>JASUUL010000128.1:0-263649 GCA_030449875.1 Aegle marmelos | reverse complement strand
TATACAATCCATAGGGTAAAGCTCTACACTTAGCATGTTTACAAGTGATACACTTCTTACATATTCTTTCAACATCACGTTTCATATGTGGGCAAAAGAAGTGTTTTTTTAAAACATCTAAAGTTTTTGCAATACCAAAATGTTCCATTAAACCTCCCCTATGAGCTTCACGCACAAGTAATTCACGCAAAGAACTATATGGCACACACAATTTATTCTCTCTAAATAAGAACCCATCGTGCCTATAAAACTTTCCAAATGTAGCTTTCTTACAAGCATTAAACACATTAGCAAAATCAGGATCATTAACATATAATTCTTTAATGTACTCAAATCCTAACAACTTTGTATTTAATGTAGAGACAAGTGCATACCTTCTCGATAATGCATCAGCCACCACATTCTCCTTACCTTGTTTGTATTTGATCACATAAGGAAATGGCTGAATGAATTCAACTCATTTGGCATGTCTCTTATGCAACTTACCTTGCCCTTTCAAATGCTTTAAGGACTCATGATCAGTATGTATGACAAACTCTTTAGGTAGAAGATAATGTTGCCAAGTTTCTAATGCTCTCACCAATGCATATATCTCCTTGTCATAAGTAGGATAGTTTAGGTCGCGCCACTCAATTTCTCACTAAAATAAGCAATCGACGCCCTCTTGCATCAAAACAGCTCCAATACCTATACCCGAGGCATCACACTCAATTTCAAAAGTTTTAGCAAAATCGGGTAAAGTAAAGTAAGTGGTGCGTAAACCAATTTCTCCTTGATTAGATTAAATGCACTTTCTTGTTCACTCACCCCACTTAAATCCCACGTGTTTCTTAATAATTTCGATTTAAAGGTGCAGCAAGGGTGCTAAAATCTTTCACAAATCTTCTATAAAACTAGCCAAACCATGAAAACTTTTACCTCACTTATGCTTTTAGGTGTAGCCATTCCTTAATAGCCTTTATCTTCTCTTCATCAACCTCAATTCCTTTAGCACTTATAACATAACCAAGAAAAACAATCTGATTTGTACAAAAAGCACACTTCTTCAAATTAGCATACAACTTTTCCTTCCTTAACACAGTCAATACACTTTGCAAATGCTCAACGTGTTCTTCTAGACTTTTGCTATAGATCAAAATATCATCAAAGTAGACAACTACAAACTTACCAAGAAAAGCACGCAAAACATGGTTCATTAACCTCATAAAAGTGCTGGGTGCATTAGATAATCCAAATGGCATTACTAACCACTCATATAAACCATATTTTGTTTTAAAAGCAGTTTTCCACTCATCTCCCTCTCTAATCCTAATTTGATGATATCCACTTTTAAGATCTATTTTGCTAAACACACAAGAACCATACAATTCATCAAGCATGTCATCAAGTCTAGGAATAGGATGTCGATACTTTACAGTGATTTTATTAATCGCACGACAATCAACACACATCCTCCATGTTCCATCCTTTTTGGGCACTAGTAGAACTGGTACCGCACACGGACTCATGCACTCCTTCACATATCCTTTTGCTAAGACTTCTTCAACCTGCCTTTGAAGCTCCTTTGTCTCTTCGAGGTTACTTCTATAAGCGAGTCTACTAGGAATGATAGCTCCAGGAAGAAAGTCTATTTGATGCTCAATTCCCCTAATAGGTGGCAAACCATTAGGGACTTCATTTGGAAATACATCATCAAAGTCCTGCAAAAGAGTCACAATAACACTAGGCAAAAAAGAGTTAAGCTCATTAGTATGCAAACAAGCCTCTTTGCACAAAAGTACAATGATAGGCTGTTTTGAAAAGAAGGCCCTCTTAACCTCTCTCTCTTTTGCAAACAAGTTTACATGTTGCCTCTCTTTTCTCTCAACAATATTTTTTTCTATCTTTCCACTTTCTTTTCTCTCATTCTCTCTTTCTTTTGTACTCTCATTTTCTTTTTTTGTCACTCTCTTTTGTATTGTCATTTGATCCTCATACACTTGCTTAGGTGTTAAGGGTACAAGAGTGATTTGCCTTTTATTCATTACAAAAGAATATCTATTTAAGTAACCATCATGTGTCACTCGCCTATCATATTGCCAAGGTCGCCCAAAAGAATGTGTCCAAAGATGCACGGGTACTACATCACATACAACCTCATCCTTATATCTCCCAATAGAAATGAAACCAGCACTTGTTTATTTACTTTAACCTCCCCACAATCATTCAAATTGTAACTTATATGGCTTAGAATGTTTTAGAGTTTTCAAGTTCAATTTTTCAACCAAACTAGTGCTAGCTACATTAGTACAAACTTCCACTATCAATTATCATACTACATACCTTATCTTTGATGTGGCATCTAGTATGAAATATGTTATCACGTTGTACCTCCGCATCCTCTTTTACTTGCATGTTAAGAGCACGCCTAACAACCATCAATTTACCATCAACGGATACTTACACCATCATTAGCATCCTCCAAAGGTGGCATAGGATCATCATCTGATTCACTCTTGGTTTCAACATCACCATCTTCCTCAAGATCATTACCCTCTTATTTGGGCATTGAGATGCAATATGACTGTCTCCAAACATTTAAAACGCTTAATATCTCTATTTCTAGAGTGTTGGGAATCGATTTACCTTTGCTTTGGCTGCCCCTCTTTATGATCCTTGATTAGCTCAATCTTAGGCTTTGAAACAACCTTTTCATCTTTGCTCCATTTTGACTTCCATGAGGAAGATGAACCCAAATCGGGTCTAGTGGAACCCTTTCTTTTTAGTTGTCGCTCCACTTTTATGGCCATGTGAACCATGTCTTCCAATTCAACATAATGCTGCAAAGTCAACCACATTAGCAATATCTTGATTTAAACCATGTAAAAATCTAGCCATAGTGGCCTTTCGTTCTTCTTCAATGTTTGCTCGAATCATGATTTTTTCCATCTCCTCGTGGTAGTCTTCCACACTTCTGAGCCTTGTGTAAGACTTTGAAGCCTTTGATGTAGCTCCTTATAATAATGACTTGGAACAAATCTCCTCCTCATGATGGCCTTCATCTCCTCTCAAGTGTTTATAGGCCTTTCACAGTTTCTTCTCCTACTCAAAACAAGTTGACCCCACCAAATAATAGCATAATCAGTAAATTCAATAGCAACTAGTTTTACCTTTTTCTTCTCGGAGTAATTATGGCAATCAAATACTAGCTCCACCTTTTTTCCCACTCCAAATAAGCTTCCGGATCATTTTTACCTTGAAAAGAAGGAATTTTCAGTTTGATACTCCCCAAATCACGATCTATGCGTCTTACCCTTCTATCATCTCTTCCACGCATGTCAACGGTGACCTGGTCATCAAAATTATCTAGGTCATCACCACCCTGATCTACCATGGCAGCACGCCATTGATTATCTCTTACATTAGGAGCTATTGGTTGTTGCCCTTTTGTAGATTGGCTATGGCAGTATCTTGCCTTTCCAATTGGCCACGGATCTCTCCAAACATCAGATTTATGCGCTCAAATTGCTGCTGCATGGCTTTGAGCATGATCGATTGATTTATAGCTTCTTGTTCTTTTGACATATTTTGTGATTTGAAAAATTAAAGTTAGCAAAAAAACCTCACAACACTCCCTCACGTGTTTCACTCAATTTGATTCACTTAACTCGTGTTTAACACACAAATTGGCTTTTTCCCTCTAATGATCTCACAAACTATTGCCTTTTACCACACTTAATTCTCTCTTTCAGTTCTTTATTGAACTAAAAACAAAACCAAGAAAAACAAAACAAGTGACACACCAAATAAGCTATTCCAAAGACACTAATAAAGAAAAAGAATTAAGAGAACACAAAGAACAAAAAGAAATTGAAGAAAGGAAAACAAGCAAGTAAAGGACACAATTGATATTGATGAAAGTAGGAATACTTGAATCCTTTTGCAATCTTTTTTTTTTTTTTGCTGTACGTTTCTTTCTTTTTTTTTTTTTGCTGTAAGTTTTTTTTTTTTTGTTGTTTGTTTTCTTTTTTTGATAATCAAAATAAATAAGACATTCAAACCTGATTAGAAACTTGCTCTGATACCAAATTGATGCGAATCCCACATTGAAACTTTAAGGAGAATACTTAATTTGAAGTTTCAACTACCCAAGAAAGTTCTAAACAGATTTAAGACAAACAAAACCTTGACCCAATGCTTAATCAAACATGAACCAAAGGTATGGAGAAGGATATTGACGCCACACTCAAGATTTAGATGAGAAGGTGAGTGATAAGTCTTGATTTGGAATGCCACAAGAATGCAAATTCTTGATAAGTTCACTAGTTCTCAAAAGAACCAAAGAAAGAATAATTCTCTCAAATTCAAATAACATTAATCTCTCTATTGTCTTATATAGCAAGGTTCTGAGTTTAAATAGGCCAATAGAGACCCAAAAATCCGAAAAAGATTAAATCCTAGTTCAAGTCGGAGTAGTTTTCCTAACTAGTTAAGGAGTCGTTGAAATTTCCAATTCTCAGATGCTGTAATAAATTGGTCATAACTCCTTCTAGAGAACTCCAAATCTAACTCCGTAAAATTCTTTGGAAAGCTATCTTAATCAATACTAGTTTTATTCCGAAATTGACCTTTCTGCATTTGACCCGAATTGTGTATTTGGCTGCCCAATAGCTTGAATAAAGCCCACAATGCCTTGACATCTCTTCAAGCCCAATTCATGATGTCTTGCATCTTGAATTGTAGTTTCAATCCATATTTTCTCAATTAATCCATTTAACGCAGCTTGTATCTTTTTGGCTCTAGCTCTTGTAATTGGGCCTTCATGAATGTGCAAAGGATCACTTAAAACTTTAATGGTATTCTCTTGATAGTTCTCATCACTCTACATACAAAGGTTGACTAGATTGCTCACAGATCCACTGTGGTTGAGAACAAAGTCGCATCAATCTCAGAACAGCTGACAAATCTCTATAATGGTCTTCGTGCTAAAGTTGCTCAACTTGATAGTGATCTTCGAGAAATGATTGCTCAGGGTCAAATGTCTTCTGACTTTGATCAAAAAGAAAAAGAGATTCGTCGTTTAAAGGTTGAGATTACTAGGATTGATGCTGAAAATCTCTAAAAACAACAAGATGCTCCCCGCTTCTTTTCCGATTATGTCCTTTTTCCTTACAGAACCATACCATCCTCTCGCCCTATATATCCTCAACCTCCCAGATCATATAAACCCGAAAAGGTTTTCCCAATGATGCATACCCTGTTTCCTCCTACTAGAAAACCCAAACCTAGACCTCTCGCATAACCTTCACCTTTTCCTCTCCCAGCCTTCCTTCACATTCTATCCTCATCCTAAACCTGCATAAACTTCTATTAAGATTCATGAACCAATTAACCTAAGTTTCTTCTATCAGCCTTACCTCCTTTTGTAGAACCACCTTCTAAAGTCGATCAAAAGAAACTGCAACAAAGTTACTTGTCATCGACCCACCAAATCTCAATCATGATCCTTCAGTAGATGAATCCCTTTCAATAGATTCTCCAGTATCTTCCACTAAGACTTCAGAACTCAGTTATAGTTCAGATGATTCAGAAAAGAATCTTACAGATATTACCTGCCTTCTCATGGCTCATCGTCCTGCTGAATCTAAAACTATAGATAGGACCTCTAGACGTCCTCCTAGGGAACCTTATGTTGATATTCCTTCAGATGTTGAAGAAGATTTTGAAGGAGAAAGCTCTCCTAGGGTTCGAGCTAAGGTTGCTTCTGGAAATGGACCCTGGTTTACATTCGATGATGTCTCGCCTGCTAAATGGCGTGAAAGACTTCAAGAACTTTTTGCTTGGCTAGATTTGCAAATTGTTAAGCCTGGTGCAGTTTGGTTTGACAGTCTTGGGGAATATAGGCAATTGCAGTTCATTTAAAAGCCAAGTATCTCTGCGGCCTTAATGGATATTCACACGCAATTCCTTGGTGAACCTGCAACTCTCTTTGCCTCTGCTCATAAAGATTACCTCACAATGAAGTGCTGTTCTCTTCAACGAACAGATTTGAATTACCACTTCAAAAAAATGTCAGCCCTTTTCCATAAGCTTGGTGGAATCAATGATAATACTATGAAGCATGTCTTTATTTCCTCTCTCCCTGAGGAACTTCAACCAGAACTCCACAGGCAGATTCCAGCTGCTCAGCTTGATATCAATACCATGAGTATTGGTAGAATTTTTCAGCTTGTTCTAGCTTCACTTGACCATCTCTGTGAACAGAAGAAGTTTTTCAGAAATCTAATAAAGGATAAACCTTTATTCAAAGCTGTTTGTTGAAAGTCCTATATGGAAATCAAATGCAAAGATAAGAAGTAGTGTGATTGTCTTACTTAAAAGAAGCACTATAGGCTATTACAGGAAATCTCAATTTCCATCTTATTCCCGGCGTCGTTTCACTAGACGTTCCAGAAAAATTCGTTACTTCAGACAAAAGAATCCCTCTGGTCTTCTTGACAAAAGGCAAAAAAAGAGCAGATGTTTTATTTGCAAGAAGCATGGACATTTTGCAAAAGATTGTCCACAGAATCCTAAACGTTCTATGCATTTAGTCCAACAACTTCAGTCTCTTCATCAGTTTCTCCAGAAACAGATCAGATGGAACATCTTTACACTGAACAAGAGTCTCCTGACCAAAATACAATTTTTGCTCTTCGTTCCTTCGATTCTAAGGCTGAGTCTAGTGAATCTTATGATTCTTCTCTAGAATATTCCTCTGTGTTTCAAGTCTAGTCTCACTCTCACCCTTCTCGCTTTAACTGTTCCTTCGGTGAAAATCCAGATTCTCATGCTAAAATACAGTTTTCCTATATCCCTTATTGCTTTTGTTGATACTGGGGCCCAGCGCAGTGTTTTGAATCCAGCTATTCTCCCTCTAGAAGCTTGGATTGTTTCTGAAACTCATTTTCATGTAGGTAGTGGAAAAGTCTTTTCCACCCAACTTCGAAGAAAAAAATGGATTGGAATTCAGTTATTCCCAAAACTCACTGTTTGGACTCATGTTATTGGATCCAGCCTCTTCCGCATAAAGATTTACTCTTGAGCTTTAATATCCTGTTTAAGGCAGAAAAGGTCTAAATCCTTCCTACTGGGCTTAGGTTCCAGTCCATGTTTTAGCCTTATACAGATAAGCTTAAACATATCATTTGGCCTATTCTCCTCCTGATTATCAAGATATTATAGTCAAATTACTTTGATTTTGTCCAACCAATCATTTGACTTTTGACCATCCCAGCCCATTATGGAAAAATCCAGCTCACTTCATAAAGCTTCCTTTTAAGCTCAATGAAGATGTAAATCCTACTAAAGCCACCCATTTGGGGATGCCACCCTCAAACCTTCTTTTTAGCCCAAATAGAATGTGCTGAACTTTTGCCCGAGACTTGATTAAACCTATCTCTTCCCAACGGGCTTGTCAAGCTTTTCATGTCAACAAAAGATCTGAAAACTTTACGCAGGAAAAAGCGTTTAGTAATTGATTATCAACCCTTGAATCAATTCTTAAAAGATGACAAGTTCCCTCTTCCTCGCAGAAACTCTCTATTTACATATTCCCAAAATGCCTCTATTGTTTCTAAGTTTGATTTAAAGTCTGGATTTTAGCAGTTGGGTATTGACCCTTCTGAACGATACAAAACAACCTTCTACATTCCAAATGCTCATTACTAGTAGAAAGTCCTTCCTTTTGATTGAAACCGATCCTCCATCTTTGAAAGAACAATGACCCAGATTTTCTAACCCATCTTACACCATACCCTTGTTTACATTGACGATATTTTGTTGTTTTCAGGAATAGCAGAAGAACACCATGCATTACTCCAACAATTTCATGATATCATACAAAAATACGGTATTATGTTTTTAGACGAAAAAGCACCATTGCATCACTGAGTATCTCGGTATGAACATCAAAGACGGCATTATCAACCTAGTCCCTATATTGCACAAGAATTACTACATTTCCCTGATAAAGACTTTACCAAAAAGCAAGTTCAATAGTTTTTGGGTATCATCAACTATATCAGAGATTTTCTTCCACATGTGGACCAACACACCAGTGTTTTGTTTACTTTGTTAAAAAAACATCCCTCTCCATGGGATAAGCATCACACGCATGCAGTTCAATAGTTGAAACAGATTGCTCAGAATCCTTCACCGTTGAAAATTATTTCTGATGGTCTTCGCATCCTGCAAACTGATGCTTCTAACATATCATGGGGTGCAGTTCTCCTTGAAAAGACAAATTACAAAGAATACCTTATCGTATATGTTAGTGGACAATTCACCCACTCAACAAAGATTACCATACAAAGTTGTTCAAAGAAATCCTTGCCGTTAAACATGGGATAAAAAAGTTTAAATATCATCTACTTGGCCACGATTCCTCATCGATTGGATAATTCAACTTTTCCCAAGATCCTACAGTTTAAAGGCAGAACGATCCCCAATAATCAGCTGCTTCGTCTTCAAGAATGGTTTTCTAAGTCAATGAGATACCAACCTGATCCTTGATTTTCTATCCAGAGCTCATAAACCTCCTCAACCTATATTTCATACATCTCTTATTTTCCCTGTCATATTCATGGCTTCCCATTCTCATAGCCATTCTCGTTAACAACTTCTTCTCTTCCCGACAAACCACTCGTAAAACTTTTCCTCCTAGAAAATCTTTCTCCACTCTTTACCAACTCCAACAATGTGTAAAACAATATCTTTTTCGGTATTACATGCAAGTCTACTCCTTTGGAAGTCCAACTGTTTTCACTACCTTTGATCCAGAACATTTGTTCCTCACTGGATTGTATATTTCCCCTGACAGAGATATCACTGACAATGAATTATGGTATTTCTAGTGTCTCACTACCCTACATGCTACAAAACTGATTCTTCCTCTTAAGTCCACCCTGAAGAAGATCATGACTCCTGGTCAGTCCACATCCTTGTTATGGACTCTTCTTGAGTGGTTCTCCCTATTCCTTGGTGGAGACAATGACTAGGATAATTGGCTCATGACTGTAATCTTAATTCCATTCCTCCTCATGAAGCAAATCAGTTTACATCTGTTTTTACAGTTCATCGACCTTACTTCCAACATCCAAAAACCTTTGCTTTCTTTACCCAAACCTAGTGTACCCATTATCACACTACACCACATCCTTCAATCCTTAAAGAAGATCAGAATTTTAGGAAAACCCTCACCGATTTCCTGTTACAACTCAACCATGTCAAACCACATGTCACTAATATTGTCTCCAGTTCTCTTGGTCCTCATCATGAAATAATTATGGTCCCTAGCCCTTCAAAGAGAGTCCTGACACTTCTCATTAGTTATATTATAAAGATTCTCAGATCCGATGATGAGTTTCTACCACTCACCAATATCTCAAATAAATTGAAACACCTCCTTCCAATATTCACGTCACTACATTGAAACAAGGCCGCTTCAACCTCTGAGTTATCTCTTTAGCCGAACTAGTAATTACTCACTCACCTTGTAACGAATTGTATCCCCGGTATTGTGCATGCTCGAGGTTGCCCCTTTCATCAAGGCCCCGTATACATGGACAACCACACCATGTTCTACGGACCATCCGCACCACATGTGTCAAGACATGCCCAAACTACGACCGTGATGCATAAGAGGATACCTCCTCCAAAATGATTATCTAGACATCATGAACTTATCCTCTCCATAATAAAGTAGTTTTGTCATTTCTAAGATATTTATAAAGAAATAAATCTTTATCATTAATTAAGTGCTAGGTGGCAAAATCCTAAGCATTCTAGAAATCACCAAGATATTTGTAGAGAAATAAATCTCCACCATTAATCAAATGATGTGGTGGCAAAATCCTAACCACTCATGGGCCTTAGGAAACTCTATAAATATCCCTTAGCCCTTGCATTTCTCTATAAACCCTAAAAATCCCATCTTGTCCCATTCTAAGCCAAAGCATCCCTAGTGAAGAAATTCTCAAGTTTAGAAAGAAGGTTTAGGGAAATCAAAGAAAAACAGGTAAGTAACACTTCACTTCAACTGCAATGTAAGGGCAATATGTTTAATTAGCTTTAAGTAATAATTCTCTTATGTTAGGTTTAGTCCTAAATAATCTCTTGTCCTATAATGATTATTATTGTGTAGTGATTTATTATTATTAAATCCCACATGGCTGGCTATGCCGCCTACATCATGATATCATCCTCATATGGCTGGCTATGCCACCTAGGATGTGACTAGATGGCCTAAATGCCGCCAACATGTGATGCTCTTATTTTATTAAGCCATGGTCGGCACTGCCACGTAAATTATGATGTTGGTATAACTCTCTACATGGACGGCACTGCCGCCAAATATATGATATGGTTATGACTCTTTACATGATCGCCCGCCGCCTATATTATAATTCTATTTCTTTAGATTTCTATATGACTTTGACCGCCACCTATGTTATATGTTGTAGTTTCATGTTATGCTTTATTATATAGTTAGAGGATTTATATGCTGTGACATAAGTTGCATTGATCTCATACATTTCACGAGTGATTTGTTAAATAGGCATTTTAATGATTTTAAAGAAAAGGGGTTGCTGTACTACTAGGTGGCAAGCATTCACAAAGAGGGCAAGCCCTCTAAGCTAAGAAAAGAGATCCTTTGGGGATGGCAATAAGTAACGCCTAACGGATCAATTAATTTAAGCCCAATGGCATGTTACAGAATGTTAGCCTTGTAGTACAACAAACCTAAGGCCCTAACATTGTTCTTCATATTTTAAAGTTTCATGTAAAAAATTTTAGCACTTATTTTATAAAGTCATTCATAGGCATGATAGATAATACATGCATCAAGTGTTTACTTACTAGGTATTAGCTCACGTAATCCTTACATTACAGGAACTGAGTAGGAAAAGCGACGCTGTGTCTCCACCAAGGCGAGGTGCATATGGACATAACAGACCTTGGGTTGCACAACGGGCTTAACTATGTTCCTATCTAAGCATAAATATAATAAGCTTGTTTATGGAATTAGTTGTCTTTTGTAACAAGTTTTTTTTGTGTGACAAACCCTTTTATATAGTTTTATGTAACAAACCTTTTTTGTTTAATATTTATAAAATGCTTATTTTGAAATTATTTCTTCAAAATACTTAATGTCACTTTAGGTACAAACATAAAAGGTGGAGCGTTACAATTTGGTATCAGAGCCCAAGGTTTAAAGCGATTTTGTAGACCGTCCATATGCACTGGCCAAGGGGGAGGACATAGCTCAGCTCTTTGTAAGATTAGGAGCTAAGATAATTAAATATCTTACATTTAATTTATTTGACCCATAGAAACTTTTTCAAAGAAAATAGAGATGTTAAGTGCTAGAGGTAATAGAGGCAAAAGAGTAGGAGGAACTTCAAGAGAGCAATCTTCCGCAATTGATCGACCGACGACATTGTCACAGACTCGTAGAAAGAGAAGTCGAAGAGATGAATGTGCAAGGGCGAATTTAAAAGATTAAACCCACCTATATTTGAAGGAGGTACGGATCCTATAGCAATGCAGACCAGGTGGTTGCACAACCATGGAAAGAATGACGGAAGTAGCCAAGGTGCCAGAGGATGAAAGGGTCATTTGCATTTCCTTTATGCTGCGGGAGGCAGCTGAATATTAGTGGGATTCCATCAGACGAAGCCACAACGAAACGACAATGCGATGGAAGAAATTTAAAGAACACTTTTACAATAAGTATTTTTCGTAGACGCTGAGATCTACTAAAAGGAAGAAATTTGTTTATTTGCAACAAGAAAAGATGACATTACTAGAATATATCCAAAAATTCGATGAGCTCTCTCGTTATGCCCCACACATGGTTGCCACAGAAGATTTGAAAAAGGATCATTTTATGCAAGGATTACGTAAAGATTTAGCAAAAGACTTAAAAGTGGCTAGAATTCGAGATGCTTCCTTCAATGAGCTCATGGGTCGAGCTTTGATAATTGAACAGGTAGATAAAGAAAAGAAGGGGAAAAATGAAGAAAGAAAGGGAGCATAGAGCAAGGGAATTGTACGGTTAATAATGGAAGACAACTCTTAAACAATAAAAAGAAGAGAGCACCAACTACTTAGGGATAAGATAAGAACAAGCGTATAAAGAATCATAAAAAAGAAGGCCTACCAAGGCCTAAAAGCAATCAATTTGGTAGAACTCACCCTAGGACATGCCGAGCCAACAGTAAAACGTTTTTCAAATGTGGAAAGGAAGGGCACTTCATTAAGGACTGCCCACAGAATGGGACGTAGCAGGAAAGAAGTAACGCACGAGTATTCACACTTACCAAGGCAGATGCAGAGGCAAACCCCTCAGTAATATCAAGTGAACTATCTATCTCTCAAACTCCCCGCATATGTTTTGATAGACTCAGGAGGTTCACTTTCTTTTGTCTCACGAAGATTTATTATGAAAATCAATGGGACCCTTAACATAATAAGTAGACCTTATAGTGTCATGCTTCAATTTGGTGAAGTATTTAACTTATGACAACTAGTTCGAGCATGCGAAGTCAACATTAGTGATCGTACACTACATGTGTTGACTTAATAATCCTTGAGATGCATGACTACGATGTGATTCTTGGTATGGATCTTTGCAGATGTGCATAGGCTATCGAGAACTAAATAAGGTTACCATCAAGAATAAGTACCCACTTCTACGAATCGAGGATCTGTTTGATCAACTACAAGGAACAAATGCAGATTTTCAAAAATTGATCTACTATCGGATATCACTAGCTAAAAGTTAGAGAGGAGGATATTCCAAAGACCGCATTCAGAACACGTTATGGACATTGTGAATTTGTTGTCATGCCATTTGGTCTAACTAATGCCCCAGCAGCTTTCATGGATCTCATGAATAGAGAATTTAAAGACTATTTGGATAAATTCATAAAGTGGTATTCATTGACACATCTTGATCTACTCACGACGGAGGAAGAACATGCCGAACATTTGAGAATCACTCTTCAAACTTTAAAGGAGAAGAACTTTATGCAAAATTCAAGAAGTGTGAATTTTGGCTGAAAGCATTATATTCCTAGGGGCACGTTGTGTCTAAGGATGGAATATCAACGATCCTCAAAAGTGGAAGCAATCACCAATGGACTAGGTCAACTAATGCTAAAGAGGTTAAGCTTCTTGGGATTAGCAGTTATTACCAAGATTCGTGGAAGGCTTCTCCAAGATCGCAATGCCATTAACCCAATTGATAAAGAAAAACATCAAGTTTGTATGGATGCCGAATGTAAGAAAAGCTTCAAAGAGCTAAAGCGACAGCTTGGTCACCGCCCAATCTTAGCCATTCCTAATAGCTCAAGAATTCATCATATACAACATGCCTCAAAAATGGCATAGGATGTGTTCTCATGCGAACGGAAAGGTCATTGCATATACCTCTAGACAATTAAAGGAATATGAGAAGAACTATCCCACACATGACTTAGAGTTGGTCATGCGGTGGTACATGTATCAAGATATGGCGTCACTATCTCACGGGAGCACATTGTAAGATCTATACGGATCACAAGAGCCTTAAATACTTCTTTACGCAAAAGGAGTTGAACATGCGACAACGACATTGGCTCGAACTCGTCAAGGACTATGATTGTGAAATAAACTATCATCTTAGAAAAGCAAATGTGGTAAATGGATGCACTAAGTTGAAAGTCGAGTTTGTCAGCTTTAAAGATGCTGCCCAAGCCATTACAAGATGAGATATGTAAGGCAGAGATCGAGCTCATGACAGGAAAACTCGCTCACATGACACTTTGCTCAACTCTATTAGAAAAGATTAAGGAAGGCAAGAAGCAGATTCATACTTAAAGAATTTAAAGATGGAGACCAATATAGAGAAAGAGAAATTCTACTTAAAGCTCATACAACCCTATATTCGCTTTATCCTAGTACAACGAAAATGTATAAAGATTTAAAAAGGAACTACCGTGGCCTGGGATGAAGAAGGATATAGTTAAGTTCGTGGCTCAATACCTCACCGCCAATAAATCAAGGCGAACATCAAAGGCCGACAGACTTTTAACCCAATTAAATCCTCAACGGAAGTAGGAAGAAATCACAATGGACTTCGCCGTTGGCCTCCCAAGGACTACAAAAATGCATGATGCCATCCGGGTGATAGTTGATCGACTCATAAAGTCTGCCCACTTCTTATTTATTTAGATGAAGTACACTATGGACCAGCTTATAGAAATATACATAAAAGAGATAATTAGACTACATGATATACCCGTCTCTATTATTTCATATTGAGATACAAGATTCACCTTGATATTTTGGGAGAAGCGACATAATGCTATAGGGACAATATTAAATTTAGCATAGTATTTCACCCTCAAATGGATGGCCAGTTAGAGAGGACGATTCAAACACTCAAGATATGTTACGAGGATGTGTCATCAACTTTCAAGGATCCTGGAGCAAATATTTAGCATTGGTCTGAATTTGCCATAATAATAGTTACCAGTGCAACAATTGGCATGGCACCATACGAAGACCATTGGAATTTCAAGTTGGTGAGAAAGTATTCCTAAAGGTCGCCCAATGAAAGGATCGATGAGATTTAGAAACAAGGGAAAATTAAGTCCAAGGTTTATTAGGCCATTTAAAGTACTCGAACGTATTGGGAGTGTCTCCTATCTACTTGCGCTACCACCATCATTATCAAGAATACACAATGTCTTTCATGTCTCCATGTTAAAGAAATATGTTCCGCACTTCTCACGTGCTAGATTGTGAGCCTCTTCAACTCGAGGAAGACTTAACCTATGAAGAACGCCAGTTCAAGTACTTGATAGAAAAATAAAAGAGTTAAGGCACAAGAAAATCCCTCTAGTTAAGATACTATGGTGGAACAACTCAGTGGAGGAGACAACATGGGAGCACGAGAAAGAAATGAAGAACAAGTATCCCGAGCTATTCAGTAGAATTATATGGTATTGCCGCCTATAACATAGGCGGCAGTACCATGTAAAGAGTCAAGAGATAAGAAATAGAATTATAAGGTATATCTAAAGAAATAGAATTATAATATAGGCGACAGGGCCTACCATGTAAAGAGTCATAACCATATCATATATTAGGCAAAGAGGTCTTTACATGTAGAGAGTTATACCAACATCATAATTTAGGCAAAGCAGGTTTACCATGGCATAATAAAATAAGAGTATCACATGTTAGGTGGCATTGCCGATCATCCAATCACATCCTAGGTGGCATAGCCAACCATATGAGGATGATATCATGATGTAGGTGGCAAAGCCAGCCATTGGGATTTAATAATAATTAATCACACCACAATAATAATCATTATAGGACAAGAGATTATTTAGGACTAAATCTAACATAAGAGAATTATTACTTAAAGCTAATTAAATATATTGCCCTTTACATTGCAGGTTGAAGTGAAGTGTTACTTACCTGCTTTTCTTTGATTTCCCTAAACCTTCCTTCCTAAACTTGAGAATTTCTTCACTAGGGATGCTTTGGCTTAGAATGGGACAAGATGGGATTTCTAGGGTTTATGGAGAAATGCAAGGGCTAAGGGGTATTTATAGAGTTTCCTAAGGCCCATGAGTAGTTAGGATTTTGCCGCCACATCATTTGATTAATGGTGGAGATTTATTTCTCTACAAATATCTTGGTGATTTCTAGAATGCTTAGGATTTTGCCACCTAGCACTTAATTAATGATAAAGATTTATTTCTTTATAAATATCTTAGAAAGTTCTAGAATTTCTAAATCTCTACAACATTTCTTATTACATCATCACTTATGTCATTGCTTATATCATAATTCTTTTAAATTATTAATTTATCTTTCCATAAATATCTTAGTAATTTCTAGAATTCCTAATATCTCTACAACATTTCTTATTGCATCATCACTTATGTCATTGCTTATGTCACTATTAGCTTTAATTATTGATTTATCCTTTCATAAATATCTTTAGTAATTTCTAAATGTCATTGCTTATGTCACTCTTTTATTGAGCTATCTCTTGACTCTTTACATGGTACTGCCGCCTATATTATATATTGTAGTTTCATGTTATGCTTTATTATATATTTAAAGGATTTATATGCTGTGACATAAGTTGCATTGATCTCATGCATTTCACGAGTGATTTGTTAAATAAGCATTTTAATGATTTTAAAGAAAATGGGTTGCTGTACTACTAGGTGGCAAGTATTCATAAAGAGGGCAAGCCCTCTAAGCTAAGAAAAGAGATCCTTTGGGGACGGCAATACGTAACGCCTAACGGATCAATTAATTTAAGCCCAAGAGCATGTTATAGAGTGTTAGCCTTGGTTTGTGGGCCCTAACATTGTTCTTTATGTAAAAAATTTTAGCACTTATTTTATAAAGTCATTCATAGGCATGATAGATAATACATGCATCAAGTGTTTACTTACTAGGCATTAGCTCACGTAATCCTTACATTGCAGGAACTGAGTAGGAAAAGCTGACGCCAGGTCTCTACCAAGGCGAGGTACATATGGACATAACAGACTTTGGGTTGCATAACGGGCTTAACTATGTTCCTACCTAAGAATAACCCTTTTATATAGTTTTATTTAACGAACTTTTTTTTGTTTAATATTTATAAAATGCTTATTTTGAAATCGTTTCTTCGAAATACTTAATGTTACTTTAGGTACAAACATAAAAGGTGGAGCGTTACACTATGTATCAGAAAGCTTAAGACCTTTTGATTGTTTTCTTATCTAGTTGGGTACCCATTGAGAGCCAAGAGATAGCTGTGTTAGGGTTTTAAAACCAGGCAAAAGAAAAGATTTTTGGGTTTTCAAGTTTCTATTTTCACGAAAATAGTGTCGAGTTAGCTGTGTGTTGTATCAAATAGCCCTGTGTGGGTTGATACACGATATTGGTATCAGAGCTTGTGTAGCTTTGAGTACCTAGTACGCCCCCGTGGTATCAGAGCCAAGTAGATGATATTCAAAATTTTTATCCCATATTTAATGGCAAGGATTTCTTTAAACACTGCATGGTAATGCTGTTGAGCTAGACTAAACTATCCACTAGCATATCCGATCAGGTGTTCTTTTTTATTTGTCTTTTCAATGGGAACAAAGACCCCATGATATGTCGAAGCATCTGTTTGTAGGATGCAAAGACCATCATAAATAATTTTCAAAGGTGGAGGATTCTAAGCAATCGCTTTCAATCAAGAACTACATGCGTGTGATGCTTATCCTACGAAGAGGACGTTTCTTTAACAAAGTAGATAAAACACTAGTCTATTGATCCACATGTGGAAGAAAATCTTTGGTAGAGAAATATAGTAATTCTTGTGTAATATGAGGACTGTGGTTGATAATGCCCATCTTTGATGTTCATACCGAGATACTCAATCATATTTGTAGCAATAGTGCTTTTTCTGTTTGAAAGCATAATACCATATTTTTGTACGGTCGGTTAGATACGTGGCTTATTTATCAACAGTGTGGACTAGACTAGTGCCCATTCGAGTTCACCTTTAGAACTTACGTTGTTGGATTCCTACCAATATACCTTAACTAGAAAACTAAAAACCAGAATCTTTTCTTTTTCTAGGTTTATAAACCCTAAAACAGCTTTTCCCTAGCTTAAAACGGGTACCAAACTAGATAAAAAAGCAACAAAAGGTCTCAAGCTTTCGACACACAGATCTTTCGTAGAAAGGCAAGTGTAGAGCATACGACTTGGTTTTAATTTGAATAGATTTCCTTTTCCTTACTTATATCTTTTCTTTATCTAGCTTCATCAAACTTAAGAAGTGAGAGAGAATTAGAAAGCCCTGGACAGAAAAATACTGAATATATTATGAGTGAAAACCAACTTATTTTATAAAGAGGAGAGATGCCCTTATATAGAGATAAGGGTCATAAAAGATAAATTAAAAAAGTAAGATAAGACCCATCACTTTTCTAAAAGTAAACATAATTATTAAAGCAAAAACACTTGTCATAAAGTCAGATGGGACCCCATGCTTTTCTAAAAGTAAAAACAACAAAAGCATAAAGCAAGCTAATAAGACAAAAGCATAAAGTAGGTTAATTATTTCCCTTACTTTATAGTATTACAACCACATAAAAAGAAAAAATAACATTATTAAGGAGAGGACAGGTATAAGTAACTGAAGGAAATCATCCCAAAATCTGTGTTCGCAATTGGTATCAGAGCCTAACAAAATTTTTCAAAGTCATTTTAGGATGATTTCCTTCAGTTATATCTGATTTGAGTTTATTTCAACTTCAAAGAACTTATGAGCTTCAATCTCATGGCATCTTCATCACAAAATTCAATTTCTCTAGTTCAAATTACTTCGTCTATGTCATTTCCTAAAAATGTTACTAAGTATACTACTTCTAAGATTGAGAGTCTTGTGGAATATTCCTATATCCTTGATTCTGCTCAAGTCAATGAATCCTTTCTTCCTCTTGTGAATCCTTACCAGTTATATAAACGCCCATCTTTTTTCACTCGTTCTGTTCGTTCTCTTATCCGTACAAATCGTCTTGCTCCAAAAGAGTATATACAATCTTTATCTCTTGATCACTGTTCTCTACAGTCTACTTCTACAGAACAATATGTCACTCTTGAAATTTCTCCTAAATTAATTACTTACTGGAAGTAGTCCAGATACACTCACCTTCATCTTGGTGTTCGCCTTATCCTTACTCTTCATGGGAGAAAAGGCCTTCTTACTACAGCCAGAGTTGCTTTACTGGATACAAGATTCAAAGAATACCAACAAGCTACTATCGGTACTGTCATTACTACCTCTATGCTGGTAATGTTGTCTTTACTATCTACCCAAATTTCAATCTTTCACTAGATTATCCAAATCTTTCCAGTTCCTTAAAAATTCAAGTTCAGATCCAAGGAGCTGAATAAATTGCAAGTGCGAAGATTGCTACCATCCATCACCAGTTGGTCTATCTACCGCAAAATCATTCACTTGATCTTTCTTCACCCAATAAAGCCAATTCAGACACCGTTATGATCCTTGCTAAATCTCCAGATATCCCTACTATCATTCAAATCCCTAGACAAATCCTAAAAGCCGATCTTCTCAAGCTCATGCCGCTTAAGTGGATAGCAAATTATGAACACTTTTACCAAAATACCATTCCTATCCAGACTTCTGAACTTATGTATGAGAAAAGATCTAAAGATCGCCATAATATCAAGGAAAACACAGCTTATCATAAAACATCAAAACAGTTTCCACTGGTCGTATGTTCCCCAAAACTTAAGACACTCCTGGTCTTCTTCAACAGGGCACCAGACCGTCTAGGAAACAAGCATGAGTTTTTCTGATGCACAGGGTCCTTGAATAAGGCAAGTGCAGAGCATACTATCTCAAGTTTTCTTTTAGAAAATGAACTGATAAATCGTTTTTCAAACCTTTTCAGAGATCCTAAGAACTTCAAGTAATGAGAGAGAAGAGAGAGTTTAGAGATTCAGAGCTTATAAAACACTCTTGTATTTCTTTTCGAAGCTTATGTTACAATGAAGAGGGAACGGCCTTATATAGGCGAGCAAAGCAGGACAGGGCCCCTGCTTTTACAAAAGCAAGAATAAAATAAAACATCTACTTTTCAAAAGTAGGAGACAGGATAAAAAGCAAAAGTTAAAAGGATAGGACATGTCCCTATCTCTTTTCTAAAGCAACTTTAATAAAGTAAAAGCATAAACACACTCAAACAAAACATAATTATTACAACACGACAAAATACAAAGTGTCGGAAGGCTGATGTGTCTCAGAGTGAGATGTCATCGAACCGAGCCGATGTCATCACGCTGCCAGCTATTTTGAAGACCTTTTCGGATGAGAACAACCTGGCACATAGGCCAAGGGCGGCGAATTTGATCTTTGTTCTTCTTCCGGATTAGGTGAAGGATCGGGCCGACTTGAGAACAAAGGGGTGGATAGAATCGTCCGATGGTTGAGTGGTTGGTGATGACTTGTGCTTACTTCATTAGGATTTGTCGGTGGTGCTTGAGTTATTCTAAGTGTTGGGTTAAGGACATGAAATCTTCCCATGGCTCTTGAGCATCTTGGAATAGAAAGTCGTGTAATCGCTTTTCTTCCTCGAGAATAATCCCGAGGTTTTTGGTGTGATATGGTCAAGGAGTTGGGACTATGAGAACGCTCATGCCGCGGACCTAATGAGGTGTGGAGGATGTTCTTTGGTGGTTCTGACCGGTGATTGAGTTGGCAAAGGAAGGTGGTCGAGTTCTTTGAATATCTTGATCTTGTTCGAAGGCCGATGTGGCGGGGTTTGCCATTCTCGCCTGGTCAACACCCGTGGTTATCAATGTGTGGATGTTGAAAATATGGTCTGTGAATGGTGAAGACAGATGTGAACATATCTGCCTCTGTGTCTGGGATCTGTTCAAGGTGGTTAAGAGAGATGATTTGTCAGAATTTCATTCTCCACCAAGGAATTGGGGAATACCATTCGAGCACGGTCCAGATAAGGAAAGTGGATTGTTCAGGATCCATGAGATGTAGAAATAGAGGCCTGACTGGAAAGACGAGCTTTGTAACATAAAGGACGGTGAGACACCAAATGTACCATAACTCATCTTCAGTGATACCCTTTAGAGGATGAAGATACAGTCCTGTAAGGAATAGGTCTTCGGTATGAAAATCCAAGACAGGAATGGAGTCAGTGAGGAAATAGGCTTTGAGAAAGAACCTAAAAACATATTTTCGGGCAAAGTCCTGAATAGCAAATGCTGAGCTAAAAGTTTTGCCAGGGGGAAAATATCGTTTGGTGAGGGCTTGTGTAGGCAGAGAGGTAGCCATGAGAAGGAAAGGAAAATGATAGTGAGAAGAAATGCAGGAGATGCTTGGACGGTTTGGAGAGTCCGGATAAGATCGTGGATGAGGTTCTGGTTCCTTTTATATGCTTCACTGAGAAGTCATATTTTGAAAACTTTTTAATCGCCAAAGCATCTTCTCGAATATTCTTTCCTTTTGTGTTCGTGGATGGATGGGAAGGATGAGCTGTCCAATCTGATGAGAAAATGATAACCGATTAAATGATATTCAAATTTTTTAATACCATTTTTCACGGCTAAAATCTCTTTGTAGATACTGTGGTAGTGGTATTATGAGTCAGAGAAATGTCCACTAGCGTATCCGATAAGATTCTCTTTTCCATTGATTTGTTCGAGGAGTACAGCACCCCATGAGGTGTCACTTGCGTCAGTTTGTAAGATCCGGTTGCCATCTGAATGAGCTTTAATGGTGGAGGATCTTGTGCAACTGCTTAAGCTTGGTGACAGCTGTAGTATGGGTGTCATTCCATTCTGGAGGCTTCTTTTTCAATAAAGCCGAAAGTTGTGCTGTATGGTGGTCCACGTGAGGGATGAAATCACGGATGTAATTGATGATACCAAGGAATTGCTAGATCTGCTTTCTGGATAAGTGTTGATCTGGAAAGTGAAGCAGTTCTTGAGCAATGTGCTTTCCTGGTTGGTAGTGACCGCTTTGATGACCATGCCAAGGAATTCAATGTCGAGGTGGCTATGGTGCTTTTCTTGGGTGACAGCATGATTCCATGAGATTGAATGATATCAAGAAAGTGATTTAACAGCTGGCGATGTTCTGCATGTGTTTCTGAAAACGACAAAATATCGTCAATGTAAATCAATGCATGATGCAAAATTGGTTGAAAGATTTTGACCATTGGTTTTTGGAAAATGGAAGGAGCAGTCTTTAAACCAAAGGGTAAAACTGTCCATTGATAATGAGCATTCGGAATGCAAAAAGCAGTTTTGTATCTTTCAGAGGGTTCAATGCCTAATTGCCAAAAACCTGATTTTAAATCAAATTTTGAAAAGATTTGGGCATTTTTCAAATATGTGAAAATGTTTTATCTTTTAGGAAGAGGAAATTTGTCATCTTGTAAAAACATGTTTAAAGGCTGATAATCGATGACTAATCTCTTTTTTCCACGGACAAGTTCAGAGTGTTTTTCCACATAAAAGGCTTGGCAAGCCCACTGAGAGGTTGTGGGTTCAATTAGACCTTGGGCCAAAAGTTGTGAGCATTCATTTTGGGCTAGGACTAAGTCAGAGGGACTCATTCCCGGATGGGTTGCTTTGGTAGGATTGGTGTCTTCATTTAGCTTGAAGGGTAGCTTAATGAAGAAGGACTTGTTTTTCCATAATGGACTTGGATGGGTGAATTCAGCATGAGACTCAGGGCAAAACTGGAGTAGTTTGTCTGAGATGTCTTGGTAGGACTGAGGTGAATTGGAAAGACTATAGAGTCTGAGAATATTGATGAAGGGTTTGAACATGGATTTGACTCTAATACCTGGTTGGAAGGATTTGGAGATGAGGCACTTTGAGATGGTATCGAAACCTAATAAGATATCTTTATCGTAGATTCGAACCAATGACATGTGTCCAAATAACACACTTGGGAAGATCCGAATACCAATGGGATGTTTGGTAATCAAATCATGTTGTGAAAAGTTTTCCATCTACGCTTTGAAATGTTCTGTGTGAGGCTTCCAGTGGTGAAGTGGAAGTATAGCAGGATTGAGCATAGTCTTTTGAGCACCTGTGTCAAAAAATCCAATGACAGAAAGTGGTCTGTGAAACTTTGAGGGTAAAACCTGGATTTTGACTGATGGAATTGGAATGAAGGAATCCAAGGACAAAGATTGTTGATTGTAGATAGTGAGGAATCCATCTGTATCAGAATCATCAGATGAATTTTCCAGTGCGAACACTGTTTCTTCATTCGGTGCTTCTTGTTCTGAGAAACAAGATTCAACTTCGTCTTTGTCTAGAGAATAGTCTGTAACAGTTTGTAAATGCTTGATGAGACGAACAGCTTTGTCTCGTTTGTTAGGACAATCTCTGGAGTAATGTCTTTTCTTTTTGCAAATGAAACATCTACTGGACTTTTGCCTTTGTCGTTCCTTAGAGGAAGGAGACTTTTTTCTGTAGAATGTGAATGGTCTACGAACTTTCTGATAATAAGGCTTGGAAGAAGATTTCTGTGTGAGCTTTCTGAAATGCTTCTTCTTGTGAGGACAGCAATCACATTTCTTTTTATCTTTGCACTTGATTTGCAGATAAGGCTTTTTACAAGCACTTCTGAATGGTTCTTTGAAGAACTGTTTCTGTTCACAAAGTTTGTCAAGACATGTCTTTGCAATCTGGAAGATCTTGCCTAAGGAGATGTTTTCAAGGCTGAGGTTGTAAACAGCAAGTTGTCTTTGAATATCTGGTTGCAATTCATCAGGGAAGGAAGAAAGGAAAACATGCTTCAGAGTTGGATCATTGAAACCATTCAATTTGTAGAACAAGATTGGCATCCTTTTGTAGTGGAAGTCAAGATCTTTGGCTTTGAGAGAACAGCATTTCATGTTGAGATCATCTCGTCTGGCTGCTTCAAAGTGTGCAGTTGGTTCGCCAATGAACTGTTCATGAAGGAGTGCTAAGGCTGAGGAAACATCAGGCAATTGGACAAATTGGAGTTGTGATGAGAACTATCAAGAGAATACCATTAAAGTTTCAAGTGATCCTTTGCACATTCATGAAGGCCCAATTACAAGAGCTAGAGCCAAAAAGATACAAGCTGCTTTAAATGGATTAATTGAGAAAATATGGATTAAAACTACAATTCAAGATGCAAGACATCATGAATTAGGCTTGAAGAGATGTCAAGGCATTGTGGGCTTTATTCAAGCTATTGGGCAACCAAATACACAATTCGGATCAAATGCAGAAATGTCAATTTCGGAATAAAACTGGTATTGATTGAGCTGGAATTAATTTGCAATCTATATACCGTTGGAAAGATAACTAAGACAAAGAATTTTACAGAGTTAGATTTGGGGTTCTCTAGAAGGAGTTATGACCAATTCATTAACAGCATGCTCAGACTTGGGAATTTCAACGGCTCCTTTAATCTCTTTAACTAGTTAGAGAGAACTAGTTCGGCTTAAACTAGACATTTAATCTCTTTCAAGTTGATAAGTTCCACAAGAACTAGACATTTAATCTTTTTCGGATTTTTGGGTCTCTATTGGCCTATTTAAACTCAGCAACTTTGCTATGTAAGACAATTAGAGATTAATGTTATTTGACTTTGAATGAATTATTCTTTTTTTGTTTCTTTTGAGAACTAGTGAACTTATCAAGAATTTACATTCTTGTGGCGTTCCAAATCTAGACTTATCACTCACCTTCTCATCTAAATCTTGAGTGTGGCGTCAATATCCTTCTCCATACCTTTGGTTCATGTTTGCTTAAGCATTGGGTCAAGGTTTTGTGTTAAATCTGTTTTGAACTTTCTTGGACAGTTGAAACTTCAAAATTAAGTGTTCTCTTTAAAGTTTCAATGTGGGAATCACACCATTTGGTATCAGAGCAAGTTTCTAATCAGGTTTGAATGTCTTATTTATTTTGATTATCAAAAAAAAAAACTTACAGAAAAAAAAAAAAGTACAGCAAAAAAAAAAGATTACAAAAAGATTCAAGTATTCCTACTTTCATCAATATCAATTGTGTTCCTTTACTTGCTTGTTTTCCTTTCTTTAATTTCTTTTTTGTTCTTTGTGTCCTCTTAATTCTTTGTTAGTGTGCTGGAATAGCATGTTTAGTGTAACACTTGTTTTGTTTTTCTTGATTTTGTTTTACTGAAAGAGAGAATTAAGAGTGGTAAAAGGCAATAGTTTGTGAGATCATTAGAGGGAAAAAAGCCAATTTGTGTGTTAAACACGAGAGTTAAGTGAATCAAATTGAGTGAAACACGTGAGGGAGTGTTGTGAGATTTTTTTTTGCTAACTTTAATTTGCAGATCATAAAATATGCCAAAAGAACAAGAAGCTATAGATCAATCGATCATGCTCAAGGCCATGCAGCAACAATTTGAGCGCATGAATCTGATGTTTGGAGAGATTCGTGATCAATTGGGAAGGCAAGACACTGCCATAGCCAATCTACAAAAGGGGCAATAACCAATAGCTCCTAATGTAGTTTGACTATCTCTTTTATGTATATTTCTACGAGTTGGTCCATGGTGATGAGAACTATCAAGAGAATACCATTAAAGTTTCAAGCGACCCTTTGTACATTCATGAAGGCCCAATTACAAGAGCTAGAGCCAAAAAGATACAAGCTGCTTTAAATGGATTAATTGAGAAAATATGGATTGAAACTACAATACAAGATGCAAGACATCATGAATTGGGCTTGAAGAGATGACAAGGCATTGTGGGCTTTATTCAAGCTATTGGGCAGCCAAATACACAATTCGGATCAAATGCAGAAAGGTCAATTTCGGAATAAAACTGGTATTTATTGAGCTGGAATTAACTTGCAAGCCATATACCGTTGGAAAGATAATTAAGATAGCTTTCCAAAGAATTTTACGGAGTTAGATTTGGAGTTCTCTAGAAAGAGTTATGACCAATTTATTACAGCATGCGCAGAATTGGAAATTTCAACGACTCCTTAACTAGTTAGGAAAACTACTCCGACTTGAACTAGGATTTAATCTTTTTCGGATTTTTTGGGTCTCTATTGGCCTATTTAAACTCAGCAACCTTGCTATGTAAGACAATTGAGAGATTAATGTTATTTGAATTTGAGAGAATTATTCTTTCTTTGGTTCTTTTGAGAACTAGTGAACTTATCAAGAATTTGCATTCTTGTATGCCCCAAATCAAGACTTATCACTCACCTTCTCATCTAAATCTTGAGTGTGGCGTCAATATCCTTCTCCATACCTTTGGTTCATGTTTGATTAAGCATTGGGTCAAGGTCTTGTGTGTCTTAAATCTGTTTAGAACTTTCTTGGGTAGTTGAAACTTCAAATTAAGTGTTCTCCTTAAAGTTTCAATGTGGGATTCGCATCAAGTTGTCTGTATGAGCCTAAGCTGTCAAACCAATCTCTGAGGGATCCAATGAAACGGGTGGTTAGTTCCTTAAGAACTGATTCCACTGTTGCGCCGGTTTTAAGCATTTGGAGGTCTACCCAAGCTGAAATCTCGGATAGTTTGTCGCGCCATTTACTTGTTGGAATATCATCAAAAGTAAACCATGGACCATTGGATGACTTTGGAGTTTGTTGTTGAGATTGAGGTGCAGATGTAGATTCAGTAGGATCATCAACATCTGAGGGAATCTCAAAGTAAGATTCTGGTTGAGAAGTCTGTGCATGCTCTGGTTCTTCTGGCTTGGTGATATCTGCATAAGACTTTTCTGAATCGGTAGTAGAAACCGAAGAGAGTGAAGGTTCTGAACTAGTTGCTGATGCGAATCCCACATTGAAACTTTAAGGAGAATACTTAATTTGAAGTTTCAACTATCCAAGAAAGTTCTAAACAGATTTAAGACAAACAAAACCTTGACCCAATGCTTAATCAAACATGAACCAAAGGTATGGAGAAGGATATTGACGCCACACTCAAGATTTAGATGAGAAGGTGAGTGATAAGTCTTGATTTGGAATGCCACAAGAATGCAAATTCTTGATAAGTTCACTAGTTCTCAAAAGAACCAAAGAAAGAATAATTCTCTCAAATTCAAATAACATTAATCTCTCTATTGTCTTACATAGCAAGGTTGCTGAGTTTAAATAGGCCAATAGAGACCCAAAAAATCCGAAAAAGATTAAATCCTAGTTCAAGTCGGAGTAGTTCTCCTAACTAGTTAAGGAGTCGTTGAAATTTCCAATTCTGCGCATGCTGTAATAAATTGGTCATAACTCCTTCTAGAGAACTCCAAATTTAACTCCGTAAAATTCTTTGGAAAGCTATCTTAATTATCTTTCCAACGGTATATGGCTTGCAAGTTAATTCCAGCTCAATAAATACCAGTTTTATTCCGAAATTGACCTTTCTGCATTTGATCCGAATTGTGTATTTGGCTGCCCAATAGCTTGAATAAAGCCCACAATGCCTTGTCATCTCTTCAAGCCCAATTCATGATGTCTTGCATCTTGTATTGTAGTTTCAATCCATATTTTCTCAATTAATCCATTTAAAGCAGCTTGTATCTTTTTGGCTCTAGCTCTTGTAATTGGGCCTTCATGAATGTGCAAAGGATCACTTGAAGCTTTAATGGTATTCTCTTGATAGTTCTCATCAGTTGCAGGTTCAGATTCTGAGGTTGATGTAGGTTCTTCTGTGGAAGTATCTGTGGAAGAGTTGTCAGGATGAGGATAGGCAGCATATTGATGCATTGGAGCTTTATCCTTTGATTGAGGCACATGAGGTGGACGTTAAGTCATGTGAGAAGGAGGAATAGGTGGAGACACCTGAGCAGGTACTGAGGTGTATTCTGGTGATTCCTGTTCTGGAGGTTCAGATGGTTGAGTTTGTGGAGTAGGTTGAGATGGTTGATGTATCTTCAAAGGTTTAGGTTGAGGTTTGGACCTCGGTTTTGGCTTTAAAGGTGGAGTAGGTTGAGGTGTTTGTTTGAAAAGAGTATGAGTCATTCCAAACAACTTTGAAGGGTCGTATTGCTTGATTGGAGCTAGCAATGGAGTGAACGGATGGTAGGTCGGACCAATAGAAGGTATTGGTGGAGTCTGAGTGAAGAGGGTAGGTCTCTGCTTTTCAGATTCAATCCGGTTCAGTTCTGCTTGCAGCTTTCTGATTTCTCGTTCTTTGCTATCAAACTCAGGACCATAATATCTGTGTCTGAGCATTTCTCGTAATTCAGCATCGAGTTGAGCAACTCTGTTCTTTAGATCCTGGTGGATTTGCTGTAGTTGTGAAGTGATGGAATCAACTTTAGTTTCAATCTTGTCAGTTCGTAAACTGATTCGATCAACTTGTTGATGGATATGTTTGTGAAAGCATCATTCTCGCGCCTTGGCATTCTCGAGTTTGCCAATTAAGGATCGATTCAAAGGGTTTTGGTTCTTCAAGATGACCTAGAGGTAATTGGTGAAGGGACAAAAGGTTTTGACACTATTTTTCTCTCGGGTGTCAACAGGTTTCAAGAGGTGGAAAGTTTAAAGAATAATCTCTGGAGAACATCATACATAGGATTGGTTGATGTTGAGGAGGTGGTTGGATGACTGGTGAAGGGACTTCTATTTTGCAGTGTTTTGCAATCCATTTAAGTTCCTTGTGGTAAAGAGGTAAAGGTGCAGGTGCAAATGGTGGTGAAGGAGGGTTCTGTGGCTTGTTGTGGTCAACCTTACAAGAAGTAAGATACTTCTTTTTAGGTTTTCTTTGAGAACAAATTCATCTTCGCCATCTTGCCAAGACGGACGATCCTGATCACACATATCGATCCAGAGCATCCTAAAGGAAGTGTTTTCCAATTTTAGCAGGATAAATTGATAGCCTTCTCGCAGCCAAGCCGTGATTGGAAGCTTCTCTTGACCAGTTTGACTGGAGCAATCATTGAGGAATAAGTGAAGGATAGTCTAGAGACTCTGCGGAGCCGTAGGTAGAATGTGAGGGAGGTCGTGGGGTTTGACCGAGGTGGTTTGAAAGTCATTTTGACAGATCCATCTTGTCTCGTTCAAACATACTTTCGATATGTCCAATTGGAGTATCATTCTGATGGAACTTTTCATAGTTGGAGATCCATTCTAAAGGCATGAGCTTTACAAGTTCCTGTTGAGGAATTTGTCTGGGAATCTGAATGATCGTTGGAGTTTGATCAGATTCTGCTAATACCATAAGAGCATCGGAGTGACTTTCTAGAGTTGGAAGATCTAAGGCATGATTCTGAAGCCTATAGACCAATTGATGATGGAGGGTTGCGATCTTTGCTGAGGAGATCTGTTCAGCACCCTGAATTTGGATTTGGACTTTCAAGGCGGTGGAAAGGTTGATATCTTGTAAGGACAAGTTGAAATTTGGGTAGAAGGTGAGAAGAGCACTGCCTGTATGTAAGGTAGTTAAAATTGTACCAATAACAGCGTGTTGATATTGTTTGAACCTGGTGTCAAGCATAGCAATTCGAGCAGTGACAGGTAATCCTTTTCTTCCATGAAGAGTCAGGATTAATCTTACTCCACCGAGATGGAGATGAGTATAACCTTCTCGTTTCCAGTTTGCAACGAGTTCTGGAGGAATTTCAAGTGTGACATATTGTTCAGCAGTAGTAGCTTGAAGAGTACACTGATCTAGTCTAGAGGACTGGATGTATTCTTTAGGAAGAGGACATTTTGTACTGATGAGGGATTTAATACTACGGGTGAAAGAAGTAGAACGTTTATACAGATGATAAGGACTGATAAGAGGAAAAGAAGACTCAAAGATTTGAGCAGACTCGGAATATAGGAATATTCTACAAGGTTTTCTATTTTATTTGCGGTATGCCTAGTGCATGATTTTGGTAGAGACAAGGTAGAAGAAAGGGAAATAGTACTTGAAGATTCTGAAGAAGTAGATGTTGTAGAAGCCATGATTTTGCAATCTCTCTCTCTGTGTCCTGAAGTCTAGGATTCTTTCAAAAACTGAAAAACATTTTATCATACCACTTTTCTTTTGCTTTAAAATCAAAACATGATATTATCACTCAAACCTCTTCCATCAGCCCCACGAACCAAATTTTACTATCTTTTACCTGTTTTATGATTCAACCTATTTATCACCACCCTGAAATTCTTCCTAATGGTGACTCTTTACCTATCTTGCATTTCTCTTCCTAAAGCCTTCCTGTTTATTCAGACAAACTTCATAGCCATTTTGTGTGGGATGGTCCCAGCTCAGGTATGTGTGATCTAGGCTGTCCATGTGAAAATGATAATGATTAGTTTGATGACTATTCTTCTATAAAGAGAAAGAAGAAGGTTATTTTTTCTGGTTGTAAATATCATCGTCCTTGTCTTCTTAAGGATGATGATGAACCTGATTATCCACCTCCTTTGCCCCTGTATCACAAAGGACTCAAGTGGATCCAGAAACACCAACCCACTCCTTGTAAGCTACCGCCATCAAACCTTCCTAGTTTATTGCCAACATCTATACCAGTGTCTTGCATGATGTTTTCATCTACCTCTCCATCAGATTACAATGCTAATTTTTCTCTTGAAAAGAGATCAGATCCGGCACATCAAGTGTGCTCTAGACCATTTGTCAACTCTCTAATCACCTCTAGTGGGCATTTAGAAGAACCAAAACCTTTCGAGGCTGTTCTTAATTAGTAGACTCAAAATGTAAGAGTACAAAATGCTTCTCTGACCTCTTTACATACAAAGGTTGACTAAATTACTCACAGATCTACTATGGTTGAGAACAAAATCACATCCATCTCAGATCAGCTGACAAATCTCTACAATGGTCTTCGTGCAAAAGTCGCTCAACTTGATAGCGATCTTCGAGAAATGATTGCTCAAGGTCAAATGTCTTCTGACTTTGATAAAAAAGAAAGAGAGATTCGTCTTTTAAAGGCTGAGATTGCTAGAATTGATGCTGAAAATCTCTATAAACAGCAGTCTACTCCTGCTCTTGTTCCAACTATGTCTTTTTTGCTTACAGAACTATATCATCCTCTTAGTTCTATATATCCTTTACCTCCCAGATCATATGAACCCAAAAATCCCAATTACTCATATCTTGTTTCCTCCTATTAGAAAACACAAACCTAGACCTCCTTGATGACCTTTACCTCCTCCTGTCTCAGTTCCTCCTGTTACTCCCATCTATCCTGAACCCAGTCAAACATCTATTAAGATTCATGAACCAGTTAACCTAGAAATTCCTTCTACTTCAGTCTTACTTCCTCTCATAGAATTACCTTATAAAGCTAATCAAAAGAAACTTGTTGAAAGTTACTTGCTATCAGACCCACCTGATCTCAATAATGATTCTTCAGCAGATGAGTCTCTTTTAATATATTCTTCAATCTCTTCCTGACTTCTGAGCTCAGTTACAGTTCAAATGATTTAGAAAAGAATCTAGTAGAAATTACTCACCTTCTTATGGCTAATCATCCTACTCGAGTCCAAACTACGACATTAACCTCTAGATGTCCTCTTAGAGAGCCTCATGTTGATATTCCTTCAGATATTGAAAATGATTTTGAAGGAGAAAGCTCTCACCCCCCTTCTAGTGTTCAAGCTAAGGTTGCTTCTGAAAATGGACCATGCTTTACATTTAATGATGTCTTGTCTACTAAATGGTGTGAAAGACTTCGAGAACTTTCTGCTTGGCTAGGTTTGTAAATGATTAAGCCTGGTGCAGAACTCATTATAGTCTTGAAGGAATTCATCTTCTGTTTTACGGGGTCTCTCTGAGATTGGTTTGACAGTCTTAGGGAATATAGGCAATTACAGTTCATTCAAAAGCCAAGTATCTCTGCGAGTTTAATGGATATTTATACATAATTTCTTGGTGAACCTGAAACTCTCTTTGCCTTTGCTCGCAAAGATTGCCTCGTAATGAAGTACTGTTCTCTTCAATGAACAGATTTGAATTACCACTTCAAAAAAATGTCAGCTCTTTTCCATAAGCTTGGTGGAATCAATGATTATACTTTAAAGCATGTTTTTATTTCCTCTCTCCCTTAGGAACTTCAGCTAGAACTCCACAGGCAGATTACAGTTACTTAGCTTGATATCAATACCATGAGTATTGGTAGAATTTTTCAGCTTGTTCTAGCTTCACTTCACCATCTCTGTGAATAGAAGAAGTTTTTCAGAAATCTAATAAAAGAGAAACCTTTATTCAAAGCTGCTTGTCGAAAGCCTTATCTGGAAATCAAATGTAAAGATAAGAAGCAATGTGACTGTCCTCCCAAAAAGAAGCACCATAGATCTCGCTTCCACAGGAAATCTCAATTTTCATCTTCTTCTTGACATTGTTTCCCTAGATGTTCCAGAAAAATTCATTACTTCAGATGAAAGAATCCCTCTGAACCTCTTGACAAAAAATAAAAAAAGAACAGATGTTTTATTTTACAAAAAGTACGGGCATTTTACAAAGGATTATCCACAGAATCCTAAACATTTTATGTGTTTAGTCCAACAACTTTAATCTCTTCATTAGTTTTCTCCTGAAACAGATTAGATTGAACATCTTTACACTGAACAAGAGTCTCCTGACCAAGATACAGTTTTCGCTCTTAGTTCCTCTAATTCTGAGTTTGAGTCTAGTGAATCTTATGATTCTTCTCAAGAATATTCCTTTGTGTTTCAAGTACAATCTCATCCTCAGTCCTTCTTAGTTCAACATGTTCCTTAGGTGAAAATCCAGATTCTCATGTCAAAATACAGTCGTCCTATATCTCTCATTGCTTTTGTTGATACTGGCACCCAGCGCAGTATTTTGAATCCAGCTATTCTCCCTCTAAAAGCTTGGATTGTCTCTGAAACTCATTTTCGTGCAGCTAGTGGAAAAGTCTTTTCCACCCAGCTTCGTACAAAAAAACAAATTGGAATTCAGTTGTTCCCAAAACTTACTGTTTGGACTCATGTTATTGGATCTAATCTTTTAGACAAAGATCTACTTTTGGGCTTTGATATCCTGTTGAAGGAAGAAAAAGTCCAAGTCCTTCCTACTGGGCTTAGGTTCCAATCCATGTTTCATCCTTATACAGATAAGCTTAAACTATACCATTTAGCCTATTCTCCTCTTGATTACCTAGATATTACTTCGATTTTGTCCAACCAATCATTTGACTTTTGACCATCCCAGTCTATTATGGAAAAATTCAGCTCACTTCATAAAGCTTCCTTTCAAGCTCAATGAAGATGTGAATCCTACTAAAGCCACCTATCTAGGGATGCCACCCTTAGAACTTCTTTTGGCCCAAACAGAATGTGTTGAACTTCTGGCCCAAGACCTTATTGAACCTACCTCCTCCCAATGGGCTTGTTAAGCTTTTTATGTCAATAAAAGATCTGAAACTTTATGTGAAAAAAAGTGTTTAGTGATTGATTATTAACCCTTGAATCAATTCTTACAAGATGACAAGTTCTCTCTTCCTCAAAGAAACTCTCTGTTTACATATCTCTAAAATGCCTCCATCTTTTCTAAGTTTGATTTAAAGTCTGGATTTTGGTAGTTGGGTATTAACCCTTCTGAAAGATACAATACAGCTTTCTGCATTCCAAATGCTCATTACCAGTGAAAAGTCCTTCCCTTTGGTTTGAAAACCACTCCCTTCATCTATACCACTCGGGGTAGCAAAGTACGCGGCATTGTTACACGAGAGCACTGTAGAATTTAACCTGCTACTTTGGGATCTAATCTGACTTAGAACAGATCAAGATCTTGCATGCTCGGGTTTTCAGCCTATATACTCGATACCAGAGGAGTAACCATTGCACATACCACTCTAAACTAGAGCCACACTCTGCAAGGATGAATAATGTTTTTAGAGACTGACTTTGGAATCTGATACATGGGAAAGAAACTAAGATCTAAGATCTAGCTGGTGTACTGGAGACTTTCTGGTACACAAGATCCTCTATACGAGGCAAGTGTAGAGCATACTTGTCATATGGCCAAAGGAAGGATGAACAACCTAAGATGACCTGTGATCCTTAGTAGAAGAATAGAGAGAGGTTTAGCTAGCCATGGATATATTAAAAATACTTATTTATTTCCAAAATCCAACTTTTTCAGCCCTTTATTTTACAATGAAGGGAGGGTTGCCTTATCAAGACTGAACATATTCTTTTGGAGTTGGTCTTTTTTGTGGAGATAAGGGTACAGATGGTTCTAGTAAAGGAACTAGGTCTTTGGTAGAGTTTGTACGGACTAATCAGAGGTAAGGAAGACTTAGAGATTTGAGTAGAATTTGGGACATAGAAATATTCTACAAGATTTTCTATCTTAGCAAAATGTTGGATTTGATAGAGAGAAGTAAAAGAGATCCTAAGAGGAAAGTATTTTTTTGTGAGAGCCTGGTTGGGCAAGGAAGACACCATGGTTATGACTGGAACTTGACCGAAGGTGTTTATTAGTGAGATGTGTTTGAAGGGTCTGGAGAGGAGGTCAGGGATGAGGTTCTCATGATTAAAGCAACATGATTAAAGTTTTTACTTTTGAAAAGTATAATGACAAAGATAAAAAGATAAAACAGAATAAGACACGTCCCTATCTCTTTTTTAAAGCACACTAAAGCAAAATAAAGTAAAGCACACTTAACAGACACATTGATTACACCGCGACAAATAACCTTTTTAAAGACAAATAGTCCCCGCTGATGAAGATTGGGTTTCATCTAGATCTTGAGCTGGATCCTTATCTTTTTTAAAAACTTTTTCTGGATGGGTACAGCCTGGAACACAGGGCCAAGGGCAATATTGGGCTCTCAATTCTTCTTTCGGATCTGATAGAGGTTGAGTTTGAACTTGTGTGGAATATGCTGGAAAGATATCTAGCGGCTGGTCTGGAATGGCAAGTAGGATGAAAGTAGAGGATGTTCCTCTGATGTTTGATGGAACTGATGTGGAAGACGAACCCAATTCATATGGAGTGGGAGGCTGTATGAAAGAACAATCCTCGTAAGGGTCTTGAGAATCTTGGAACAGGAATTCTGTATAGTCTGGCCTCTCTTCCTCTATCATAATCCCCCTGTTGGCTAGTTGAGAATAAGAAGACGGTGTAAGGATCATAACAATGTCATGCTTAGCTCTAAGTGACGTATGGAGAATGGATGGTGGATTTGGGGGACATGATTATACTCTTTGAGGAAGTTCTGGAGAGTTCTTTAATTGTTCTTTCTTCAAGTTGTGCGGGATGTGGAACCATGATCCATTCATATGTAATATCTTGAGTCTAAAAAATCACCAGTTTGTAGGTGCTGGAAATATGGACGGTGGACAATAAAGACCACAATGAATTGTCGGCCTTCTAGATTAGGAAGCTTTCTGAAATTGTGAAAGTCCGCAAGTTACTTCAGCTGTCTACGCCCCCATGGCAATGGTGAGAACCATTCTAGTAGTGTCCATGTCAAGGTAAAGGCACAGTCTAGATTGTTTAACTTGTCAAGAATAGGCAAAAACAGAAAAGCTACTTTGGTAGCATACAGATCAAAGACACCATAGGTACCACAATTCATCTTCTATGTTCTCTCCGTAAGCGTAAACCGTAAGCCTTCTGAGAAATAAGTGATCTGGATGAAAACTAGGAAAAACCATAAGTTCATGGTGTGATCGATATAAATACATATTATGGAAAAACCTAAAAAGAAATCTTCTGGCAAAATCTTGGATTTGGTGGAGAGAGGTAAAAGACATTCTAAGAGGAAAATATCTTTTGGTAAGGGCTTGGTTTAGCAAGAAAGACACCATGGTTATGACTGGAATTTGACCGAAGGAGTTTATGAGTGAGATGTGTTTGGAGGGTCTGGAGAGAAGGTCAGGGATGAGATTTTTATCTCTCTTGATGTGTTGAACTGTGAAATTATAAAAGGAGAACCAGTTTTTGAGGCGGAGAAGGTGTTTGTCTGGTAGCACTTTATTTTTAAATTCCATTATACTCGGTAAGGATGAATTGTCTAATCTGAGAATAAAATTATGGCCAATGAGGTGGAATTCAAATTTCTAGATCTCATATTTGACTGCTAAGATTTCCATGTAGATTACATGATAATGCTTTTTAGCATCTTTGAACTATCCACTGGCATGTGCACAGTAGAAATCTTTTCCATCAATATTTTCCAAAAGTATTGCTCCTTAGAATTCATCACCAGTATCTGCCTGCAATATGCGTTGTCCAACAGATGGTATCCTCAGAGGTAATAGGTGTTGTGTCATCTATTTTAGCTTTTGAGGCATTCTTCTTTGGCATCTTTGACAGTTATAAAGTGTGGACCACTATATGAGGAAAGAAATCTCTGAGATAGTTTACTATCCCGAGAAACTGCTAAATCTACTTTCTGGATAAGTGTTGATCTGGAAAGTGCATGAGTTCTTGTACAATGTGAGGCCTTGGATGGTAGTGACCATCTTTAATGATCATGCCTAAGAATTCAATGGATTCCTGGCCCATTTGACTTTTCTTTTCAGAAAGCATAATGCCATGTGACTCAATAATAGTGTAGTACTCCACCTTTATGATCGTATCTAAAGTGGTTAAACTAGGTGTATCATTAAGTATTTGTGAAAACGATTTCAAAATAAGCATTTTATAAATATTGTATACAAAAAAAAAGTTTGTTATATAAAAACTATACAAAAAGGTTTGTCACACCAAAAACTTTATTACAAAAATCACAAACCAATTCCATAAACAAGCTTGTGGTATTTATGCTTAGATAGGAACACAGTTGAGCCCGTTATGTAACCCAAGGTCTGTTATGTCCATATGCACCTTGCCTTGGTTGGGACTTGGTGTCAGTTTTCTCCTACTCAGTTCCTGTAATGTAAGGACTACATGAGCTAATGCCCAGTAAGTAAACACTTGATGCATGTATTATCTATCATGCACAATGATGTTAGGGCCATAGGTTTGTTGTGCTACAAGGCTAGCATTCTATAACATGCCCTTAGGCTTAAATTAATTGGTCTGTTGGGCGTTACGTATCGCCGTCCCTAAAGGATCTCTTTTCTTAGCTTAGAGGGCTTGCCCTCTTTATGAATGCTTGTCACCTAGTAGTACAACAACCCTTTCTTACTTCAAAATTTTTAAAATACCTATTTATTAAATCACTCCTGAGATGCATGAGACCAATGCAACTTATGCCACAGCACGTAAATTTTCTAAATATATAATAAAACATAACAAGAAATAATTTAAGATAACAACATCTAACATAGGTGGATATGCTATCCACACAGAAATTTAAAGAAATAGAATTATAATATAGGCGATAGGGCTGACCATGTAAAGAGTCATAACAACATCATATTTTAGGCAGTAGTGCCGACCATCCAATCAAGTAATTATTAAGCATAACATCCTAGGCGGCATAGCCGGCCATATGAGGATGATATCATAATGTAGGCAGCTGGTGTTATTCCCACATTGAAACTTTAAGGAGAACACTTAATTTTAAAGTTTCAACCGCCCAAGAAAGTTCTAAACAGATTTAACACAAAACCTTGACCCAATGCTTAAGTAAACATGAACCAAAGGTATGGAGAAGGATATTGCCGCCACACTCAAGATTTATATAAGAAGGTGAGTGATAAGTCTCGATTTGGAACGCCACAAAAATGCAAATTCTTGATAAGTTCACTAGTTCTCAAAAGAACCAAAGAAAGAATAATTCTCTCAAATTTAAATAACATTAATCTCTCAATTGTCTTACATAGCAAGGTTGCTGAGTTTAAATAGGCCAATAGAGACCTAAAAATCTGAAAAAGATTAAATTCTAGTTCAAGTCGAACTAGTTCTCCTAACTAGTTAAGGAGCCATTGAAATTTCCAACTCTGCACATGCTGTAATGAATTGGTCATAACTCCTTCTAGAGAACTCTAAATCTAACTATGTAAAATTCTTTGGAAAGCTATCTTAATTATCTTTCCAACGGTATATGGCTTGCAAATTAATTCCAACTCAATCAATACCAGTTTTATTCCGAAATTGACCTTTCTGCATTTGATCCGAATTGTGTATTTGGCTGCCCAATAGCTTGAATAAAGCCCACAACACCTTGACATCTCTTCAATCCCAATTCATGATGTCTTGCATCTTGAATTGTAGTTTCAATCCATATTTTCTCAATTAATCCATTTAAAGCAGCTTGTATCTTTTTGGCTCTAACTCTTGTAATTGGGCCTTCATGAATGTGCAAAGGGTCACTTGAAGCTTTAATGGTATTGGTATTCTCTTGATAGTTCTCATCAGCGGCATAGCCAGCCATGTGGGATTTAATAATAACTAATTACACCATAATAATAATCATTTTAAAATAAGAGATTATTTAGAACTAAACCTAGCATAAGAGAATTATTACTTAAAGTTAATTTAACATATTGTCCTTACATTACGGCTGAGGTGAAGTGTTACTTATTTGTTTTCTTTGATTCCCCTGAACCTTTCTTCCCAAACTTGAGAATTTCTTTACTAGTGATGCTTTGGCTTAGAATGGTAAAAGATGGGATTTCTAGGATTTTTGGAAAATGCAAAGGCTAAAGGGTATTTATAGAGTTTCCTAAGGCCCATGTGTGGCTAGGATTTTGCCACCATATCATTTGATTAATGGTGCATTTTATTCCTCTATAAATATCTTAATAATTTCTAGAATGCTAAGATTTTGCCACCTAGCACTTAATTAATGGTGAAGATTTTTCTCTTTATAAATATCTTAGTAATTTCTAGAATTTCTAAATCTCTACAATATTTATTATTACATCATCACTTATGTCATTACTTATTCATCATTACTTTTAAATTATTAATTTATCTTTCCATAAATATCTTAGTAATTTCTAGAATTCCTAATATCTCTACAACATTTCTTGTTGTATCATCACTTATGTCATTGCTTATGTCATCATTGGTTTTAATTATTAATTTATCCTTCCATAAATATCTTTAGTAATTTTTAGAATTTTTAATATCTCTACAACATTACTTATGTCATTATACTATTATACATTATTATTATTATTATTCTTATAATAAATGCTTAAGGGAGTTTGTTAGGTTAATTATATTATATCTAAGTAAGAAGATTGTACCTCACAATCTCCTCTTCTTTTAAAAATTTCGTCCTCGAAATTTACTTACTGAATAGCTCGGGGTACTTGTTCTTCATTTCTTCCTCGTGCTCCCATGCTGTCTCCTCCACTGAGTTGTTCCGTGATAGTATCTTAACTAGAGGGATTTTCTTGTGCCTTAACTCTTTTATTCTTCTATCGAGTACTTGAACTGAGCGTTCTTCGTAGGTTAGGTCTTCTTCGAGTTGAAGAGGCTCATAGTCTAGCACGTGAGAAGGGTTTGGAACATATTTCTTTAACATGGAGATATTAAAGACATTGTGTATTCTTGATAATGATGGTGGTAGCGCAAGTCGATAGGAGACACTCCCAATACATTCGAGTACTTCAAATGGCCCAATGAACCTTGGGCTTAATTTTCCCTTATTTCCAAATCTCATCGATCCTTTCATTGGGGCGACCTTTAGGAATACTTTCTCGCCAACTTAAAATTCCAACGGTCTTTGTCTTTTATCTGTATAACTTTTCTGTCGACTTTGGGCTACTTGCATTCTTTGTTGTATTTTCTCGATTGCTTCAGATGAGGCCGCAACTAAGTCTGGTCCAAGGTATCTTTGCTCACCCATTTCATCCTAATAAATTGGTGACCAACATTTTCTACCATATAAAGCTTCGTATGGTGCCATGCCAATTGTTGCTTGGTAACTATTATTGTAGGTGAATTCAGCCAATGCTAAATATTTGCTCTATGATCTTTGAAAGTCAATGGCACATCCTCGTAATATATCTTCGAGTGTTTGAATCGTCCTCTCTGATTGGCCATCTGTTTGGGGATGAAATGCTGTGCTAAATTTAAGGCTTGTCCCCATAGCTTTATATAACTTCTCCCAGAATGTCGAGGTGAATCTTATATCTCGATCAGAAATAATAGAGATAGGTACACCATGTAGTTTGACTATCTCTTTTATGTATATTTCTACGAGTTGGTCCATGGTGATGAGAACTATCAAGAGAATACCATTAAAGTTTCAAGCGACCCTTTGTACATTCATGAAGGCCCAATTACAAGAGCTAGAGCCAAAAAGATGCAAGCTGCTTTAAATGGATTAATTGAGAAAATATGGATTGAAACTGTAATTCAAGATGCAAGACATCATGAATTGGGCTTGAAAAGATGTCAAGGCGTTGTGGGCTTTATTCAAGCTATTGGGCAGCCAAATACACAATTCGGATGAAATGCAGAAAGGTCAATTTCGGAATAAAACTGGTATTGATTGAGTTGGAATTAATTTGCAATCTATATACCGTTGGAAAGATAACTAAGACAAAGAATTTTACAGAGTTAGATTTGGGGTTCTCTAGAAGGAGTTATGACCAATTCATTAACAGCATGCTCAGACTTGGGAATTTCAACGGCTCCTTTAATCTCTTTAACTAGTTAGAGAGAACTAGTTCGGCTTAAACTAGACATTTAATCTCTTTCAAGTTGATAAGTTCCACAAGAACTAGACATTTAATCTTTTTCGGATTTTTGGGTCTCTATTGGCCTATTTAAACTCAGCAACTTTGCTATGTAAGACAATTAGAGATTAATGTTATTTGACTTTGAATGAATTATTCTTTTTTTGTTTCTTTTGAGAACTAGTGAACTTATCAAGAATTTACATTCTTGTGGCGTTCCAAATCTAGACTTATCACTCACCTTCTCATCTAAATCTTGAGTGTGGCGTCAATATCCTTCTCCATACCTTTGGTTCATGTTTGCTTAAGCATTGGGTCAAGGTTTTGTGTTAAATCTGTTTTGAACTTTCTTGGACAGTTGAAACTTCAAAATTAAGTGTTCTCTTTAAAGTTTCAATGTGGGAATCACACCATTTGGTATCAGAGCAAGTTTCTAATCAGGTTTGAATGTCTTATTTATTTTGATTATCAAAAAAAAAAAACTTACAGCAAAAAAAAAACGTACAGCAAAAAAAAAAGATTACAAAAAGATTCAAGTATTCCTACTTTCATCAATATCAATTGTGTTCCTTTACTTGCTTGTTTTCCTTTCTTTAATTTCTTTTTTGTTCTTTGTGTCCTCTTAATTCTTTGTTAGTGTGCTGGAATAGCATGTTTAGTGTAACACTTGTTTTGTTTTTCTTGATTTTGTTTTACTGAAAGAGAGAATTAAGAGTGGTAAAAGGCAATAGTTTGTGAGATCATTAGAGGGAAAAAAGCCAATTTGTGTGTTAAACACGAGAGTTAAGTGAATCAAATTGAGTGAAACACGTGAGGGAGTGTTGTGAGATTTTTTTTTGCTAACTTTAATTTGCAGATCATAAAATATGCCAAAAGAACAAGAAGCTATAGATCAATCGATCATGCTCAAGGCCATGCAGCAACAATTTGAGCGCATGAATCTGATGTTTGGAGAGATTCGTGATCAATTGGGAAGGCAAGACACTGCCATAGCCAATCTACAAAAGGGGCAATAACCAATAGCTCCTAATGTAAGAGATAATCAATGGCGTGCTGTCATAAGAGATCAAGATGGTGATGACCTAGATAATTTTGATGACCAAGCCACCGTTGACATGCGTGAAAGAGATGATAAAAGGGCAAGGCGCATAGATCATGATTTGGGGAGTATCAAACTGAAAATTCCTTCTTTTCAAGGTAAAAATGATCTGGAAGCTTATTTGGAGTGGGAAAAAAAGGTGGAGCTAGTATTTGATTGCCATAATTACTCCGAGGAGAAAAAGGTAAAACTAGCTACTGTTGAATTTACTGATTATGTTATTATTTGGTGGGATCAACTTGTTTTGAGTAGGAGAAGAAACCGTGAAAGGCCTATAAACACTTGGGAGGAGATGAAGGCCATCATGAGGAGGAGATTTGTTCCTAGTCATTATTATAGAGAGCTACACCAAAGGCTTCAAAGTCTTACACAGGGCTCCAGAAGTGTTGAAGACTACCACAAGGAGAAGGAAATAATCATGATTCGAGCCAACATTGAAGAAGAATGAGAGGCCACTATGGCTAGATTTTTACATGATTTAAACCAAGCCTTATTTTCAGAAAGCTCGTAAGCCATTCACATTCTACCGAAAGAAGTCTTCTTCCTCCAAAGAACAACAACGGAAGAAATCCAGTAGATGCTTTATTTGCAAAAGGAAAGGACATTACTCCAGAGATTGTCCTCACAAACGAGACAAAGCCATCCGTCTCATCAAGCATTTACAGATTGTTACAGATTATTCTCCAGACAAAGAAGTTGAATCTTGTTTTTCGGAACAGATACCAAAAACAGAAGCAGATATGTTCACATCTGTCTTCACCATTCACAGGCCATATTTCCAGCATCCACATACTGATAACTTCTGGACCGTGGATCAGGCACGAGAATGGTACACAATGCCACATCCAGCCCTCCTAGAACAGGATCAAGACATCCAAAGGAACCTGCACAACTTCCTTTGCCAACTCAATCACAGGACATACCCACCAAAGAACATCCTTCATACCTCTCTAGGTCCACAACATGAAATTCTTATGGTTCCAACTCCTTCTGCCATATCCACACCAAAATCCGCAGGAATTATCCTCAAGGAAGAAAAGCCAGATTATACTGACTTTTTATTCCAAGATGCCCAAGACCCTTGGGAAGATTTCATGTCTCTAACCCAACACCTAGAACAACTTCAATCACCACCAGTCAACTGCACATCCAATGCAGCAAGCACTAGTCATCAACCAGCTAACCAATCCTATTCTGCACAGCCAACAGAAAACTATCCACCTTATCGTTCACAACCTCGGACTCAACCTTCACCAAACCCTGATGAGGAACAAAGAGCCCAATTTTGCCCTTGGCCCTGTGTGCCAGGCTATACTCATCCTGATAAGATCTTCAAACGAGATGATGAGGATGAAACTGACTCCGATGCTGACACGATCTCACTCTAATGGGATCCACTTAGCATTATCCTCGACAATATCCAAAGCTAAAGTAATTTGTCATATTGTAATACGTGTGTTTTACTTTATTAAAGTTGCTTTAGAAAAGAGATAGAGACGTGTCCTATCCTTTTAGCTTTTGCTTTTTATCTTGTCACTCTACTTTTCAAAAGTAGATCTTATTTTATTCTCGCTTTTGTAAAAGCAGGGGCCCTGTCCTGCTCAGCTCGCCTATATAAGGCAGCTCCCTCTCTATTGTATCCAGGGAAGTTCGTGAAAACATATTACAAGCTTCGAAGAAAATAAGAAGTGTGTTTTAAAGCTATGACTCTCTAAACTCTTTCTCTTCTCTCTCTGTGAATGAAGTCTTAGGGTTTTTAAGAAATTTCAAAAGGAATTTTTTATCAGTTCATTCTTTTCAAAAACTTGAGATAATATGCTCTGCACTTGCCTTGTTCAAGGACCCTGTGCATCAGAAAACTCATGCTTGTTTCCTAGATGGTCTGGTACCCTGTTGAGAAGACCAGGAGTGTCTTAGTTTTGGGTTGTACGACCTGTGGAAACTGTTTTGAAGTTTTATGTTATGCAGTAACCCTTGATAATGGCGATCCTTCCGCTCACCATTGCCCCTCCTTGGTATCAGAGCCCATATTATCGATTGGTTTCATGCAAATGTTATCATGTTTTGATTTTAAGAAAAGTGGTAAGATAAAATGTCTTTTCAGTTTTTAAAGGAACACTAGATTTCAAGAAACAGAGAGAGAGAGAGTTTCAAAATCATGGCTTCTACATCATCTTCTTCAGATACTTCAAGTACTATTTCACTTTCTTCAACCTTGTCTCTACCAAAATCTTGCACAAAACATACTGCAAATAAAATAGAAAACCTTGTAGAATATTCTTATATTCCCGAGTCTGCTCAAATTACTGAGTCTTCTTTTCCTCTTATTAGTCCTTATCATCTGTATAAACGTTCTACTTCTCTCACCTGTAGTATTAAATCCCTCATCAGTACAAAAAGACCTCTTCCTAAAGAATACATCCAATCCTCACGATTGGACCAGTGTACTCTCCAAGCTACTACTGCTGAACAATATGTCACTCTAGAAATTCCTCCAGAACTCGTTGCCCACTGGAAATGAGAAGGTTATACTCACCTCCATCTAGGAGGAGTGAGATTAATCTTAACTCTTCATGGAAGAAAAGGATTACCTGTCACAGCTCGCATCGCTATGCTCGACACCAGATTCAAACAATATCAACATGCTGTCGTTGGTACAGTTAGCCACCCTACATGCAGGCAGTGTCCTCCTCACCTTCTATCCTAATTTCAACTTGTCCTTACAAGATGCCAACCTTTCCACAGCCTTGAAAGTCCAAGTCCAAATTCAAGGTGCTGAACAGATCTCCTCAGCAAAGATCGCTACCCTCCATCATCAGTTGGTTTATAGGCTTCAAAATCATGCCTTAGATCTTCCAACTCCAGAAAGTCACTCTGATGCTCTTATGGTATTAGCAGAATCTGATCAAATTTCAACCATCATTTAGATTCCCAGACAAATTCCTCAACAAGAACTTGTCAAGCTCATGCCTTTAGAATGGATCTCCAACTATGAAAAGTTCCATCAGAACGATACTCCGATTCAGACATCTGAAAGTATGTTTGAACGCAGACAAGATGGATCTGTCAAGATGACTTCCAAACCACCTCAATCGGCCTCACAGCCTCCTCTAACTGTTCTACCCACAGCTCCACCAGAGTCTCCAAGACTATCCTTTACATACTCTTCAATGATCACAGCAGTCCAAACTGGCCAAGAGAAGCTCCCTATCACTGGCTTCACTTCAGAAGGCTACCCAGTTTATCCTGCAAAGATTGGAAAGCATTTCCTATGGATGCTCCTGGATCTGACATGTGTGACCCAGATTGCCCTTGCTGGCAAGATGGCGAAGATGAAGATCTTGCTTCAAAGTCCAAAAGAAAACAAAAAAAAAAGTACCTTACTTCTTGCAAGCAAGACCACAAAAGACCACAAAATCCTCCTTCACTTCCATCTGCACCTTTACCTTTTTACCAAAAAGAACTTCAATGGATTGCAAAACATTGCAAAACAGAAGTCTCTTCACCAGTTATTCCTTCACCTCCTCAAAGTCAACCAATTCCTTGTATGATGTTCTCCAGGGATTACTCTTCAAACTTTCCACCTCTTAAACCTCAAACAGACACCCAGAGAAAATTCGTGTCCAAACCTTTTGTCCCTTCACTAATCACCTCTACAGGTCATCTGGAAGAACCAAAACCTTTTGAATCAGTTTTAAACTGGCAAACTCAAAATGCCAGAGCTCAGAATGATGCTTTACAGCATATCCATCATCAAGTTGATCGAATCAGTTTACGAACTGATAAGATTGAAACTAAGGTTGATTCCATATCCTCACAGTTGCAGCAAATCCACCAAGATCTAAAAAATAGAGTTGCTCAATTAGATGTTGATTTGCGAGAAATGCTCAGACAGAGATATTATGGTCCAGAGTTTGATCAAAAAGAACGAGATCAGAAAGCTACAAGCAGAACTAGATCGGATTGAATCAGAAAAGCAAAGACCTACGCTCTTCACCCAGACTCCACCAATACCATTTATTGGTCCGTCATACCATCCTTTCACTCCTCTGCTAGCTCCAATCAGACCATATGACCCGTCCAAGTTGTTTGGAATGACCCATACGTTATTCAAACAAACACCTCAACCTACTCAACCACCAAAACCAAAACCTAGACCAAAACCTCAACCTAAACCAGTGAAAATATACCAACCTGTTCAACCTGAACCTCAAGAACAGCCATCACCAGAATACACTTCGGTTCCTCCTCCACAAATACCACCTCCATATGTGCCTCAATCGATTCCTCAACCACAGGTGTCTCAACCTATACCTCCACCTCATATATCCCAGTCTAAGGATAAAGAACCTATGCACCAGTATACTTCCCATGTTCACCATCCTGTCACTTCTACAGAAGAAACCACCTCAGCCTTAGAATATGACTCTGATCACAGATCTGCTGACACATCCTCTCAGTCATCAGAACCTACTTCTGAATCCAGTTCAGAATCTTCAATCTCTTCACCTTCCACATCTGATTCAGAAAAGTCTTATGCCGACATCACCAAACTTCTCATGGCTCAACCAGAAGCAACAGAGCATGCACAGACATCTCAACCAGAATCTTATTTTGAGATTCCATCTGATGTTGATGATCCTACTGAATCTACATCTGCACCTCCTCCTTCATAGCAATCTCCAAAACCATCAAATGGCCCATGGTTTACCTTTGATGATATTCCAGCCAATAAATGGAGAGAAAAGCTATCCGAGATTTCTGCTTGGGTAGATCTTCAAATGCTCAAAGAAGGCGTAATAGTGGAATCAGTTCTCAAAGAACTAACCACTCATTTTATAGGATCCCTCAGAGACTGGTTTGACAGTCTAGGATCTTATAGACAACTCCAATTTGTCCAGTTGCCCAATGTCTCCTCAGCCTTAACACTCCTTCATGAACAGTTCATTGGCGAACCAGCTGCACACTTTGAAGCAGCCAGACAAGATTATCTCAACATGAAGTGCTGTTCACTCAAAGCTATAGATCTTGACTTCCATTACAAGCGGATGTCAATTTTGTTCTACAAATTGAATGGTTTTAATGACCCTACTCTGAAGCATGTATTTCTTGCCTCCTTACCTGAAGAATTGCAACTAAAAATTCAGAGGCAGCTCACTATTTACAATCTCAGTCTCGAGAACATCTCTTTAGGCAAGCTCTACCAAATAGCCAAAGCATGTCTCGACAAAACTCTGTGAACAGAAACAATTCTTTAAGGAATTGATCAAAGACAAAGAACCATTGAGAAGCGCTTGTCAAAAGTCGTATCTGCAAATCAAGTGCAAAGATAAGAAGCAATGTGATTGCGGTCCTCATAAGAAGAAGCATTAGTTCACATGGCCATAAAAGTGGAACGACAACTTAAAAAAAAGGGTTCCACTAGAACCAATTTAGGTTCATCTTCCTCATGGAAGTCAAAATGGAGCAAAGATGAAAAGGTTGTTTCAAAGCCTAAGATTGAGCCAATCAAGGATCATAAAAAGGGAGGCAACCAAAGTAAAGGTAAATCTGATTCCCAACACTCTAGAAATAGAGATATTAAGTGTTTTAAATATTCGGGGATAGGTTATATTGCATCTCAATGCCCAAATAAGAGAGTAATGATCTTGAGGGATGATGGTGATGTTGAAACTGAGAGTGAATCAGATGATGACCCTATGCCACCTTTGGAGGATACTAATGATGGTGTAGAGTATCCTGTTGATCGTAAATTGATGGTTGTTAGATGTGCTCTTAACATGCAAGTAAAAGAGGATGCGGAGGTACAACATGATAACATATTTCATACTAGATGCCACGTCAAAGATAAGGTATTTAGTATGATAATTGATGGTGGAAGTTGTACCACGTCAAAGATAAGGTATTTACAATGGCTGAATGATTATGGAGAGGTTAAAGTAAATAAACAAGTGCTGGTTTCATTCTCTATTGGGAGATATAAGGATGAGGTTGTATGTGATGTAGTACCCATGCATGCTGGACACATTCTTTTGGGGCAACCTTGGCAATATGATAGGTGAGTGACACATGATGGTTACTTAAATAGATATTCTTTTGTAATGAATAAAAGGCAAATCACTCTTATACCCTTAACACCTAGGCAAGTGTATGAAGATCAAATGACAATACAAAAAGAGAGTGATACAAAAAAAGAAAATGAAAGCACAAAAGAAAGAGACACTAAGAGAAAAGGAAGTGGAAAAATAGAAAAAAATATTGTTGAGAGAAAAGAGAGGTAACACGTAAACTTGTTTGCAAAAGAGAGAGAGGTTAAGAAGGCTTTCTTTTCAAAACAGGCTATCATTGTACTTTTGTGCAAAGAGTCTTGTTTGCATACTAATGAGCTTAACTTTTTTTTGCCTAGTGTTATTGTGACTCTTTTATAGGACTTTAATGATGTGTTTCCAAATGAAGTCCCTAATGGTTTGCCGCCTATTAGGGGAATTGAGCATCAAATAGACTTTCTTCCTGAAGTTACCATTCCTAATAGACCCACTTATAGAAGTAACCCCGAAGAGACAAAGGAGCTTCAAAGGCAGGTTGAAGAACTCTTGGCAAAGGGATATGTGAGGGAGAGCTTGAGTCCATGTGCGGTACCAGTTCTACTAGTGCTCAAAAAGGATGGAACATGGAGGATGTGTGTTGCTTGTCGTGCGATTAATAAAATCACTGTAAAGTATCAACATCCTATTCCTAGACTTGATGACATGCTTGATGAATTGTATGGTTCTTGTGTGTTTAGCAAAATGGATCTTAAAAGTAGATATCATCAAATTAGGATTAGAGAGGGAGATGAGTGGAAAACTACTTTTAAAACAAAATATGGTTTATATGAGTGGTTAGTAATGCCATTTGGGTTATCTAATGCACCCAGCACTTTTATGAGGTTAATAAACCATGTTTTGCGTGCTTTTCTTAGTAAGTTTATAGTTGTCTACTTTGATGACATTTTGATCTATAGCAAAATTCTAGAAGAACACGTTGAGCATTTACAAAGTGTATTGATCGTTTTAAAGAAGGAAAAGTTGTATGCTAATTTGAAGAAGTGTGCTTTTTGTACAAATCAGATTATTTTTCTTGGTTATGTTGTAAGTGCTAAAGGAATTGAGGTTAATAAAGAGAAGGTAAAGGCTATTAAGGAATGGCCTACACCTAAAAATGTAAGTGAGGTAAGAAGTTTTCATGGTTTGGCTAGTTTTTATAGAAGATTTGTGAAGGATTTTAGCACCCTTGCTACACCTTTAACTGAAATTGTTAAGAAACACATGGGATTTAAGTGGGGTAGTGAACAAGAAAGGGCATTTAATCTAATCAATGAGAAATTGGTTTCTGCACCACTACTTACTTTACCCAATTTTGCTAAAACTTTTGAAATTGAGTGTGATGCCTCAGGTATAGGTATTGGAGATGTTTTGATGTAAGAAGGGCATCCAATTGCTTATTTTAGTGAGAAATTGAGTGGCGCAGCCCTAAACTATCCTACTTATGACAAGGAGATGTATGCATTGGTGAGAGTATTGGAAACTTGGCAACATTATCTTCTACCTAAAGAGTTTGTCATACACACTGATCATGAGTCCTTAAAGCATTTGAAAGGGCAAGGTAAGTTGCATAAGAGACATGCCAAATGGGTTGAATTCATTGAGCTATTTCCTTATGTGATCAAATACAAACAAGGTAAGGAGAATGTGGTGGCTGATGTCGATGCGAATCCCACATTGAAACTTTAAGGAGAACATTTAATTTGAAGTTTCAACTACCCAAGAAAGTTCTAAACAGATTTAAGACACACAAAACCTTTACCCAATGCTTAATCAAACATGAACCAAAGGTATGGAGAAGGATATTGATGCCACACTTAAGATTTAGATGAGAAGGTGAGTGATAAGTCTCGATTTGGAACGCTACAAGAATGCAAATTCTTAATAAGTTCACTAGTTCCCAAAAGAACCAAAGAAAGAATAATGCTCTCAAATTCAAATAACATTAATCTCTAATTGTCTTACATAGCAAGGTTGATGAGTTTAAATAGGCCAATAGAGACCCAAAAATCCAAAAAAGATTAAATTCTAGTTCAAGTCGAACTAGTTCTCCTAACTAGTTAAGGAGCCATTGAAATTCCCAACTCTACACATGCTGTAATGAATTGGTCATAACTCTGTCGAGAGAACTCAAAATCTAACTCTGTAAAATTCTTTGGAAAGCTATCTTAATTATCTTTCCAATGGTATATGGCTTGCAAGTTAATTCCAGCTCAATCAATACCAGTTTTATTTCGAAATTGACCTTTCTACATTTGATCAGAATTGTGTATTTGGCTACCCAATAGCTTGAATAAAGCCCACAACGCCTTGATGTCTCTTCAAGCCCAATTCATGATGTCTTGCATCTTGAATTGTAGTTTCAATCCATATTTTCTCAATTAATCCATTTAAATCACCTTGCATCTTTTTTGCTCTAGCTCTTATAATTGGGCCTTCATGAATGTGCAAAGGGTCACTTGAAACTTTAATGGTATTCTCTTGATAGTTCTCATTACAAGGAGAAAAAGGTAAAACTAGTTGTTGTTGATGTAATACTCTACCTTTATGATCGTATCTAAAGTGGTTAAACTAGGTGTAACATTAAATATTTGTGGAAATGATTTCAAAATAAGCATTTTATAAATATTGTACACAAAACAAAAAGTTGTTACATAAAAACTATACAAAAGGATTTGTCACACCAAAAACTTTGTTACAAAAATCACAAACCAATTCCATAAACAAGCTTGTGGTATTTATGCTTAGATAGGATCATAGTTGAGCCCGTTATGTAACCCAAGGTCTGTTATGTCCATATGCACCTTGCCTTGGTTGGGACTTAGCGTCAGCTTTTTCCTACTCAGTTCCTGCAATATAAGGACTACATGAGTTAATGCCCAGTAAATAAACACATGCACATGAATGACTTTATGAAATAAGTGCTAAAGCTTTTACATGAACTTTGAAATATAAAGAATGATGTTAGAGCCCTAGGTTTGTTGTACTACAAGGCTAGCATTCTATAACATTCCCTTGGGCTTAAATTAATTGATCCGTTAGGCATTACGCATCGCTGTCCCTAAAGGATCTCTTTTCTTAGCTCAGAGGGCTTACCCTCTTTATGAATGCTTGTCACCTAATAGTACAACAACCCTTTTTTTCTTCAAAATTTTTAAAATACCTATTTATCAAATCACTCGTGAGATGCATGAGACCAATGCAACTTATGCTACAGCATGTAAATTTTCTAAATATATAAACAACATCTAACATAGGCGGTAGTGCAGTCCACACAAAAATTTAAAGAAATAGAATTATAATATAAGCGGCAGGGCTGATCATGTAAAGAGTCAAATAATATCATAATTTAGGCGGTAGTGCCAACCATCCAATCAAATGATTATTAAGCATAACCGGCCATATGAGGATGATATCATAATATAAGCGGCATAGCCAGCCATCTGGGATTTAATAATAACCAATCACACCATAATACTAATCATTTTAAAACAAGAGATTATTTAGAACTAAACCTAGCATAAAAGAATTACTACTTAAAGCTAATTTAACATATTGTCCTTACATTGCAGTTGAGGTGAAGTGTTACTTATCTGTTTTCTTTGATTCCCCTAAACCTTTCTTCCCAAACTTGAGAATTTCTTTACTAGTGATGCTTTGGCTTAGAATGGTAAAAGATGGGATTTCTAAGGTTTGTGGAAAATGCAAGGGTTAAGGGATATTTATAGAGTTTCCTAACGCCCATATGTGTGGCTAGGATTTTGCCACCATATCATTTGATTAATGGTGGAGATTTATTCCTCCATAAATATCTTAGTAATTTCTAGAATGCTAAGATTTTGCCACCTAGCACTTAATTAATGGTGAAGATTTATCTCTTTATAAATATCTTAGTAATTTCTAGAATTTCCAAATCTCTACAACATTTCTTATTACATCATCACTTATGTCATTACTTATGTCATCATTACTTTTAAATTAGTAATTTATCTTTCCATAAATATCTTAGTAATTTCTAGAATTCCTAATATCTCTACAATATTACTTGTTGCATCATTACTTATGTCATCATTGATTTTAATTATTAATTTATCCTTCCATAAATATCTTTAGTAATTTCTAGAATTTCTAATATCTCTACAACATTACTTATGTCATTATATTATTATACATTATTATTATTATTCTTATAATAAATGTTTAAGGGAGTTTGTTAGGTTAATTATATTATATCTAATTAAGAAGATTGTACCTCACAATCTCCTCTTCTTTTAAAAATTTTATCCTCAAAATTTCCTTATTGAATAGCTCGGGGTACTTATTCTTCATTTCTTCCTCGTGCTCCCATATTGTCTCCTCCATTGAGTTGTTCCGCCATAGTATCTTAACTAGAGAGATTTTCTTGTGCCTTAACTCTTTTATTCTTCTATCGAGTACTTGAACTGGGCGTTCTTCGTAGATTAGGTCTTCCTCGAGCTGAAGAGGCTCATAGTCTAGCACGTGAGAAGGGTCTGGAACATATTTCTTTAACGTGGAGATATAAAAGACATTGTGTATTCTTGATAATGATGGTGGTAGCGCAAGTCGATAGGAGACACTCCCAATACATCGAGTACTTCAAATGGCCCAATGAACCTTGGGCTTAATTTTCTCTTGTTTCCAAATCTCATCGATCCTTTCATTAGGGTGACCTTTAGCAATACTTTCTCGCCACTTGAAATTCCAACGGTCTTTGTCTTTTATCGCATAACTTTTCTATCGACTTTGGGCTGCTTGGATTCTTTGTCTTATTTTCTCGATTGCTTCAGATGAGGCTGCAACTAAGTCTGGTCCAAGGTATCTTTGCTCACCCATTTCATCCCAATGAATAGGTGACCGGCATTTTCTACCATATAAAGCTTCATATGGTGCCATGCCGATTGTTGCTTGGTAACTATTATTGTTGCCGAATTCAGCCAATGCTAAATATTTGCTCTATGATCCTTGAAAGTTGATGGCACTCCTCGTACACATATCTTCGAGTATTTGAATCATCCTCTCTGATTGGCCATCTGTTTGGGGATGAAATGCTGTGCTAAATTTAAGTCTTGTCGCTATAGCTTTATGTAGCTTTTCCCAGAATGTCAAGGTGAATCTTGTATCTCGATAAAAAATAATAGGGGTAGGTATACCATGTAGTCTGACTATCTCCTTTATGTATATTTCTGCGAGTTGGTCCATGGTGTATGTCATCCGATTAGGCAAAAAATGGGTAGACTTTGTGAATCGATCAACTATCACCAAGATAGCATAATGCATTTTTGTAGTCCTTGGAAGGCCAACGATGAAGTGGACTTGTTATTTCTTCCCACTTCCATTAAGGGATTTGATTGGGTTCTAAAAGTCCTGCTGGTCTCTGATGTTCTGCCTTGATTTGTTGACAGGTGAGGCATTGAGCTATGAACTTAACTATATCCTTCTTCATCCCAGGCCACTAATAGTGCATATGGACCTCACAGACCATGGGTTACACAACGGGCTCAACTGTGTTCTTATCTAAGTATAAATCCAATAAGTTTGTTTACGGAATTAGTTGGTGACATGAATCGTTAACTTTGTATCTAAGTTTTTTTTTTGTATAACAAACTTCTTATGTTCTATATTTATAAAATGCTTATTTTAAAATTATTTCTACAAATACTTAATGTTATACTTGGTTTATCCACTTTAGTTACAATCATAAAGGTGGAGTGTTACAGAAAGCTATTAGCCATTCTTATTATAGAACCTCTCGCGATTATAGGAACCCGCCTTGGATAAGAGACCAAAGAGTCTAGAGATCCCCTAGGGTTTATATTCGAGAGGATCTAAACCTAATTGGTATCCACTTTCAATAATCAACGTAAATACCTTATCCTTCATGTGGCATCTTATGTGAAAGATGTGTTCATGTTGCTCTTCATCTCCATCATCTTTAGGTTGTATACAATCATCATGCACTAGTTCTTCTACTTCAACATTAGAACAATCCTCCAATGATGGCATCTCCTCATCACTTGAACTAGAACTTTCGATTTCTCCATTCGCCCGTACAACCATTTATGATTTATGGTTTTAGACTTAGATCTCTCCGCTCTAAATGATTTAGAGAAAGCCTTTTTATCATGACATCAACCTCTTCTACAATTGTGTCTTTATCCTCTACTACTTCTATTTCCTTTTCTTCTACCTTATCTTTACAAAAAACTGTTCATCACGTATAGTTAGTAAAATAGAAAATCTTGTATAAAAGAGAAAATACTTTTACCTATAGTATCAGATCTCTCATCTCTACCAAACGATCACATTAAAAAGATTACATATAGTCTTTTAAATTAGACCAATGTGTACTCCAGCCTATCAATGCTTAATAATATGTAACCTTGGAAATTCCAACTAATCTCATTGATGCGAATCCCACATTGAAACTTTAAGGAGAATACTTAATTTGAAGTTTCAACTACCCAAGAAAGTTCTAAACAGATTTAAGACAAACAAAACCTTGACCCAATGCTTAATCAAACATGAACCAAAGGTATGGAGAAGGATATTGACGCCACACTCAAGATTTAGATGAGAAGGTGAGTGATAAGTCTTGATTTGGAACGCCACAAGAATGCAAATTCTTGATAAGTTCACTAGTTCTCAAAAGAACCAAAGAAAGAATAATTCTCTCAAATTCAAATAACATTAATCTCTCAATTGTCTTACATAGCAAGGTTGCTGAGTTTAAATAGGCCAATAGAGACCCAAAAAATCCGAAAAAGATTAAATCCTAGTTCAAGTCGGAGTAGTTTTCCTAACTAGTTAAGGAGTCGTTGAAATTTCCAATTCTGCGCATGCTGTAATAAATTGGTCATAACTCCTTCTAGAGAACTCCAAATCTAACTCCGTAAAATTCTTTGGAAAGCTATCTTAATTATCTTTCCAACGGTATATGGCTTGCAAGTTAATTCCAGCTCAATCAATACCAGTTTTATTCCGAAATTGACCTTTCTGCATTTGACCCGAATTGTGTATTTGGCTGCCCAATAGCTTGAATAAAGCCCACAATGCCTTGACATCTCTTCAAGCCCAATTCATGATGTCTTGCATCTTGAATTGTAGTTTCAATCCATATTTTCTCAATTAATCCATTTAAAGCAGCTTGTATCTTTTTGGCTCTAGCTCTTGTAATTGGGCCTTCATGAATGTGCAAAGGATCACTTGAAACTTTAATGGTATTCTCTTGATAGTTCTCATCCTTCCCCCTCTCCTGAAAAGGATTCGTCCTCGAATCTTCACCTACATCAAAAGGAGAAAGATCAGAAACATTAAAAGTAGCACTCACATTATACTCACCAGGAAGGTCCAATTTGTAGGCATTGTCATTGATTCGTGCAACCACTTGAAATGGACCATCTCCCCTTGGAAGCAACTTTGAACGCCTTTGTGCTGGGAATCTCTCCTTTCTCATATGCACCCAAACCCAATCTCTAGGCTGAAAAACCACTTCCTTTCGTCCTTTGTTGGCTTGATTAGCATATTGTTCAGTCCTCTTTTCTATGTTGTGCCGCACTTTCTCATGCAATTGCTTAACAAATTCAGCTTTCTTTTTACCATCCAAACTAGCACGCTCATCAACAGGTAACGGCAATAAATCCAAAGGACTTAAAGGATTAAAACCATATACAATCTCAAATGGTGAAAATTTAGTAGCTGAATGGACAGTTCTATTGTAAGCAAATTCAACATGTGGCAAACATTCTTCCCAAGTTTTCAAATTCTTTTGAATAATGGCACGCAACATCGTGGACAATGTTCTATTTACAACCTCAGTTTGTCCATCAGTTTGTGGATGACAAGTAGTAGAAAACAAAAGTTTAGTACCTAACTTACCCCACAAAGTTTTCCAAAAGTGGCCTAAGAACTTAGCATCTCGATCTGAAACTATGCTCCTTGGTACTCCATGCAATTTGACTATTTCCTTGAAAAACAAATTAGCTATGTTTGTTGCATCATCAGTTTTGTGACATGGAATGAAATGTGCCATCTTTGAAAACCTATCAACAACAACAAAAACAGAATCCTTTCCTCTTTTTGACCTAGGTAAACCCAAAACAAAGTCCATAGAAATATCAACCCAAGGTTCACTATTTATAGGTAAAGGTTTATACAATCCATGGGGTAAAACTCCAGACTTAGCATGTTTACAAGTGATACACTTCTCACATATTCTTTCAACATCACGTTTCTTATGTGGCCAAAAAAAATGTTCTTTTAAAACATCTAAAGTCTTTGCAATGCCGAAATGTCCCATTAAACCTCCCCCATGAGCTTCACGCACAAGCAATTCACGCAAAGAACTATATGGCACACACAATTTATTCTCTCTAAATAAGAACCCATCGTGCCTATAAAACTTTCCAAATGCAGCTTTCTCACAAGCATTAAACACATTAGCAAAATCAGGATCATTAACATATAATTCTTTAATGTACTCAAATCCTAATAACTTTGTATTTAATGTAGAGATAAGTGCATACCTTCTCGATAATGCATCAGCCACTACATTCTCCTTACCTTGTTTGTATTTGATCACATAAGGAAATGGCTCAATGAATTCAACCCATTTGGCATGTCTCTTATGCAACTTACCTTGCCCTTTCAAATGCTTTAAAGACTCATGATCAGTGTGTATGACAAACTCTTTAGGTAGAAGATAATGTTGCCAAGTTTCCAACGCTCTCACCAATGCATACATCTCCTTGTCATAAGTAGGATAGTTTAGGGCTGCGCCACTCAATTTCTCACTAAAATAAGCAATTGGACGCCCCTCTTGCATTAAAACAGCTCCAATACCTATACCTGAGGCATCACACTCAATTTCAAAAGTTTTAGCAAAATCGGGTAAAGTAAGTAGTGGTGCAGAAACCAATTTCTCCTTGATTAGATTAAATGCACTTTCTTGTTCACTACCCCACTTAAATCCCACGTGTTTCTTAATAATTTCAGTTAAAGGTGCAGTAAGGGTGCTAAAATCTTTCACAAATCTTCTATAAAAACTAGCCAAACCATGAAAACTTCTTACCTCACTTATGCTTTTAGGTGTAGGCCATTCCTTAATAGCCTTTATCTTCTCTTCATCAACCTCAATTCCTTTAGCACTTATAACATAACCAAGAAAAACAATCTGATTTGTACAAAAAGCACACTTCTTCAAATTAGCATACAACTTTTCCTTCCTTAACACAACAATACACTTTGCAAATGCTCAACGTGTTCTTCTAGACTTTTGCTATAGATCAAAATATCATCAAAGTAGACAACTACAAACTTACCAAGAAAAGCACGCAAAACATGGTTCATTAACCTCATAAAAGTGCTGGGTGCATTAGATAATCCAAATGGCATTACTAACCACTCATATAAACCATATTTTGTTTTAAAAGCAGTTTTCCACTCATCTCCCTCTCTAATCCTAATTTGATGATATCCACTTTTAAGATCTATTTTGCTAAACACACAAGAACCATACAATTCATCAAGCATGTCATCAAGTCTAGGAATAGGATGTCGATACTTTTTACGGTGATTTTATTAATCGCACGACAATCAACACACATCCTCCATGTTCCATCCTTTTTGGGCACTAGTAGAACTGATGCGCACACGGACTCATGCTCTCCTTCACATATCCTTTTGCTAAGAGTTCTTCAACCTGCCTTTGAAGCTCCTTTGTCTCTTCAGGGTTACTTCTATAAGCGGGTCTATTAGGAATGATAGCTCTAGGAAGAAAGTCTATTTGATGCTCAATTCCCCTAATAGGTGGCAAACCATTAGGGACTTCATTTGGAAATACATCATCAAAGTCCTGCAAAAGAGTCACAATAACACTAGGCAAAAAAGAGTTAAGCTCATTAGTATGCAAACAAGCCTCTTTGCACAAAAGTACAATGATAGGCTGTTTTGAAAAGAAGGCCCTCTTAACCTCTCTCTCTTTTGCAAACAAGTTTACATGTTGCCTCTCTTTTCTCTCAATAATATTTTTTTCTATCTTTCCACTTTCTTTTCTCTCATTCTCTCTTTCTTTTGTACTCTCATTTTCTTTTTTTGTATCACTCTCTTTTTGTATTGTCATTTGATCCTCATACACTTGCTTAGGTGTTAAGGGTACAAGAGTGATTTGCCTTTTATTCATTACAAAAGAATATCTATTTAAGTAACCATCATGTGTCACTCGCCTTTATCATATTGCCAAGGTCGCCCCAAAAGAATGTGTCCAAGCATGCATGGTACTACATCACATACAACCTCATCCTTATATCTCCCATAGAGAATGAAACCAGCACTTGTTTATTTACTTTAACCTCCCACAATCATTCAGCCATTGTAACTTATATGGCTTAGAATGTTTTAGAGTTTTCAAGTTCAATTTTTCAACCAAACTAGTGCTAGCTACATTAGTACAACTTCCACCATCAATTATCATACTACATACCTTATCTTTGATGTGGCATCTAGTATGAAATATGTTATCACGTTGTACCTCCGCATCCTCTTTTACTTGCATGTTAAGAGCACGCCTAACAACCATCAATTTACCATCAACAGGATACTCTACACCATCATTAGCATCCTCCAAAGGTGGCATAGGATCATCATCTGATTCACTCTCGGTTTCAACATCACCATCTTCCCTCAAGATCATTACCCTCTTATTTGGGCATTGAGATGCAATATGACCTGTCCCCAAACATTTAAAACACTTAATATCTCTATTTCTAGAGTGTTGGGAATCAGATTTACCTTTGCTTTGGCTGCCCTCCTCTTTATGATCCTTGATTGGCTCAATCTTAGGCTTTGAAACAACTTTTTCATCTTTGCTCCATTTTGACTTCCATGAGGAAGATGAACCCAAATTGGGTCTAGTGGAACCCTTTCTTTTTAGTTGTCGTTCCACTTTTATGGCCATGTGAACCATGTCTTCCAATTCAACATAATGCTGCAAGTCAACCACATTAGCAATATCTTGATTTAAACCATGTAAAAATCTAGCCATAGTGGCCTCTCGTTCTTCTTCAATGTTTGCTCGAATCATGATTATTTCCATCTCCTTGTGGTAGTCTTCCACACTTCTGGAGCCTTGTGTAAGACTTTGAAGCCTTTGATGTAGCTCCCTATAATAATGACTAGGAACGAATCTCCTCCTCATGATGGCCTTCATCTCCTCCCAAGTGTTTATAGGCCTTTCACGGTTTCTTCTCCTACTCAAAACAAATTGATCCCACCAAATAATAGCATAATCAATAAATTCAACAGTAGCTAGTTTTACCTTTTTCTCCTCGGAGTAATTATGGCAATCAAATACTAGCTCCACCTTTTTTTCCCACTCTAAATAAGCTTCCGGATCATTTTTACCTTGAAAAGAAGGAATTTTCAGTTTGATACTCCCCAAATCACGATCTATGCATCTTACCCTTCTATCATCTCTTCCACGCATGTCAACGGTGACCTGGTCATCAAAATTATCTAGGTCATCACCACCCTGATCTCCCATGGCAGCACGCCATTAATTATCTCTTACATTAGGAGCTATTGGTTGTTGCCCCTTTTGTAGATTGGCTATGGCAGTGTGATGCGAATCCCACATTGAAACTTTAAGGAGAACACTTAATTTGAAGTTTCAACTACCCAAGAAAGTTCTAAACAGATTTAAGACACATAAAACCTTGACCCAATGCTTAATCAAACATGAACCAAAGGTATGGAGAAGGATATTGACGCCACACTCAAGATTTAGATGAGAAGGTGAGTGATAAGTCTTGATTTGGAACGCCACAAGAATGCAAATTCTTGATAAGTTCACTAGTTCTCAAAAGAACCAAAGAAAGAATAATTCTCTCAAATTCAAATAACATTAATCTCTCAATTGTCTTACATAGCAAGGTTGCTGAGTTTAAATAGGCCAATAGAGACCCAAAAAATCCGAAAAAGATTAAATCCTAGTTCAAGTCGGAGTAGTTTTCCTAACTAGTTAAGGAGTCGTTGAAATTTCCAATTCTGCACATGCTGTAATAAATTGGTCATAACTCCTTCTAGAGAACTCCAAATCTAACTCCGTAAAATTCTTTGGAAAGCTATCTTAATTATCTTTCCAACGGTATATGGCTTGCAAGTTAATTCCAGCTCAATCAATACCAGTTTTATTCCGAAATTGACCTTTCTGCATTTGACCCGAATTGTGTATTTGGCTGCCCAATAGCTTGAATAAAGCCCACAATGCCTTGACATCTCTTCAAGCCCAATTCATGATGTCTTGCATCTTGAATTGTAGTTTCAATCCATATTTTCTCAATTAATCCATTTAAAGCAGCTTGTATCTTTTTGGCTCTAGCTCTTGTAATTGGGCCTTCATGAATGTGCAAAGGATCACTTGAAACTTTAATGGTATTCTCTTGATAGTTCTCATCACAGTGTCTTGCCTTTCCAATTGATCACGGATCTCTCCAATCATCAGATTCATGCGCTTAAATTGTTGCTGCATGGCTTTGTGTATGATCGATTGATCTATAGCTTCTTGTTCTTTTGACATATTTTGTGATCTGAAAAATTAAAGTTAGCAAAAAAAAACCTCACAACACTCCCTCACGTGTTTCACTCAATTTGGTTAAATCTTTACCCAGTTGCTATCCTCTTTGATCCAAATCTAGTCCATACTAGCAGAAGGTATGGAAAAGGTAAATGGTTCGACAGAATGTTAGCCCCCATCTTCAAGGATCCTTTGACCCTTGAACTCCTTAACGGATACCAGATCTAACAAACTGTCATCATAATCATTAAGCTTACAGATATCTGGGGAAGATACTCTGATCCTCTCATCAAGGTTATTGATCATACTCATCACTGTGAGTCCTTCTCTCCAGTGTAGAACGAATGTCTTACAGCCAGAATCGCCTTGGCTGAAGAATATGGAGTTCCTCCCTCTTACAACACTCACAGCCTTATTCAAGGACCCTGTGCATCAGAAAACTCATGCTTGTTTCCTAGACGGTCTGGTGCCCTGTTGAAGAAGACCAGGAGTGTCTTGAGTTATGGGCTGTACGACCAGTGGAAACTATTTTGATGTTTTCATGATAAACTAAACCTTGAGTAGATGGCGATCTTGTATTCCGCTGCCCGACTCCATAGTTGGTATTAGAGCCTTGTCTCTCAAGTTTTTGAAATAATATCATGTTTTGATTTCTAAAAGAAAGTGGTATGATAAATGTTTTTCAGTTTTTGAAAGAATCCTAGACTTCAGGACACAGAGAGAGAGATTGCAATATCATGGCTTCTACATCTACTTCTTCAGAATCTTCAAGCACTGTTTCCCTTTCTTCTAGCTTGTCTTTACCAAAGTCTTGCACTAAACATACTGCAAATAAAATAGAAAACCTCGTAGAATACTCCTATATTCCAAAGTCTGCTCAAATTACTGAGTCTTCTTTTCCTCTTATTAGTCCTTATCATTTGTATAAAAGATCTACTTCTCTTACTCGTAGTATCAAATCCCTCATCAGTACAAAGCGTCCTCTTCCTAAAGAATATATTCAGTCTTCTAGACTAGATCAGTGTACTCTCCAAGCTACTACTGCTGAACAATATGTCACACTTGAGATCCCTCCAGAACTCGTTGCTAACTGGAAACGAGAAGGTTATACTCATCTCCATCTCGGAGGAGTGAGATTAATCCTGACCCTTCATGGAAGAAAAGGATTACCTGTCACTGCTCGAATTGCTATGCTAGACACCAGGTTCAAACAGTATCAACACACTGTTATTGGTACAGTTTTGACTACCCTACATGCAGGCAGTGCTCTTCTCACCTTCTACCCAAATTTCAACTTGTCCCTACATGATATCAACCTTTCCACCGCCTTGAAAGTCCAAGTTCAAATTCAAGGTACTGACCAGATCTCTTCAGCAAAGATCGCAACCCTCCATCATCAATTGGTCTATAGGCTTCAGAACCACGCCTTAGATCTTCCAACTCCAGAAAGTCACTCGGATGCTCTAATGGTACTAGCAGAATCTGATCAAACTCCAACGATCATTCAGATTCCTCGACAAATTCCTCAACAAGAACTTGTCAAGCTCATGCCTTTAGAATGGATTTCTAACTATGAAAAGTTCCATCAGAACGATGCTCCTATTCAGACATCTGAAAGTATGTTTGAACGCAGACAAGATGGATCTGTCAAAATGACTTTCAAACCTCCTCAGACGGCTTCACAGCCCCTTCCAGCTGTTCTCCCTACAGCTCCACCAGAGTCTCCAAGACTATCTTTCACCTATTCTTCAATGATCACTCCAGTCCAAACTGGTCAAGAGAAGCTCCCAATCACTGGCTTCACTTCAGAAGGTTATCCCGTCTATCCTGCTAAGATTGGAAAACACTTCCTTTGGGATGCTCCTGGATCTGATATGTGCGATCCAGACTGTCCGTGCTGGCAAGATGGCGAAGATGATGAATTTGTGCCTAAAAGAAAACCTAAAAAGAAGTATCTTACTTCTTGTAAGGTTGACCATAACAAGCCACAAAACCCTCCTTCACCTCCATCTGCACCTGCACCATTACCCCTTTACCACAAGGAACTTAAATGGATTGCTAAACACTCCAAAACAGAAGTCCCTTCACCAGTCATACAACCACCACAACCAATTCCATGTATGATGTTCTCCAGAGACTATTCCTCAAACTTTCCACCTCTTGAACCACAAACTGACACCCAAAGAAAAATTGTGTCAAAACCTTTTGTCCTTCACCGATTACCTCTGTGGTCATCTTGAAGAACCAAAACCCTTTGAATCTGTCCTCAACTGCAAACTCAGAAATGCCAGAGCTCAGATGATGCTCTACAGCATATCCATCAACAAGTCGATCGAATCAGTTTACGAACTGATAAGATTGAAACTAAAGTTGATTCCATCACCTCACAATCGCAAAGAAATCCACCAGGATCTAAAGAACGAGTTGTCCAACTTGATCTTTGAACTAAAAGAGATGCTCGGACATCGCTTTCTATGGTCCTGAGTTTGATAGCAAAGAACGAGAAATCAGAAAGCTGCAAGCAGAATTGAACCGGATTGAATCTGAAAGACAGAGACCTACACTCTTCACACAGAGTCCACCAATACCTTCTATTGGTCTTACTTACCATTCGTTCACTCCCATGCTGGCTCCCATCAGACAATATGACCCTTCTAAATTGTTTAGTATGACCCATACACTCTTTAAACCACAGTCACAACCTGCTCCACCTTCAAAGCCCAAATCGAGGTCCAAACCTCAACCTAAACCGTTGAAGATACATCAACCTACTCAACCAGTTCAACCACAGTCTCAACAGTCTGAACCTCAAGAACAGGAATCACCAGAGTATACCTCTGTTCCTCCACCTCACACAACCCAACCTCAAGCTAAGGATAAAGCTCCTATGCACCAGTATGCATCTTATCCTCATCCTGTTACAGAGTCAACACCTTCCACAGAAACCTCCACAGAAGAACCTTCCTCATCCTCAGAATCTGAACCTGATCACAAACCTGTTGATACACCATCTCAATCATCAGACTCAAACTCTACAACTAGTCCAGAACCTTCATTCCCTTCGGTTTCTACTACCGATTCAGAAAAGTCTTATGCTGACATCACTAAGCTCCTCATGGCTCAAACAGAAGAATCAGAGCGTGCACAGACTTCTCATCCAGAATCTTACTTTGAGATTCCATCAGATGTTGATGATCCTACTGAATCTACATCTACACCCTCACCTCAACAGCAAACCTCAAAGTCATCCAATGGTCCATGGTTTACTTTTGATGATATTCCAACCAGCAAATGGCGAGACAAACTATCCGAGATTTCAGCTTGGTAGATCTTGATACTAAAACCGATGCCACAAAGGAATCGATTCTTAAGGAACTAACCACCCGTTTCATTGGATCCCTCAGAGATTGGTTTGACAGCTTAGGCTCATACAGACAACTTCAATTTGTCCAGTTGCCTGATGTTTCCTCAGCCTTAGCCGTACTTCATGAACAGTTCATTAGCGAACCAACTGCACACTTTGAAGCAGCCAGACGAGATTATCTCAACATGAAATGCTGTTCTCTCAAAGCCAAAGATCTTGACTTCAACTACAAAAGGATGTCAATCTTGTTTTACAAACTGAATGGCTTTAATGATCCTACTCTGAAGCATGTTTTTCTTGCTTCCTTACCTGATGAGTTGCAACCAGAAATTCAACGACAACTTGCTGTTTACCACCTCAGCCTTGAAAATATCTCCCTAGGCAAGATCTTCCAGATTGCAAAGTCCTGCCTTGATAAACTTTGTGAACAGAAACAGTTCTTCAGAGAACTGATCAAAGACAAAGAACCATTCAGAAGCGCTTGTAAAAAGCCTTATCTGAAAATCAAGTGCAAAGATCCAAAGCAATGTGACTGCGGTCCTCACAAGAAGAAACATTTCAGAAAGCTTAAACAGAAATCTTCTTCCAGAGTTCATACTCGCAGACCATTCACATTCTACAGAAAAAAGTCTCCTTCCTCTCAGGAAAGACAACGACAAAAGTCCAGTAGATGCTTCATATGCAAAAGGAAAGGACATTACTCCAGAAACTGTCCTAACAAACGAGACAAAGCTGTTCGTCTCATCAAGCATTTACAGGCTGTTACAGATTATTCTCCAGACAAAGAAGAAGTTGAATCTTGTTTCTCAGAACAAGAAGCACCTAATGAAGAAACAGTGTTCGCACTGGAAAATTCATCTGATGATTCTGATACAGATGGATTACTCACTGTCTACAACCAACAATCTTTGTCATTGGATTCCTCCATTCCAATTCCATCAGTCAAAATCCAGGTTTTACCTTCTAAGTTTCACAGGCCACTTCCTGTCATTGGATTTTTTGACACTGGCGCTCAAAAGACTATGCTTAATCCTGATATCCTTCCACTCCAACACTGGAAGCCTCATACAGAACATTTCAAAGCAGCCGATGGAAAACTCTTCACCACAGATTTGATTACCAAACATCCCATTGGTATTCGGATCTTCCCAAATTGTGTCATTTGGACACATGTCATTGGTTCGAACCTACCTGATAAAGACATCTTATTAGGTTTCGATACCATTTCCAAAGTTCCTCATCTCCAAATCCTTCCAACCGGTATTCGAGTCAAATCCATGTTCAAACCCTTCATAAACATCCTCAGACTCTACAGTCTTTCTAATTCACCTCAGTCCTACCAAGACATCTCAGCCAAACTACTCCAGTTTTGCCCTGAGTCTCATGCTGAATTCACCCATCCAAGTCCATTATGGAAAAACAAGTCCTTCTTCATTAAGCTCCCCTTCAAGCTAAATGAAGACACCAATCCTACCAAAGCTACCCATCCGGGAATGAGTCCTCGACTTGGTCCTAGCCCAAAAGAATGTTCTCGACTTTTGGCCCAGTCTATTGAACCCACAACTTCCGGTGGGCTTGTCAAGCCTTTTATGTGGAAAAACACTTAACTTGTCCGTCGAAAAAAGAGAATAGTCATCGATTATCAGCCTTTAAATATGTTTTTACAAGATGACAAATGTCCTCTTCCAAAACGACAAAACATTTTCACATATTTGAAGAATGCCCAAATCTTTTCGAAATTTGATTTAAAATCAGGTTTTTTGGCAATTAGGCATTGAACCCTCTCGAAAGATACAAAACGCTTTTTGCATTCCGAATGCTCATTATCAATGGACAGTTTTACCCTTTGGTTTAAAGATCGCTCCTTATTTTCCAAAAAGCAATGGTCAAAATCTTTCAACCAATTTTGCATCGTGCATTGATTTACATTGATATATTTTGTTGTTTTCGAAACACATACTGAACATCGCCAAATTTGTTAAATCATTTTCTTGATATCATTCATCTCATGGTATCATCTTCTCAAAGAAAAGCACCATAGCCACCTCCATATATGAATTCCTTGGCATGGTCATCAAAGACGGTCACTACCAACCAGGAAAGCACATTGCCCAAGAATCGCTTCACTTTCCGGATCAACACTTATCCGGAGCGGATCCAGCAATTTCTTGGTATCATCAATTACATCCGTGACTTCATCCTCACGTGGACAGACATACTGACACAACTTTCGGCTTTATTGAAAAAGAAGCCTCAGAATGGAATGACACCCATACTACACAATTTGTCCATTTGAGTTAAAAAGATTGCACAAGATCCTCCACCATTAAAGCTCATTCTGACGATGGCAACCGGATCTTCTGACAGACGGATGCAAGTGACACCTCGTGGTCTTTGTACTCCTCGAAGAACTCAATGGAAAAGAGAATCTTATCGGATACGCTAGTGGACATTTCTCGACTCACAATGCCACTACCACAAAGATCTCTGAAGAGATCTTAGCCGTGAAAAATGGTATTAAAAATTTGAATATCATTTAATCGGTTATCATTTTCTTATCCGATTAGACATTCATCCTTCCCAAACTCATCTTCACTTCAAAAGGAAAGAATATTCCGGAGAAGATGCTTCTGCGATTGAAAGATCGTTCTCCAAATATGACTTCTCTGTGAAGCATATAAAAGGAACCCACCTCATCCCGATCTTCTCGTCCGGACTTTCCAAACCATCCCGGCAAGATCATCTGCGTTTGCCTCTCAATATCATTTTCCTTTCATCCTTATGGCAACCTCCCTACCAACACAAGGCTTTAACTAAAAGATATTTTCCCCCTGGCAAAACTTTCAGCTCAGCCTTTGCTATTCAAGACTTTGCCCGAAAATATGTTTTTAGGTTCTTTCTCAAGGCCTATTTCCTCACTGACTCCATTCCTGTCTTGGATTTCCATCCCGAAGATTTATTCCTTACAGGTCTGTATCTCCATCCTCTCAAAGGTATCACCGAAGATGAGTTATGGTACATTTGGTGCCTCACCGCCCTCTATGTTACAAAGCTTGTCTTCCCAGTCAAGCCTCTTTTTAAACATCTCATGGATCCTGAACAGTCCACTTCCCTCATTTGGACCGTGCTCGAATGGTATTCTCCAATTCCTTGGTGGAGAATGAAATTACAGCAAATCATCTCCCTTAACCACCTTGAACAGGTCCCAGACACAGAAGCAGATATGTTCACATCTGTCTTCACCATTCACAGACCATATTTCCAACATCCCCACATTGATAACTTCTGGACTGTAGACCAAGCACGAGAATGGCAAACTCTGCCACATCCAAATTTCTTCGAAACAGGATCAACATATTCAAAGAAATCTGACCACCTTCCTTTGCCAACTTAATCATAGGTCAGATCCACCAAAGGACATCTTCCACACCTCTTTAGGTCCCCGGCATGAAGTTCTCATAGTCCCAACTCCTTCAGCCATATCTACACCAAAAACTTCAGGCATTATTCTCAAGGAAGAAAAGCCAGATTACACTGACTTCTTATTCCAAGATGCTCAAGACCCATGGGAAGATTTCATGTCCTTAACTCAACACCTAGAACAACTCCAAACACCACCAGCAAATCCTAACAAAGCAAGCACGAGTCATCAGCCAACCAACCAACCAGAACCGTCTTATCCACTTTACTGCTCCCAAGTCCGGCCCAATCCTTCACCAGATCCAGAAGAAGAACAAAGAGCCCAATTTTGCCCTTGGCCCTGTGTGCCAGGTTGTACTCATCCTGAAAAGGCTTTCAAGATTCCTGCTGACGATGACACTGACTCAGACACTGATGCTATCTCCCTCTGAGACACATCAGCCTGCCGACACTTTACTGTTTGTCGTATTGTAATTTGTTTGAGTGTGCCTTTGCTTTTGCTTTATGCTTTTACTTTATTAAAGTTGCTTTAAAAAAGAGATAGGGACGTGTCCTATCCTTTTAGCTTTTGCTTTTTATCCTGTCTCCTACTTTTAAAAAGTAGATGTGTTATTTTATTCTTGCTTTTGTAAAAGCAGGGGTCCTGTCCTGCTTTCCTCGCCTATATAAGGCAACTCCCTCTTCATTGTAATATACAGACAAAAATATATAGAGAAATAGAAGTTTGTTCTAAGCTATGAATCTCTAAACTCTCTTCTCACTCTGTTAACGAAGTTCTTAGGATTTCTGAAAAGGTTTGAAAAACAAATTATCGAGTTCATTTTCACAAAAGAAAACCTGAGATAGTATGCTCTGCACTTGCCTTATTCAAGGACCACATGCATCGAAAACTCATGCTTGTTTCTAGAGGCCCCTGATGTGCCCTGCCTGTTGAAGAAGACCGAGTGTCTTGAGTTATGGGTCATGACGACCAGGGAAAACTATTTTGATGTTTTCATGATAAACTAAACCTTGAGTAGATGGCGATCTTGTATTCCGCTGCCCGACTCCATAGTTGGTATCAGAGCCTTGTCTCTCAAGTTCTTGAAATAATATCATGTTTTGATTTCTAAAAGAAAGTGGTATGATAAATGTTTTTCAGTTTTTGAAAGAATCCTAGACTTCAGGACACAGAGAGAGAGATTGCAATATCATGGCTTCTACATCTACTTCTTCCTCTTCAAGCACTGTTTCCCTTTCTTCTACCTTGTCTTTACCAAAGTCTTGCACTAAACATACTGCAAATAAAATAGAAAACCTCGTAGAATATTCTTATATTCCAGAGTCTGCTCAAATCACTGAGTCTACTTTTCCTCTTATTAGTCCTTATCATTTGTATAAAAGATCTACTTCTCTTACTCGTAGTATTAAATCCCTTATCAGTACAAAGCGTCCTCTTCAATATATCCAGTCTTCTAGACTAGATCAGTGTACTCTTCAAGCTACTACTGCTGAACAATATGTTACCCTTGAGATCCCTCCAGAACTCGTTGCTAACTGGAAACGAGAAGGTTATACTCATCTCCATCTCGGAGGAGTGAGATTAATCCTGACCCTTCATGGAAGAAAAGGATTACCTGTCACTGCTCGAATTGCTATGCTAGACACCAGGTTCAAACAGTATCAACACGCTGTTATTGGTACAGTTTTGACTACCCTACATGCAGGCAGTGCTCTTCTCACCTTCTACCCAAATTTCAACTTGTCCCTACAAGATATCAACCTTTCCACCGCCTTGAAAGTCCAAGTTCAAATTCAAGGTACTGACCAGATCTCTTCAGCAAAGAGATCGCAACCCTCCATCATCAATTGGTCTATAGGCTTCAGAACCACGCCTTAGATCTTCCAACTCCAGAAAGTCACTCGGATGCTCTAATGGTACTAGCAGAATCTGATCAAACTCCAACGATCATTCAGATTCCTCGACAAATTCCTCAACAAGAACTTGTCAAGCTCATGCCTTTAGAATGGATTTCTAACTATGAAAAGTTCCATCAGAACGATGCTCCTATTCAGACATCTGAAAGTATGTTTGAACGCAGACAAGATGGATCTGTCAAAATGACTTTCAAACCTCCTCAGACGGCTTCACAGCCCCTTCCAGCTGTTCTCCCTACAGCTCCACCAGAGTCTCCAAGACTATCTTTCACCTATTCTTCAATGATCACTCCAGTCCAAACTGGTCAAGAGAAGCTCCCAATCACTGGCTTCACTTCGAGGAAGGTTATCCGTCTATCCTCTAAAGATTGGAAAACACTTCCTTTGGGATGCTCCCGGATCGATATGTGCGATCCAGGTCTCGTCTTTGGCAAGATGGCGAAGATGATGAATTTGTGCCTAAAAGAAAACCTAAAAAGTATCTTACTTCTTGTAAGGTTGACCATAACAAGCCACAAAACCCTCCTTCACCTCCATCTGCACCTGCACCATTACCCCTTTACCACAAGGAACTTAAATGGATTGCTAAACACTCCAAAACAGAAGTCCCTTCACCAGTCATACAACCACCACAACCAATTCCATGTATGATGTTCTCCAGAGACTATTCCTCAAACTTTCCACCTCTTGAACCACAAACTGACACCCAAAGAAAAATTGTGTCAAAACCTTTTGTCCCTTCACCGATTACCTCTGCTGGTCATCTTGAAGAACCAAAACCCTTTGAATCTGTCCTCAACTGGCAAACTCAGAATGCCAGAGCTCAGAATGATGCTCTACAGCATATCCATCAACAAGTCGATCGAATCAGTTTACGAACTGATAAGATTGAAACTAAAGTTGATTCCATCACCTCACAACTGCAGCAAATCCACCAGGATCTAAAGAACAGAGTTGTCCAACTTGATGCTGAACTAAAAGAGATGCTCAGACATCGCTACTATGGTCCTGAGTTTGATAGCAAAGAACGAGAAATCAGAAAGCTGCAAGCAGAATTGAACCGGATTGAATCTGAAAGACAGAGACCTACACTCTTCACACAGAGTCCACCAATACCTTCTATTGGTCTTACTTACCATCCGTTCACTCCCATGCTGGCTCCCATCAGACAATATGACCCTTCTAAATTGTTTAGTATGACCCATACACTCTTCAAACCACAACATACAACTCCGCTCCACCTTCAAAGCCCAAATCGAGGTCCAAACCTCAACCTAAACCGTTGAAGATACATCAACCTACTCAACCAGTTCAACCACAGTCTCAACAGTCTGAACCTCAAGAACAGGAATCACCAGAGTATACCTCTGTTCCTCCACCTCACACAACCCAACCTCAAGCTAAGGATAAAGCTCCTATGCACCAGTATGCATCTTATCCTCATCCTGTTACAGAGTCAACACCTTCCACAGAAACCTCCACAGAAGAACCTTCCTCATCCTCAGAATCTGAACCTGATCACAAACCTGTTGATACACCATCTCAATCATCAGACTCAAACTCTACAACTAGTCCAGAACCTTCATTCCCTTCGGTTTCTACTATCGATTCAGAAAAGTCTTATGCTGACATCACTAAGCTCCTCATGGCTCAGCCAGAAGAACCAGAGCGTGCACAGACTTCTCATCCAGAATCTTACTTTGAGATTCCATCAGATGTTGATGATCCTACTGAATCTACATCTGCACCTTCACCTCAACAGCAAACCTCAAAGTCATCCAATGGTCCATGGTTTACTTTTGATGATATTCCAACCAGCAAATGGCGAGACAAACTATCCGAGATTTCAGCTTGGGTAGATCTTCAGATACTCAAAACCGATGCCACAGTGGAATCAGTTCTTAAGGAACTAACCACCCGTTTCATTGGATCCCTCAGAGATTGGTTTGACAGCTTAGGCTCATACAGACAACTTCAATTTGTCCAGTTGCCTGATGTTTCCTCAGCCTTAGCCGTACTTCATGAACAGTTCATTGGCGAACCAGCTGCACACTTTGAAGCAGCCAGACGAGATTATCTCAACATGAAATGCTGTTCTCTCAAAGCCAAAGATCTTGACTTCCACTACAAAAGGATGTCAATCTTGTTTTACAAACTGAATGGCTTTAATGATCCTACTCTAAAGCATGTTTTCATTGCTTCCTTACCAGATGAATTGCAACCAGAAATTCAACGACAACTTGCTGTTTATCACCTCAGCCTTGAAAATATCTCCTTAGGCAAGATCTTCCAGATTGCAAAGTCCTGCCTTGATAAACTTTGTGAATGAAACATTCTTCAAAGAACTGATCAAAGACAAAGAACCATTCAGAAGCGCTTGTAAAAAGCCTTATCTGAAAATCAAGTGCAAAGATCCAAAGAAATGTGACTGCGGTCCTCACAAGAAGAAACATTTCAGAAAGCTTAAACAGAAATCTTCTTCCAGAGTTCATACTCGCAGACCATTCACATTCTACAGAAAAAAGTCTCCTTCCTCTCAGGAAAGACAACGAGAAAAGTCCAGTAGATGCTTCATATGCAAAAGGAAAGGACATTACTCCAGAAACTGTCCTAACAAGCGAGACAAAGCTGTTCGTCTCATCAAGCATTTACAGGCTGTTACAGATTATTCTCCAGACAAAGAAGAAGTTGAATCTTGTTTCTCAGAACAAGAAGCTCCTAATGAAGACACAGTGTTCGCACTGGAAAATTCATCTGATGATTCTGATACAGATGGATTACTCACTGTCTACAACCAACAATCTTTGTCATTGGATTCCTCTATTCCTATTCCATCAGTCAAAATCCAGGTTTTACCCTCCAAGTTTCACAGGCCACTTCCTGTCATTGGATTTTTTGACACAGGCGCTCAAAAGACTATGCTCAATCCTGATATCCTTCCACTCCATCACTGGAAGCCTCACACAGAACATTTCAAAGCAGCCGATGGAAAACTCTTCACCACAGATTTGATTACCAAACATCCCATTGGTATTCGGATCTTCCCAAATTGTGTCATTTGGACACATGTCATTGGTTCGAACCTACCTGATAAAGACATCTTATTAGGTTTCGATACCATTTCCAACGTTCTCATCTCCAAATCCTTCCAACCGGTATTTCGAGTCAAATCCATGTTCAAACCCTTCATAAACATCCTCAGACTCTACAGTCTTTCTAATTCACCTCAGTCCTACCAAGACATCTCAGCCAAACTACTCCAGTTTTGCCCTGAGTCTCATGCTGAATTCACCCATCCAAGTCCATTATGGAAAAACAAGTCCTTCTTCATTAAGCTCCCCTTCAAGCTAAATGAAGACACCAATCCTACCAAAGCTACCCATCCGGGAATGAGTCCCTCTGACTTGGTCCTAGCCCAAACAGAATGTTCTCAACTTTTGGCCCAAGGTCTAATTGAACCCACAACTTCTCAGTGGGCTTGTCAAGCCTTTTATGTGGAAAAACACTCAGAACTTGTCCGTGGAAAAAAGAGATTAGTCATCGATTATCAGCCTTTAAATATGTTTTTACAAGATGACAAATTTCCTCTTCCAAAAAGACAAAACATTTTCACATATTTGAAGAATGCCCAAATCTTTTCGAAATTTGATTTAAAATCAGGTTTTTGGCAATTAGGCATTGAACCCTCTGAAAGATACAAAACTGCTTTTTGCATTCCGAATGCTCATTATCAATGGACAGTTTTACCCTTTGGTTTAAAGACTGCTCCTTCCATTTTCCAAAAAGCAATGGTCAAAATCTTTCAACCAATTTTGCATCGTGCATTGATTTACATTGACGATATTTTGTTGTTTTCAGAAACACATACAGAACATCGCCAGCTGTTAAATCATTTTCTTGATATCATTCAGTCTCATGGTATCATCTTTGTCTCTCGAAAAAAAAGCACCATAGCCACCTCCCGATATTGAATTCCTTGGCATGGTCATCAAAGGCGGTCACTACCAACCAGGAAAGCACATTGCCCAAGAATCGCTTCACTTTCCGGATCAACACTTATCCGGAGCGGATCCGGATTTCTTGGTATCATCAATTACATCCGTGACTTCATCCTCACGTGGATGACATCAAAGACAACTTTCGGCTTTATTGAAAAAGCCCTCCGAATGGAATGACACCCATACTACTACATCCATTTGAGTTAAAAAGATTGCACAAGATCCTCCACCATTAAAGCTCATTCTGATGGCAACCGGATCTTACAGACAGATGCAAGTGACACCTCATGGGGTGCTGTACTCCTCGAAGAACTCAATGGAAAAGAGAATCTTATCGGATACGCTAGTGGACATTTCTCTGACTCACAATGCCACTACCACAGTATCTACAAAGAGATCTTAGCCGTGAAAAATGGTATTAAAAATTTGAATATCATTTAATCGGTTATCATTTTCTTATCCGATTAGATGACTCATCCTTCCCACCATCTTGACTCAAAAGAAAGAATATTCCGGAGAAGATGCTTCGCGATTGAAAGATCGTTCTCCAAATATGACTTCTCTTCCGCATGAAGCATATAAAAGGAACCTAACCTCATCCCGATCTTCATCGGACTTTCCAAACCATCCCAAAGATCTATCCTGCGTTGCCTCTCAATATCATTTTCCTTTCATCCTTATGGCAACCTCCCTACCAACACAGGCTTTAACTAAAAGATATTTTCCCCACGCAAAACTTTCATTTCGGCACCTTTGCTATTCAAGACTTTGCCCGAAAATATGTTTTTAGGTTCTTTCTCAAGGCCTATTTCCTCACTGACTCCATTCCTGTCTTGGATTTCCATCCCGAAGATTTATTCCTTACAGGTCTGTATCTCCATCCTCTCAAAGGTATCACCGAAGATGAGTTATGGTACATTTGGTGCCTCACCGCCCTCTATGTTACAAAGCTTGTCTTCCTACAAGCCTCTTTCTAAACATCTCATGGATCCTGAACAGTCCACTTCCCTCATTTGGACCGTGCTCGAATGGTATTCTCCAATTCCTTGGTGGAGAATGAAATTACAGCAAATCATCTCCCTTAACCACCTTGAACAGGTCCCAGACACAGAAGCAGATATGTTCACATCTGTCTTCACCATTCACAGACCATATTTCCAACATCCCCACATTGATAACTTCTGGACTGTAGACCAAGCACGAGAATGGCAAACTCTGCCACATCCAAATTTCTTCTTGAACAGGATCAACATATTCAAAAATCAAATCGACCACCTTCCTTTGCCAACTTAATCATAGGTCAGATCCACCAAAGGACATCTTCCACACCTCTTTAGGTCCCCGGCATGAAGTTCTCATAGTCCCAACTCCTTCAGCCATATCTACACCAAAAACTTCAGGCATTATTCTCAAGGAAGAAAAGCCAGATTACACTGACTTCTTATTCCAAGATGCTCAAGACCCATGGAAGATTTCATGTCCTTAACTCAACACCTAGAACAACTCAAAACACCACCAAGAAATCCTAACAAAGCAAGCACGAGTCATCACCAACCAACCAACCAACCGTCTTATCCACTTTCTTTGCTCCCAAGTCCTACCCAATCCTTCACGGATCTAGAAGAAGAACAAAGAGCCCAATTTTGCCGCTTGGCCTGTGTGCCGGTTGTACTCATCCGAAAAGGCTTTCAAGATTCCTGGCGACGATGACATCGACTCGGACAACGATGCTATCTCCTCTCGAGACACATCACTGCGCCACACTTTACATCGTTTGTCGTATTGTAATTTGTTTGAGTGTGCCTTTGCTTTTGCTTTATGCTTTTACTTTATTAAAGTTGCTTTAAAAAAGAGATAGGGACGTGTCCTATCCTTTTAGCTTTTGCTTTTTATCCTGTCTCCTACTTTTAAAAAGTAGATGTGTTATTTTATTCTTGCTTTTGTAAAAGCAGGGGTCCTGTCCTGCTTTCCTCGCCTATATAAGGCAACTCCCTCTTCATTGTAATATACAGACAAAAATATATAGAGAAATAGAAGTTTGTTCTAAGCTATGAATCTCTAAACTCTCTTCTCACTCTGTTAACGAAGTTCTTAGGATTTCTGAAAAGGTTTGAAAAACAAATTATCGAGTTCATTTTCACAAAAGAAAACCTGAGATAGTATGCTCTGCACTTGCCTTATTCAAGGACCCTGTGCATCAGAAAACTCATGCTTGTTTCCTAGGCAGTGCGGTGCCTGTTGAAGAAGACCAGGAGTGTCTTGAGTTATGGGCTGTACGACCAGTGGAAACTATTTTGATGTTTTCATGATAAACTAAACCTTGAGTAGATGGCGATCTTGTATTCCGCTGCCCGACTCCATAGTTGGTATCAGAGCCTTGTCTCTCAAGTTCTTGAAATAATATCATGTTTTGATTTCTAAAAGAAAGTGGTATGATAAATGTTTTTCAGTTTTTGAAAGAATCCTAGACTTCAGGACACAGAGAGAGAGATTGCAATATCATGGCTTCTACATCTACTTCTTCCTCTTCAAGCACTGTTTCCCTTTCTTCTACCTTGTCTTTACCAAAGTCTTGCACTAAACATACTGCAAATAAAATAGAAAACCTCGTAGAATATTCTTATATTCCAGAGTCTGCTCAAATCACTGAGTCTACTTTTCCTCTTATTAGTCCTTATCATTTGTATAAAAGATCTACTTCTCTTACTCGTAGTATTAAATCCCTTATCAGTACAAAGCGTCCTCTTCAATATATCCAGTCTTCTAGACTAGATCAGTGTACTCTTCAAGCTACTACTGCTGAACAATATGTTACCCTTGAGATCCCTCCAGAACTCGTTGCTAACTGGAAACGAGAAGGTTATACTCATCTCCATCTCGGAGGAGTGAGATTAATCCTGACCCTTCATGGAAGAAAAGGATTACCTGTCACTGCTCGAATTGCTATGCTAGACACCAGGTTCAAACAGTATCAACACGCTGTTATTGGTACAGTTTTGACTACCCTACATGCAGGCAGTGCTCTTCTCACCTTCTACCCAAATTTCAACTTGTCCCTACAAGATATCAACCTTTCCACCGCCTTGAAAGTCCAAGTTCAAATTCAAGTGCGACCCGGATCTCTTGAAAAAGATCGCAACCTCCATCATCAATTGGTCTATAGGCTTCAGAACCACGCCTTAGATCTTCCAACTCCAGAAAGTCACTCGGATGCTCTAATGGTACTAGCAGAATCTGATCAAACTCCAACGATCATTCAGATTCCTCGACAAATTCCTCAACAAGAACTTGTCAAGCTCATGCCTTTAGAATGGATTTCTAACTATGAAAAGTTCCATCAGAACGATGCTCCTATTCAGACATCTGAAAGTATGTTTGAACGCAGACAAGATGGATCTGTCAAAATGACTTTCAAACCTCCTCAGACGGCTTCACAGCCCCTTCCAGCTGTTCTCCCTACAGCTCCACCAGAGTCTCCAAGACTATCTTTCACCTATTCTTCAATGATCACTCCAGTCAAGCCAAGTCAGAGAAGCTCCCAATCACTGGCTTCACTTCAGAAGGTTATCCCGTCTATCCTGCTAAGATTGGAAAACACTTCCTTTGGGATGCTCCTGGATCTGATATGTGCGATCCAGACTGTCCGTGCTGGCAAGATGGCGAAGATGATGAATTTGTGCCTAAAAGAAAACCTAAAAAGAAGTATCTTACTTCTTGTAAGGTTGACCATAACAAGCCACAAAACCCTCCTTCACCTCCATCTGCACCTGCACCATTACCCCTTTACCACAAGGAACTTAAATGGATTGCTAAACACTCCAAAACAGAAGTCCCTTCACCAGTCATACAACCACCACAACCAATTCCATGTATGATGTTCTCCAGAGACTATTCCTCAAACTTTCCACCTCTTGAACCACAAATCGACACCCAAAGAAAAATTGTGTCAAAACCTTTTGTCCCTTCACCGACACCTCTGCTGGTCATCTTGAAGAACCAAAACCCTTTGAATCTGTCCTCAATCGCAAACTCGAATGCGAGCTCGAATGATGCTCTACAAAGATATCCATCAACAAGTCGATCGAATCGGTTTACTGAATCGATAAGATTGAAACTAAAGTTGATTCCATCACCTCACAATCGCAAAGAAATCCACCAGGATCTAAAGAACGAGTTGTCAACTTGATCTTTGAACTAAAAGAGATGCTCGGACATCGCTACTATGGTCCCGAGTTTGATAAAGAAAGAACGAAAATCGAAAGCTGCAAGCACTGAACCGGATTGAATCGAAAGACAGAGACCTACACTCTTCACACAGAGTCCACCAATACCTTCTATTGGTCTTACTTACCATCCGTTCACTCCCATGCTGGCTCCCATCAGACAATATGACCCTTCTAAATTGTTTAGTATGACCCATACACTCTTCAAACCACAGTCACAACCTGCTCCACCTTCAAAGCCCAAATCGAGGTCCAAACCTCAACCTAAACCGTTGAAGATACATCAACCTACTCAACCAGTTCAACCACAGTCTCAACAGTCTGAACCTCAAGAACAGGAATCACCAGAGTATACCTCTGTTCCTCCACCTCACACAACCCAACCTCAAGCTAAGGATAAAGCTCCTATGCACCAGTATGCATCTTATCCTCATCCTGTTACAGAGTCAACACCTTCCACAGAAACCTCCACAGAAGAACCTTCCTCATCCTCAGAATCTGAACCTGATCACAAACCTGTTGATACACCATCTCAATCATCAGACTCAAACTCTACAACTAGTCCAGAACCTTCATTCCCTTCGGTTTCTACTATCGATTCAGAAAAGTCTTATGCTGACATCACTAAGCTCCTCATGGCTCAGCCAGAAGAACCAGAGCGTCATGCACTTTCATCCAGAATCTTACTTTGAGATTCCATCAGATGTTGATGATCCTACTGAATCTACATCTGCACCTTCACCTCAACAGCAAACCTCAAAGTCATCCAATGGTCCATGGTTTACTTTTGATGATATTCCAACCAGCAAATGGCGAGACAAACTATCCGAGATTTCAGCTTGGGTAGATCTTCAGATACTCAAAACCGATGCCACAGTGGAATCAGTTCTTAAGGAACTAACCACCCGTTTCATTGGATCCTCGTATTGGTTTGACAAATTTTAGGCTCATACTGATAACTTCAATTTGTCCAGTTGCCTGATGTTTCCTCAGCCTTAGCCGTACTTCATGAACAGTTCATTGGCGAACCAGCTGCACACTTTGAAGCAGCCAGACGAGATTATCTCAACATGAAATGCTGTTCTCTCAAAGCCAAAGATCTTGACTTCCACTACAAAAGGATGTCAATCTTGTTTTACAAACTGAATGGCTTTAATGATCCTACTCTAAAGCATGTTTTCATTGCTTCCTTACCAGATGAATTGCAACCAGAAATTCAACGACAACTTGCTGTTTATCACCTCAGCCTTGAAAATATCTCCTTAGGCAAGATCTTCCAGATTGCAAAGTCCTGCCTTGATAAACTTTGTGAACAGAAACAGTTCTTCAAAGAACTGATCAAAGACAAAGAACTATTCAGAAGCGCTTGTAAAAAGCCTTATCTGAAAATCAAGTGCAAAGATCCAAAGAAATGTGACTGCGGTCCTCACAAGAAGAAACATTTCAGAAAGCTTAAACAGAAATCTTCTTCCAGAGTTCATACTCGCAGACCATTCACATTCTACAGAAAAAAGTCTCCTTCCTCTCAGGAAAGACAACGAGAAAAGTCCAGTAGATGCTTCATATGCAAAAGGAAAGGACATTACTCCAGAAACTGTCCTAACAAGCGAGACAAAGCTGTTCGTCTCATCAAGCATTTACAGGCTGTTACAGATTATTCTCCAGACAAAGAAGAAGTTGAATCTTGTTTCTCGAATGTTAAGCTCTAATGAAGACACAAAGTGTTCGCCTTTGGAAAATTCATCGATGATTACGTCTGATACAGATGGATTACTCACTGTCTACAACCAACAATCTTTGTCAATGGATTCCTCTATTCCTATTCCATCAGTCAAAATCCAGGTTTTACCCTCCAAGTTTCACAGGCCACTTCCTGTCATTGGATTTTTTGACACAGGCGCTCAAAAGACTATGCTCAATCCTGATATCCTTCCACTCCATCACTGGAAGCCTCACACAGAACATTTCAAAGCAGCCGATGGAAAACTCTTCACCACAGATTTGATTACCAAACATCCCATTGGTATTCGGATCTTCCCAAATTGTGTCATTTGGACACATGTCATTGGTTCGAACCTACCTGATAAAGACATCTTATTAGGTTTCGATACCATTTCCAAAGTTCCTCATCTCCAAATCCTTCCAACCGGTATTCGAGTCAAATCCATGTTCAAACCCTTCATAAACATCCTCAGACTCTACAGTCTTTCTAATTCACCTCAGTCCTACCAAGACATCTCAGCCAAACTACTCCAGTTTTGCCCTGAGTCTCATGCTGAATTCACCCATCCAAGTCCATTATGGAAAAACAAGTCCTTCTTCATTAAGCTCCCCTTCAAGCTAAATGAAGACACCAATCCTACCAAAGCTACCCATCCGGGAATGAGTCCCTCTGACTTGGTCCTAGCCCAAACAGAATGTTCTCAACTTTTGGCCCAAGGTCTAATTGAACCCACAACTTCTCAGTGGGCTTGTCAAGCCTTTTATGTGGAAAAACACTCAGAACTTGTCCGTGGAAAAAAGAGATTAGTCATCGATTATCAGCCTTTAAATATGTTTTTACAAGATGACAAATTTCCTCTTCCAAAAAGACAAAACATTTTCACATATTTGAAGAATGCCCAAATCTTTTCGAAATTTGATTTAAAATCAGGTTTTTGGCAATTAGGCATTGAACCCCTCTGAAAGATACAAAATCGCTTTTGCATTCCGAATGCTCATTATCAATGGACAGTTTTACCCTTTGGTTTAAAGACTGCTCCTTCCATTTTCCAAAAAGCAATGGTCAAAATCTTTCAACCAAATTTGCATCGTGCATTGATTTACATTGACGATATTTTGTTGTTTTCAGAAACACATACAGAACATCGCCAGCTGTTAAATCATTTTCTTGATATCATTCAGTCTCATGGTATCATGCTGTCTCCAAAGAAAAGCACCATAGCCACCTCCAATATTGAATTCCTTGGCATGGTCATCAAAGACGGTCACTACCAACTAGGACAGCACATTGCCCAAGAACTGCTTCACTTTCCAGATCAACACTTATCCGTAGCGGATCCAAAGAATTTCTTGGTATCATCAATTACATCCGTGACTTCATCCTCACGTGGACAGACATAAAAGACAACTTTTCGGCTTTATTGAAAAAGAAGCCTCAGAATGGAATGACACCCATACTACAAATTTGTCCTTTGAGTTAAAAAAGATTGCACAAGATCCTCCACCATTAAAGCTCATTACAGATGGCAACCGGATCTTACAGACAGATGCAAGTGACACCTCATGGGGTGCTGTACTCCTCGAAGAACTCAATGGAAAAGAGAATCTTATCGGATACGCTAGTGGACATTTCTCTGACTCACAATGCCACTACCACAGTATCTACAAAGAGATCTTAGCCGTGAAAAATGGTATTAAAAAATTTGAATATCATTTAATCGGTTATCATTTTCTTATCCGATTAGATGACAATCATCCTTCCCAGCCATCTTCAGCTCAAAAGGAAAGAATATTCCAGAGAAGATGCTTCTGCGATTGAAAGACTGGTTCTCCAAATATGACTTCTCTGTGAAGCATATAAAAGGAACCCAGAACCTCATCCCTGATCTTCTGTCCAGACTTTCCAAACCATCCCAGCATCTATCCTGCATTGCCTCTCAATATCATTTTCCTTTCATCCTTATGGCAACCTCCCTACCAACACAGGCTTTAACTAAAAGATATTTTCCCCCTGGCAAAACTTTCAGCTCAGCCTTTGCTATTCAAGACTTTGCCCGAAAATATGTTTTTAGGTTCTTTCTCAAGGCCTATTTCCTCACTGACTCCATTCCTGTCTTGGATTTCCATCCCGAAGATTTATTCCTTACAGGTCTGTATCTCCATCCTCTCAAAGGTATCACCGAAGATGAGTTATGGTACATTTGGTGCCTCACCGCCCTCTATGTTACAAAGCTTGTCTTCCCAGTCAAGCCTCTTTTTAAACATCTCATGGATCCTGAACAGTCCACTTCCCTCATTTGGACCGTGCTCGAATGGTATTCTCCAATTCCTTGGTGGAGAATGAAATTACAGCAAATCATCTCCCTTAACCACCTTGAACAGGTCCCAGACACAGAAGCAGATATGTTCACATCTGTCTTCACCATTCACAGACCATATTTCCAACATCCCCACATTGATAACTTCTGGACTGTAGACCAAGCACGAGAATGGCAAACTCTGCCACATCCAGCCCTTCTTGAACAGGATCAACATATTCAAAGAAATCTGACCACCTTCCTTTGCCAACTTAATCATAGGTCGATCCACCAAAGGACATCTTCCACACTCTTTAGGTCCCCCTTGCATGAAGTTCTCATAGTCCCAACTCCTTCACCATATCTACACCAAAAACTTGGGCATTATTCTCAGGAAGAAAAGCCGATTACATCGACTTCTTATTCCAAGATGCTCAAGACCCATGGGAAGATTTCATGTCCTTAACTCAACACCTAGAACAACTCCAAACACCACCAGCAAATCCTAACAAAGCAAGCACGAGTCATCAGCCAACCAACCAACCAGAACCGTCTTATCCACTTTACTGCTCCCAAGTCCTACCCGATCCTTCACGGATCCAGGAAAGAAGAACAAAGAGCCCAATTTTGCCCTTGCCTGTGTGCCAGGTTGTACTCATCCTGAAAAGGCTTTCAAGATTCCTGCTGACGATGACACTGACTCAGACACTGATGCTATCTCCCTCTGAGACACATCAGCCTGCCGACACTTTACTGTTTGTCGTATTGTAATTTGTTTGAGTGTGCCTTTGCTTTTGCTTTATGCTTTTACTTTATTAAAGTTGCTTTAAAAAAGAGATAGGGACGTGTCCTATCCTTTTAGCTTTTGCTTTTTATCCTGTCTCCTACTTTTAAAAAGTAGATGTGTTATTTTATTCTTGCTTTTGTAAAAGCAGGGGTCCTGTCCTGCTTTCCTCGCCTATATAAGGCAACTCCCTCTTCATTGTAATATACAGACAAAAATATATAGAGAAATAGAAGTTTGTTCTAAGCTATGAATCTCTAAACTCTCTTCTCACTCTGTTAACGAAGTTCTTAGGATTTCTGAAAAGGTTTGAAAAACAAATTATCGAGTTCATTTTCACAAAAGAAAACCTGAGATAGTATGCTCTGCACTTGCCTTATTCAAGGACCCTGTGCATCAGAAAACTCATGCTTGTTTCCTAGACGGTCTGGTGCCCTGTTGAAGAAGACCAGGAGTGTCTTGAGTTATGGGCTGTACGACCAGTGGAAACTATTTTGATGTTTTCATGATAAACTAAACCTTGAGTAGATGGCGATCTTGTATTCCGCTGCCCGACTCCATAGTTGGTATCAGAGCCTTGTCTCTCAAGTTCTTGAAATAATATCATGTTTTGATTTCTAAAAGAAAGTGGTATGATAAATGTTTTTCAGTTTTTGAAAGAATCCTAGACTTCAGGACACAGAGAGAGAGATTGCAATATCATGGCTTCTACATCTACTTCTTCCTCTTCAAGCACTGTTTCCCTTTCTTCTACCTTGTCTTTACCAAAGTCTTGCACTAAACATACTGCAAATAAAATAGAAAACCTCGTAGAATATTCTTATATTCCAGAGTCTGCTCAAATCACTGAGTCTACTTTTCCTCTTATTAGTCCTTATCATTTGTATAAAAGATCTACTTCTCTTACTCGTAGTATTAAATCCCTTATCAGTACAAAGCGTCCTCTTCAATATATCCAGTCTTCTAGACTAGATCAGTGTACTCTTCAAGCTACTACTGCTGAACAATATGTTACCCTTGAGATCCCTCCAGAACTCGTTGCTAACTGGAAACGAGAAGGTTATACTCATCTCCATCTCGGAGGAGTGAGATTAATCCTGACCCTTCATGGAAGAAAAGGATTACCTGTCACTGCTCGAATTGCTATGCTAGACACCAGGTTCAAACAGTATCAACACGCTGTTATTGGTACAGTTTTGACTACCCTACATGCAGGCAGTGCTCTTCTCACCTTCTACCCAAATTTCAACTTGTCCCTACAAGATATCAACCTTTCCACCGCCTTGAAAGTCCAAGTTCAAATTCAAGGTACTGACCAGATCTCTTCAGCAAAGATCGCAACCCTCCATCATCAATTGGTCTATAGGCTTCAGAACCACGCCTTAGATCTTCCAACTCCAGAAAGTCACTCGGATGCTCTAATGGTACTAGCAGAATCTGATCAAACTCCAACGATCATTCAGATTCCTCGACAAATTCCTCAACAAGAACTTGTCAAGCTCATGCCTTTAGAATGGATTTCTAACTATGAAAAGTTCCATCAGAACGATGCTCCTATTCAGACATCTGAAAGTATGTTTGAACGCAGACAAGATGGATCTGTCAAAATGACTTTCAAACCTCCTCAGACGGCTTCACAGCCCCTTCCAAATTTGTTCTCCTCTGACTCACCGAGTCTCCAAGACTATCTTTCACCTATTCTTCAATGATCACTCCAGTCAAATCTGGTCAAGAGAAGCTCCCAATCACCGGCTTCACTTCGGTTTATCCCGTCTATCCTGCTAAGATTGGAAAACACTTCCTTTGGGATGCTCCTGGATCTGATATGTGCGATCCAGACTGTCCGTGCTGGCAAGATGGCGAAGATGATGAATTTGTGCCTAAAAGAAAACCTAAAAAGAAGTATCTTACTTCTTGTAAGGTTGACCATAACAAGCCACAAAACCCTCCTTCACCTCCATCTGCACCTGCACCATTACCCCTTTACCACAAGGAACTTAAATGGATTGCTAAACACTCCAAAACAGAAGTCCCTTCACCAGTCATACAACCACCACAACCAATTCCATGTATGATGTTCTCCAGAGACTATTCCTCAAACTTTCCACCTCTTGAACCACAAACTGACACCCAAAGAAAAATTGTGTCAAAACCTTTTGTCCCTTCACCGATTACCTCTGCTGGTCATCTTGAAGAACCAAAACCCTTTGAATCTGTCCTCAACTGGCAAACTCAGAATGCCAGAGCTCAGAATGATGCTCTACAGCATATCCATCAACAAGTCGATCGAATCAGTTTACGAACTGATAAGATTGAAACTAAAGTTGATTCCATCACCTCACAACTGCAGCAAATCCACCAGGATCTAAAGAACAGAGTTGTCCAACTTGATGCTGAACTAAAAGAGATGCTCAGACATCGCTACTATGGTCCTGAGTTTGATAGCAAAGAACGAGAAATCAGAAAGCTGCAAGCAGAATTGAACCGGATTGAATCTGAAAGACAGAGACCTACACTCTTCACACAGAGTCCACCAATACCTTCTATTGGTCTTACTTACCATCCGTTCACTCCCATGCTGGCTCCCATCAGACAATATGACCCTTCTAAATTGTTTAGTATGACCCATACACTCTTCAAACCACAGTCACAACCTGCTCCACCTTCAAAGCCCAAATCGAGGTCCAAACCTCAACCTAAACCGTTGAAGATACATCAACCTACTCAACCAGTTCAACCACAGTCTCAACAGTCTGAACCTCAAGAACAGGAATCACCAGAGTATACCTCTGTTCCTCCACCTCACACAACCCAACCTCAAGCTAAGGATAAAGCTCCATGCACCAAGATGCATCTTATCCTCATCCTTCTGAGTCAACACCTTCCACAGAAACCTCCACAGAAGAACCTTCCTCATCCTCAGAATCTGAACCTGATCACAAACCTGTTGATACACCATCTCAATCATCAGACTCAAACTCTACAACTAGTCCAGAACCTTCATTCCCTTCGGTTTCTACTATCGATTCAGAAAAGTCTTATGCTGACATCAATAAGCTCCTCATGGCTCGGCCCGGAAGAACCGAGCGTGCACGATTTCTCATCCGTCAGAATCTTACTTTGAGATTCCATCGGATGTTGATGATCCCATCAATCTACATCCGCACCTTCACCTCAACAAAGAAACCTCAAAGTCATCCAATGGTCCATGGTTTACTTTTGATGATATTCCAACCAAAAATGGCTGGCGAGACAAACTATCCGAGATTTCACTTGGGTAGATCTTGATATCTCAAAACCGATGCCACAGTGGAATCGATTCTTAAGGAACTAACCACCCGTTTCACCGGATCCTCGAGATTGGTTTGATGACTTAGGCTCATACTGATAACTTCATTTGTCCAGTTGCCTGATGTTTCCTCAGCCTTAGCCGTACTTCATGAACAGTTCATTGGCGAACCAGCTGCACACTTTGAAGCAGCCAGACGAGATTATCTCAACATGAAATGCTGTTCTCTCAAAGCCAAAGATCTTGACTTCCACTACAAAAGGATGTCAATCTTGTTTTACAAACTGAATGGCTTTAATGATCCTACTCTAAAGCATGTTTTCATTGCTTCCTTACCAGATGAATTGCAACCAGAAATTCAACGACAACTTGCTGTTTATCACCTCAGCCTTGAAAATATCTCCTTAGGCAAGATCTTCCAGATTGCAAAGTCCTGCCTTGATATACTTTGTGAACAGAAACAGTTCTTCAAAGAACTGATCAAAGACAAAGAACTATTCAGAAGCACTTGTAAAAAGCCTTATCTGAAAATCAAGTGCAAAGATCCAAAGAAATGTGATCATGTCCTCATGAAGAAAAACATTTTAGAAAGCTTAAACAGAATTCTTCTTCCAGAGTTCATACTCGCAGACCATTCACATTCTACAGAAAAAAGTCTCCTTCCTCTCAGGAAAGACAACGAGAAAAGTCCATGATGCTTCGTATGCAAAAGGAAAGGACATTACTCCGAAATCGCTCCTAACAAGCGAGACAAAGCATTCGTCTCATCAAGCATTTACAGTTTATTCTGATTATTCTCCGGACAAAGAAGAAGTTGAATCTTGTTTCTCGGAACAATGAAGCTCACTAATGAAGACACGTGTTCGACTGGAAAATTCATCGATGATTACGTCTGAGATGGATTAATCACTGTCTACAACCAACAATCTTTGTCATTGGATTCCTCTATTCCTATTCCATCAGTCAAAATCCAGGTTTTACCCTCCAAGTTTCACAGGCCACTTCCTGTCATTGGATTTTTTGACACAGGCGCTCAAAAGACTATGCTCAATCCTGATATCCTTCCACTCCATCACCTAAGCCTCACGTAACATTTCAAAGCGTAGATGGAAAACTCTTCACCACAGATTTGATTACCAAACATCCCATTGGTATTCGGATCTTCCCAAATTGTGTCATTTGGACACATGTCATTGGTTCGAACCTACCTGATAAAGACATCTTATTAGGTTTCGATACCATTTCCAAAGTTCCTCATCTCCAAATCCTTCCAACCGGTATTCGAGTCAAATCCATGTTCAAACCCTTCATAAACATCCTCAGACTCTACAGTCTTTCTAATTCACCTCAGTCCTACCAAGACATCTCAGCCAAACTACTCCAGTTTTGCCCTGAGTCTCATGCTGAATTCACCCATCCAAGTCCATTATGGAAAAACAAGTCCTTCTTCATTAAGCTCCCTTCAAGCTAAATGAAGACACCAATCTACCAAAGCTACCCATCCGGGAATGAGTCCCTCTGACTTGGTCCTAGCCCAAACAGAATGTTCTCAACTTTTGGCCCAAGGTCTAATTGAACCCACAACTTCTCAGTGGGCTTGTCAAGCCTTTTATGTGGAAAAACACTCAGAACTTGTCCGTGGAAAAAAGAGATTAGTCATCGATTATCAGCCTTTAAATATGTTTTTACAAGATGACAAATTTCCTCTTCCAAAAAGACAAAACATTTTCACATATTTGAAGAATGCCCAAATCTTTTCGAAATTTGATTTAAAATCAGGTTTTTGGCAATTAGGCATTGAACCCTCTGAAAGATACAAAACTGCTTTTTGCATTCCGAATGCTCATTATCAATGGACAGTTTTACCCTTTGGTTTAAAGACTGCTCCTTCCATTTTCCAAAAAGCAATGGTCAAAATCTTTCAACCAATTTTGCATCGTGCATTGATTTACATTGACGATATTTTGTTGTTTTCAGAAACACATACAGAACATCGCCAGCTGTTAAATCATTTTCTTGATATCATTCAGTCTCATGGTATCATGCTGTCTCCAAAGAAAAGCACCATAGCCACCTCCAATATTGAATTCCTTGGCATGGTCATCAAAGACGGTCACTACCAACCAGGAAAGCACATTGCCCAAGAACTGCTTCACTTTCCAGATCAACACTTATCCAGAAAGCAGATCCAGCAATTTCTTGGTATCATCAATTACATCCGTGACTTCATCCCTCACGTGGACAGACATACAGCACAACTTTCGGCTTTATTGAAAAAGAAGCCTCCAGAATGGAATGACACCCATACTACAGCTGTCACTGAGTTAAAAAAGATTGCACAAGATCCTCCACCATTAAAGCTCATTACAGATGGCAACCGGATCTTACAGACAGATGCAAGTGACACCTCATGGGGTGCTGTACTCCTCGAAGAACTCAATGGAAAAGAGAATCTTATCGGATACGCTAGTGGACATTTCTCTGACTCACAATGCCACTACCACAGTATCTACAAAGAGATCTTAGCCGTGAAAAATGGTATTAAAAAATTTGAATATCATTTAATCGGTTATCATTTTCTTATCCGATTAGACAGCTCATCCTTCCCAGCCATCTTCAGCTCAAAAGGAAAGAATATTCCAGAGAAGATGCTTCTGCGATTGAAAGACTGGTTCTCCAAATATGACTTCTCTGTGAAGCATATAAAAGGAACCCAGAACCTCATCCCTGATCTTCTGTCCAGACTTTCCAAACCATCCCAGCATCTATCCTGCATTGCCTCTCAATATCATTTTCCTTTCATCCTTATGGCAACCTCCCTACCAACACAGGCTTTAACTAAAAGATATTTTCCCCCTGGCAAAACTTTCAGCTCAGCCTTTGCTATTTAAGACTTTGCCCGAAAATATGTTTTTAGGTTCTTTCTCAAGGCCTATTTCCATCCCGAAGATTTATTCCTTACAGGTCTGTATCTCCATCCTCTCAAAGGTATCACCGAAGATGAGTTATGGTACATTTGGTGCCTCACCGCCCTCTATGTTACAAAGCTTGTCTTCCCAGTCAAGCCTCTTTTTAAACATCTCATGGATCCTGAACAGTCCACTTCCCTCATTTGGACCGTGCTCGAATGGTATTCTCCAATTCCTTGGTGGAGAATGAAATTACAGCAAATCATCTCCCTTAACCACCTTGAACAGGTCCCAGACACAGAAGCAGATATGTTCACATCTGTCTTCACCATTCACAGACCATATTTCCAACATCCCCACATTGATAACTTCTGGACTGTAGACCAAGCACGAGAATGGCAAACTCTGCCACATCCAGCCCTTCTTGAACAGGATCAACATATTCAAAGAAATCTGACCACCTTCCTTTGCCAACTTAATCATAGGTCAGATCCACCAAAGGACATCTTCCACACCTCTTTAGGTCCCCGGCATGAAGTTCTCATAGTCCCAACTCCTTCAGCCATATCTACACCAAAAACTTCAGGCATTATTCTCAAGGAAGAAAAGCCAGATTACACTGACTTCTTATTCCAAGATGCTCAAGACCCATGGGAAGATTTCATGTCCTTAACTCAACACCTAGAACAACTCCAAACACCACCAGCAAATCCTAACAAAGCAAGCACGAGTCATCAGCCAACCAACCAACCAGAACCGTCTTATCCACTTTACTGCTCCCAAGTCCGGCCCAATCCTTCACCAGATCCAGAAGAAGAACAAAGAGCCCAATTTTGCCCTTGGCCCTGTGTGCCAGGTTGTACTCATCCTGAAAAGGCTTTCAAGATTCCTGCTGACGATGACACTGACTCAGACACTGATGCTATCTCCCTCTGAGACACATCAGCCTGCCGACACTTTACTGTTTGTCGTATTGTAATTTGTTTGAGTGTGCCTTTGCTTTTGCTTTATGCTTTTACTTTATTAAAGTTGCTTTAAAAAAGAGATAGGGACGTGTCCTATCCTTTTAGCTTTTGCTTTTTATCCTGTCTCCTACTTTTAAAAAGTAGATGTGTTATTTTATTCTTGCTTTTGTAAAAGCGGGGTCTCTGCTCTCGCTTTCCTCGCCTATATAAGGCAACTCCCTCTTCATTGTAATATACAGACAAAAATATATAGAGAAATAGAAGTTTGTTCTAAGCTATGAATCTCTAAACTCTCTTCTCACTCTGTTAACGAAGTTCTTAGGATTTCTGAAAAGGTTTGAAAAACAAATTATCGAGTTCATTTTCACAAAAGAAAACCTGAGATAGTATGCTCTGCACTTGCCTTATTCAAGGACCCTGTGCATCAGAAAACTCATGCTTGTTTCTAGGCAGTGCCCGTGCCTGTTGAAGAAGACCAGGAGTGTCTTGAGTTATGGGCTGTACGACCAGTGGAAACTATTTTGATGTTTTCATGATAAACTAAACCTTGAGTAGATGGCGATCTTGTATTCCGCTGCCCGACTCCATAGTTGGTATACTTCAACTCCTAGACTCTTTTACAGAGAAAGGCTCCATAATTATGCTCTTGATGGAGACCATGCATTTGATTTAGAATGGCCTCAACCACACCGTCCCGAGCCCTTCATTTCGGACATAGGAGAATCATCCTCTACTTCGCTCCTACATGCTGTTCCAAACCAGCCAGCTGATCAGCACTATTCTGATGAAACCATTTCAGATGCTGACACAATCTCACTCTGATAAGATCGATCAGCTTGCCGACACTCTTCAAAGTTAAAGTAGTTTGTCATATTGTGATAATTGTGTTTTGTTTGAGTGTGCCTTTACTTTTCCTTTACTTTAATTAAAGTTACTTTTTTAAAAGTTGCTTTATAAAAGAGATAGGGACGTGTCCTATCCTTTTACTTTTGCTTTTTATCTTGTCGCTCTATTTTTCAAAAGTAGATACTTTACTTTAATCTTGCTTTTGTAAAAGCAGGGGTCCTGTCCTGCCTTACTCGCCTATATAAGGCAGCTCCCTCTCCATTGTAAGATAACTTTCGAAGATCTATCAATACTATAAGAGTGTTTAAAAAACCATGATTCTCTAAAACTCTTTCTCTTCTCTCTGTTAAAGGAATCTTAGGGTTCTAAAAATTCTAAAAGAAATTTATCAGTTCATTTTCCAAACTTGAGATAATATGCTCTGCACTTGCCTTATTCAAGGATCCTGTGTATCAGAAAACTCTTGATTGTTTCCTTCCGGGTTTGGTACCCTATTTGAAAGACAAAGAGTGTTTGGTTTTGGGTTTATAACCTTTAGAAACTATTTCGAAAATCTAATGCTTTGAATTCCTTGATATGTTGATCCTTCCGCTCCCCCGCAGTAAATTTCGAGAATGAAATTTTTTAAAGAGGGAAGAGATTGTGAGGTACAATCTTCTTACTTGAATATAATATAATTAACCTAACAAGCTCTCTTAAGCATTTATTATAATAATAATAATAACAAAGTATAATAATATAATGACATAGTAATAATGTAACAAGAATTGTAGAGATATTAGGAATTCTATAAATTACTAAGATATTTATGGAAAGATAAATTAATAATTAAAAGTAATGATGACATAAGCAATGACGTAAGTAATGATGTAATAAGAAATGTTGTAGAGATTTAGAAATTCTAGAAATTACTAAGATATTTATAAAGACATAAATTTTCACCATTAATTAAGTTGGTAGGTGGCAAAATCTTAGCATTCTAGAAATCACTAAGATATTTATGGAGAAATAAATTTCCACCATTAATCAAATAATATGATGGCAAAATCCTAGCTACTTATGGGCCTTAGAAAATCTTATAAATACCCCTTAGCCCTTTAAACCCTAGAAATCCCATCTTTTTCCATTCTAAGCCAAAGCATCACTAGTGAAGAAATTCTTAAGTTTAAAAAGGAAGGTTTAGGGGAATCAAAGAAAACAGATAAGTAACAGTTTACTTCAACTGCAATATAAGGACAATATGTTAAAATTAGCTTTAAGTAATAATTTTTTTATGCTAAGTTTAGTTTTAAATAATCTCTTATCTTATAATGATTATTATTGTGGTGTGATTAGTGATTATTAAATCCCATATGGTTGGCTATGCCGCCTACATCATGACATCATCCTCATATGGCCGGCTATGCCGCCTAGGATGTTATGTTTACTACTTACTTGATTAGGTGGTCGGCTATGCCGCCTAATATGTGATGCTCTTATTTTATCATGCCATGGTGGGCGCTGCTGCCTAAAATATGATGCTATTATTTTATCATGTCATGGTCGGCGCTATCGCCTAAAATATGATGTTGTTATTACTCTTTACATGGCCAGCCCTGCCGCCTATATTATAATTTTATTTTTTTTAATTTCTGTATGGACAACACTGCCGGCCATGTTAGATGTTATTGTCTTAATTAGTTTCATGTTTTGCTTTATTATATATTTGAAAAATTTATATGTTGTGGCATAAGTTACATTGGTCTCATGCATTTCATGAGTGATTTGATAAAGAAGTATTTTAATAATTTGAAGAAAGAAAGGGTTGCGGTACTACTAGGTGGCAAGTATTCATAAAAAGGGCAAGCCCTCTAAGCTAAGAAAAGAGATCCTTTGAGGACGGCGATACATAGCGCCCAACGAATCAATTAATTTAAGCGCAAGGGCATGTTACGGAATACTAGCCTTATAGTATAACAAACCTAGGGTCCTAACACTGTTCTTTACATTTCAAAGTTTCATGTAAAAGATTTAGCACTTATTTTATAAAGTCATTCATGTGCATGGTAGGTAATACATGCATCAAGTGTTTACTTACTGGGCATTAGCTCACGTAGTCTTTACATTACAGGAACTTAGTAGAAAAAGGCTAACGCCAAGTCCCAACCAAGGCAAAGTGCATATGAACATAACAGACCTTGGGTTACATAATGGGCTCAACTATGTTCTTATCTAAGCATAAATCCAACAAGCTTGTTTATGGAATTGGTTGGTGACATGTTACTAAGACAATTGTTAACTTTATAACTAAGTTTTTTTTTAACAGACCTTTTATATAGTTCTTTTTGTGTAACAAACTTCTTATGTTCTATATTTATAAAATGCTTATTTTGAAATTATTTCTATAAATAATTAATATTACACCTAGTTTAACCACTTTAGTTACAATCATAAAGGTGGAATATTACATGTTTGGAACATATTTCTTTAACATAGAGATATGAAAGACATTGTGTATTCTTGATAATGATGGTGGAAGCGCATGTCGATAGGAGACACTTCCGATACGTTCGAGTACTTCAAATGGCCCATTGAACCTTGGGCTTAATTTTCCCTTATTTCCAAATCTCATCGATCCTTTCGTTGGTGTGACTTTTAAGAATACTTTCTCGCCAACTTGAAATTCCAACGGTCTTTATCTTTTATCTACATAACTTTTCTATCAACTTTGGGCTGCCTGCATTTTTTATTGTATTTTCTTAATTGCTTCGAATGAGGCCACAACTAAGCCTGGGCCAAGGTATCTTTGCTCACCCATCTCATCCTAATAAATAGGTGACCGACATTTTCTACCATATGAGCTTCATATGGTGCCATGCCAATTGTTGCTTGGTAACTATTATTGTAGGCAAATTTAGCCAATGCTAAATATTTGCTCTATGATCCTTGAAAGTCAATGGAACATCCTCGTAACATATCTTTGAGTGTTTGAATCATCCCCTCTGATTGGCCATCTATTTGGGGGTCTTGTGTAGTTTCTCCCAAAATATCGAGATGCATCTCGTATCTCAGTCAGAAATAATAGAGACAGGTACACCATGTAGTCTAACTATCTCATTTATGTATATTTCTGCAAGTTGGTCCATGGTGTATGCCATCTGATTGGGCAAGAAGTGGACAAACTTTGTGAGTTGATCAATTATCACCCAAATGGCATCATGCATTTTTGTAGTCCTTGGGAGGTCAATGACGAAGTCCATTGTGATTTTCTCCCACTTCTATTGAGGGATTTGATGGGGTTCCAAAAGTCCAACTGGTCTCTGATGCCCCACCTTGATTTATTGATAGGTGAGATATTGAGCCATGAACTTAACTATATATCTTTCTTCATTCCAAGCCACCAATAATATCTCTTTAAATCTTTATAAATTTTTGTTGTGCTAGGGTGGAGCGAATATGGGGCTATATGAGCTTCAAGTAGAATTTCCTTCTTTAGATCTTTATTATCTGGTATGCATATCCTATCTTTAAATAAAATGATTCATTTCTCTGACTTTATGAATGACATCTCTTTCTCTGAATTGGTCTCTATCTTTAAATTCTTTAAGTATGAATCGGCTTCCTTCCTTTCCTTAATGTGAGTGAGTTTTCCTGTCATGAGCTCAATCTCTGCATTACATATCTCATTTTGTAATGGCTTAGGTAGCATCCTTAAAACTTAGCTTTCGGCTTAGTGCATCTGCTACCACATTTACTTTTCCAGGATGATAGTTTATTTCACAATCATAGTCCTTGATTAGTTCCAGCCAAAGTCGTTGTCGTATGTTTAGTTCATTTTGTGTAAAAAAGTATTTAAGGCTCTTGTGATCTGTATAAATCTTACAATGTGCTTCTACCAAATAGTAACACCATATTTTTAATGCATATACCATCGCGGCCAACTCTAAGTTGTGTGTGGGATATTTCTTCTCGTATTCCTTTAATTGTCTAGAGGCATACACAATGACCTTTCCATTCTATGTGAGGACACATCATATGCCATTTTTGGAGGCATCGCTGTATATAATAAACTCCTCAAAGCTATTAAGAATGGCTAAGATTGGGACAGTGACCAACCATCTTTTTAACTTTTCAAAGCTTTTCTCACATTCTGGTGTCCATGCAAACTTGGTGTTCTTCTTTTTTAATTAGGTTAATGGCATTCCGATCTTGGAGAAGCCTTCCATGAATCTTTGGTAATAGCCTACTAATCTCAAGAAGCTTTTGACTTCTTTAGCATTAGTTGGCCTAGTCCATTGGCTCACTGCTTCCACCTTTGAGGGATTGACTGAGATTCCATCTTTAGACCCAACATGCCCCAGGAATATAATGCTTTTCAACTAAAATTCACATTTCTTGAATTTTTCATAAAGTTACTTCTCCTTCAAAGTCTGAAGAGTAATCCTCAAATGTTTGGCATGTTCTTTCTTCATCGTGAGTAGATCAAGATGTCGTCAATGAACACCACTATGAATTTGTCCAAATAGTCTTTAAATACTCTATTCATGAGCTCCATGAAAGTTACTGGGGCATTCGTTAGACCAAATGGCATGACGACAAATTCATAGTGTCCATAATATGTTCTAAATGTGGTTTTAGGAATATCCTTCCCTCTGACTTTTAGTTGGTGATATCCTGACCGTAGATCAATCTTCGAGAATACTGCTGCTCCTTGTAGTTGATCAAACAGATTCTTGATACGCGAAAGTGAGTACTTGTTCTTGATGGTGACCTTATTTAATTCTCGATAGTCTATGCACATCTACATTGATCCATCCTTTTTCTTTACTAATAACACTGGTGCTCCCTAGGGTGAATGACTTAGATGTATGTGGCCTTTGTTTAATAGTTCTTATAGTTGATTCTTTAACTCCTTTAATTCCAATGGGGCCATTCTGTAGGGCGCTTTTGAGATTAGCGCAATTCTTGGCAATAAGTCAATTTTAAACTCGACTTCTCAATCTAGTGGTAGTTCAAGAAGTTCTTTAGGAAAAACTTCAAGAAATTCATTCACCATTGGGATTTCTTCCAACTTTGGCTTTTACTCTTCAACTTTGATGATGCTTGCCAAGTATCCCTCACATTCTCCCTTTAATAGTCTAATTAGTTTTAAGGCAGAGATGACAGGTATTCTATTCTCCTTACATCCTCCCTTGAATATAAATGATTCCTTTTATGGTGGTTGGAATGTTACCTCTTTTTTCTCATAATCTATCTTGGCATGGTACTTTGATAACCAATCCATACCAAGAATCACATCATAGTCATGCATCTCAAGGATTATTAAGTCAATATATAGTGTATGACCACTAATGTTGACTTTGCATGCTCTTATTATGTCTAGGGCCCCTTTGATTTTTCTAATAAATATTGGTGAGACAAATGAATTTGTAGCTCCTGACTCTATCAACACATATGTAAGAGTTTGAGAGATAGATAGTTTACTTGATATTACCGAGGGGTATGCCTCTGCATCAACCTTGGTAAGTGCAAATACTCGTACGTTAGTCTTTTCTTGCTGTGTACTAATCTTTGGGCAGTCTTTGATGAAGTGTCCTTTTCTTCCATATTTGAAACATGCTCTAGTGTTGGCCTGGCATTCCCCAAGGCGAGTTCTGCCACATTGATTACATTTAGGTCTTTGTAAGGCCTCTTTTTGGTGATTTTGTTATTCTTATCTTGCTCCTGGGTAGTGGGTACTCTTTTCCTCTTGTTGTTTAAGAGCTGTCTTTTGTGATTAGCTACACAACTCTCTTGATCTATGCTCCCTTTAATCTTTCATTTTTCTTCCTTCTTTTCTTCATCTGCTTGCTCAATTATTAAGGCTCGATCCATGAGCTCATTGAAGGAAGCATCCCAAATTCTAGCCACCTTTAAGTCTTTTACTAAATCTTTATGTAATCCTTGTATAAAATGATCTTTTTTTAAGCCTTCTGTGGCAACCATGTATGGGGAATAACAAGAGAGCTTATCGAATTTCTGGATATACTCTAGCATTGTCATTTTTCCTTGTTGTAAATACACAAATTCTCTTCTTTTAGTAGATTAAACCATCTCTGAAAAATACTTATTATAAAAGTGTTCTTTAAATTCCTTCAAAACAACCAATGACCAATATGCCTCTTCTTCTGTTACACAGCATTTTCCTGTTGAATCCTCATCAACAGATGATCTAGCTACTCCTGAATCTGAAAATTCAACTGGATATTCTTCCTCTGAATATTCCACTGATTCTGAAGCTCAATTTACTGATATATCTCGCCTATTGATGGCTGAACCTCAAAAACAAATTGATACTGGTGCAGGAACAATGACTTAACCCTTTGTCGTTGAAGAAGAATATGATGAGCCCACAGTTGAATCAGTCCCTCATGCTATCGCTTAGCATGATCACAATAAAACTTCATCCAATAGTCCATGGTTTACCTTTGATAATCTACCTCTATATAAATAGAGAGACAGGTTGACTAAAATCTCTGTATGGATGAATTTACAGATGACTAAACCTGGAGTAACAATACAGGCTGTTCTCAGAGAATTAACCTTTCGATTTACTGGCTCATTAAGACTAGGCCAATATAGACAACTCCAATTTGTCCAGTTGCCTGAAGTTTCTGTAACTTTTGTTGCCTCGATAAACCAGTGATTCTTTTTCAAGCAACTAAAAAAGAATATGTCAATATGAAATGCAGCTCTCTTAAATACCAAGGCCTTAACTTTCATTGCAAAAAGATGTCTATCCTTTATTATAAGTTGAATGGAGTCAATGATCCTACTCTTCGCTATGTTTCTATGGCCTCCTTACCAGAAGAATTACAGCCAGAGATTTAAGTCCAAATTTCTCAACACAATCTGGACATCAACAATTCGTCTTTAGGAAAGATATTCCAATTAGCTATAGGATGTCTTCACAAATTATGTGAGCAAAAGAAGTTCTTCAAAGAACTCATACAAGATAAACTGCCTTTTACAGAAGCGTGCAAAAAGCCTTATCTTGAGATCAAATGCAAAGGAAAGAAAGAATGTGTTTGTCCATCCAAGAAAAAATCTCATTTTAAAAAATTTAAAAAGCCTGACTTCTATGAACGGAGACACCGCAAAAGAAATTAGACAAGCCTTACTATTTTTTTAGAAAGTGCACCACTCCCTTTCAAAATGCCAAAGCTTAGAAACATTCCAAATGTTTCATTGGTAAAAAGAAAGGTCATTTTGCAAAAAAACTGCCCTAAACTGCTTTATCTAGCATCTCCAAAACACCACACCTTTTTCCCCCGAAACTGATCATATTGAAAACCTATTTTCTGAACAAGATGAGCCCAATGATGATATAGTATTCACTTTTGAGAATACTGATTATGATTCTAACTCCATAACCTCTAAACATATTGATGATATTTATGTCATTAAATCTCTCAATCCACAACCACAAAGCCAACAAAGCCTAGATCAACTCCACCTCCAAAGGTCCATCCCTATTCCTTTCATAACAGCCCAAATCCTCCCATCTAAATATCTCAGGCTTGTTCCAGTTATAGCTTTCATCGACATTGATGCCCAAAAAAGATGATTAATCCAGCCATTTTCTGATGCGAATCCCACATTGAAACTTTAAGGAGAACACTTAATTTGAAGTTTCAACTACCTAAGAAAGTTCTAAACAGATTTAAGACACACAAAACCTTGACCCAATGCTTAATCAAACATGAACCAAAGGTATGAAGAGGATATTGATGCCACACTCAAGATTTAAATGAGAAGGTGAGTGATAAGTCTTGATTTGGAACGCCACAAGAATGCAAATTCTTGATAAGTTCACTAGTTCTCAAAAGAACCAAAGAAAGAATAATTCTCTCAAATTCAAATAACATTAATCTCTCAATTGTCTTACATAGCAAGGTTGCTGAGTTTAAATAGGCCAATAGGGACCCAAAAAATCCAGAAAAGATTAAATCCTAGTTCAAGTCGGAGTAGTTCTCCTAACTAGTTAAGGAGTCGTTGAAATTTCCAATTCTGTGCATGCTGTAATAAATTGGTCATAACTCCTTCTAGAGAACTCCAAATCTAACTCCGTAAAATTCTTTGGAAAGCTATCTTAATTATCTTTCCAAAGGTATATGGCTTGCAAGTTAATTCCAGCTCAATCAATACCAATTTTATTCCGAAATTGACCTTTCTCCATTTGATCCGAATTGTGTATTTGGCTGCCTAATAGCTTGAATAAAGCCCACAATGCCTTGACATCTCTTCAAGCCCAATTCATGATGTCTTGCATCTTGAATTGTAGTTTCAATCCATATTTTCTCAATTAATCCATTTAAAGCAGCTTGTATCTTTTTGGCTCTAGCACTTGTAATTGGGCCTTCATGAATGTGCAAAGGATCACTTGAAGCTTTAATGGTATTCTCTTAATAGTTCTCATCATTCCCCCTCTCCTGAAAAGGATTCGTCCTCGAATCTTCACCTACATCAAAAGGAGAAAGATCAGAAACATTAAAAGTAGCACTCACATTATACTCACCAGGAAGGTCCAATTTGTAGGCATTGTCATTGATTCGTGCAACCACTTGAAATGAACCATCTCCCCTTGGAAGCAACTTTGAACGCCTTTGTGCTGGGAATCTCTCCTTTCTCATATGCACCCAAACCCAATCTCTAGGCTGAAAAACCACTTCCTTTCGTCCTTTGTTGGCTTGAGTAGCATATTGTTCAGTCCTCTTTTCTATGTTGTGCCGCACTTTCTCATGCAATTGCTTAACAAATTCAGCTTTCCTTTTACCATCCAAACTAGCACGCCCATCAACAGGTAACGCCAATAAATCCAAAGGAGTTAATGGATTAAAACCGTATACAATCTCAAATGGTGAAAATTTAGTAGCTGAATGGACAGTTCTATTGTAGGCTAATTCAACATGTGGCAAACATTCTTCCCAAGTTTTCAAATTCTTTTGAATAATGGCACGCAACATCGTGGACAATGTTCTATTTACAACCTCAGTTTGTCCATCAGTTTGTGGATGACAAGTAGTAGAAAACAAAAGTTTAGTACCCAACTTACCCTACAAAGTTTTCCAAAAGTGGCTTAAGAACTTACCATCTCGATCTGAAACTATGCTCCTTGGTACTCCATGCAATTTGACTATTTCCTTGAAAAACAAATTAGCTATGTTTGTTGCATCATCAGTTTTGTGACATGGAATGAAATGTGCCATCTTTGAAAACCTATCAACAACAACAAAAACAGAATCCTTTCCCCTTTTTGACCTAGGTAAACCCAAAACAAAGTCCATAGAAATATCAACCCAAGGTTCGCTAGGTATAGGTAAAGGTTTATACAATCCATGGGGTAAAACTCTAGACTTAGCATGTTTACAAGTGATACACTTCTCACATATTCTTTCAACATCACGTTTCATATGTGGCCAAAAAAAATGTTCTTTTAAAACATCTAAAGTCTTTGCAATGCTGAAATGTCCCATTAAACCTCCCCCATGAGCTTCACGCACAAGCAATTCACACAAAGAACTATATGACACACACAATTTATTCTCTCTAAATAAGAACCCATCGTGCCTATAGGACTTTCCAAATGCAGCTTTCTCACAAGCATTAAACACATTAGCAAAATCAGGATCATTAACATATAATTCTTTAATGTACTCAAATCCTAATAACTTTGTATTTAATGTAGAGATAAGTGCATACCTTCTCGATAATGCATCAGCCACCACATTCTCCTTAAGTTGTTTGTATTTGATCACATAAGGAAATGGCTCAATGAATTCAACCTATTTGGCATGTCTCTTATGCAACTTACCTTGCCCTTTCAAATGCTTTAAGGACTCATGATCAGTGTGTATGACAAACTCTTTAGGTAGAAGATAATGTTGCCAAGTTTCCAACGCTCTCACCAATGCATACATCTTCTTGTCATAAGTAGGATAGTTTAGGGCTGCGCCACTCAATTTCTCACTAAAATAAGCAATTGGACGCCCCTCTTGCATCAAAATAGCTCCAATACCTATACCTGAGGCATCACACTCAATTTCAAAAGTTTTAGCAAAATCGGGTAAAGTAAGTAGTGGTATAGAAACCAATTTCTCCTTGATTAGATTAAATGCACTTTCTTGTTCACTACCCCACTTAAATCCCACGTGTTTCTTAATAATTTCAGTTAAAGGTGCAGCAAGGGTGCTAAAATCTTTCACAAATCTTCTATAAAAACTAGCCAAACCATGAAAACTTCTTACCTCACTTATGCTTTTAGGTGTAGGCCATTCCTTAATAGCCTTTATCTTCTCTTCATCAACCTCAATTCCTTTAGCACTTATAACATAACCAAGAAAAATAATCTGATTTGTACAAAAAGCACACTTCTTCAAATTAGCATACAACTTTTCCTTCCTTACAATAGTCAATACACTTTGCAAATGTTCAATGTGTTCTTCTAGACTTTGCTATAGATCAAAATATCATCAAAGTAGACAACTACAAACTTACCAAGAAAAGCACGCAAAACATGGTTCATTAACCTCATAAAAGTTCTGGGTGCATTAGATATTACCAAATGGCATTACTAACCACTCATATAAACCATATTTTGTTTTAAAAGCAGTTTTCCACTCATCTCCTTCTCTAATCCTAATTTGATGATATCCACTTTTAAGATCTATTTTGCTAAACACACACGAACTATACAATTCATCAAGCATGTCATCAAGTCTAGGAATATGATGTCGATACTTTACAGTGATTTTATTAATCGCACGATAATCAACACACATCCTCCATGTTCCATCCTTTTTGGGCACTAGTAGAACTGGTACCGCACACGGACTCATGCTCTCCTTCACATATCCTTTTGCCAAGAGTTCTTCAACCTGCCTTTGAAGCTCCTTTGTCTCTTCGGGGTTACTTCTATAAGCGGGTCTATTAGGAATGGTAGCTCCAGGAAGAAAGTCTATTTGATGCTCAATTCTCCTAATAGGTGGCAAACCATTAGGGACTTCATTTGGAAACACATCATTAAAGTCCTGCAAAAGAGTCACAATAACACTAGGCAAAAAAGAGTTAAGCTCATTAGTATGAAAACAAGCCTCTTTGCACAAAAGTACAATGATAGGCTATTTTGAAAAGAAGGCCCTCTTAACCTCTCTCTCTTTTGCAAACAAGTTTACATGTTGCCTCTCTTTTCTCTCAACAATATTTTTTTCTATCTTTCCACTTTCTTTTCTCTCATTCTCTCTTTCTTTTGTGCTCTCATTTTCTTTTTTTGTATCACTCTCTTTTTGTATTGTCATTTGATCCTCATACACTTACCTAGGTGTTAAGGGTACAAGAGTGATTTGCCTTTTATTCATTACAAAAGAATATCTATTTAAGTAACCATCATGTATCACTCGCCTATCATATTGCCAAGGTCGCCCCAAAAGAATGTGTCCAGCATGCATGGGTACTACATCACAAACAACCTCATCCTTATATCTCCCAATAGAGAATAAAACCAACACTTGTTTATTTACTTTAACCTCCTCACAATCATTCAGCCATTGTAACTTATATGGCCTAGGATGTTTTAGAGTTTTCAAGTTCAATTTTTCAACCAAACTAGTGCTAGCTACATTAGTACAACTTCTACCATCAATTATCATACTACATACCTTATCTTTGATGTGGCATCTAGTATGAAATATGTTATCACGTTTGATGAGAACTATCAAGAGAATACCATTAAAGTTTCAAGTGATCCTTTGCACATTCATGAAGGCCCAATTACAAGAGCTAGAGCCAAAAAGATACAAGCTGCTTTAAATGGATTAATTGAGAAAATATGGATTGAAACTACAATTCAAGATGCAAGACATCATGAATTGGGCTTGAAGAGATGTCAAGGCATTGTGGGCTTTATTCAAGCTATTGGGCAGCCAAATACACAATTCGGGTCAAATGCAGAAAGGTCAATTTCGGAATAAAACTGGTATCGATTGAGCTGGAATTAACTTGCAAGCCATATACCGTTGGAAAGATAATTAAGATAGCTTTCCAAAGAATTTTACGGAGTTAGATTTGGAGTTCTCTAGAAGGAGTTATGACCAATTTATTACAGCATGTGCAGAATTGGAAATTTCAACGACTCCTTAACTAGTTAGGAAAACTACTCCGACTTGAACTAGGATTTAATCTTTTTTGGATTTTTTGGGTCTCTATTGGCCTATTTAAACTCAGCAACCTTGCTATGTAAGACAATTGAGAGATTAATGTTATTTGAATTTGAGAGAATTATTCTTTCTTTGGTTCTTTTGAGAACTAGTGAACTTATCAAGAATTTGCATTCTTGTGGCGTTCCAAATCAAGACTTATCACTCACCTTCTCATCTAAATCTTGAGTGTGGCGTCAATATCCTTCTCCATACCTTTGGTTCATGTTTGATTAAGCATTGGGTCAAGGTTTTGTTTGTCTTAAATCTGTTTAGAACTTTCTTGGGTAGTTGAAACTTCAAATTAAGTATTCTCCTTAAAGTTTCAATGTGGGATTTGCATCAATAATGCTGCATGTCAACCACATTAGCAATATCTTGATTTAAATCATGTAAAAATCTAGCCATAGTGGCCTCTCGTTCTTCTTCAATGTTGGCTCGAATCATGATTATTTCCATCTCCTTATGGTAGTCTTCCACACTTCTGGAGCCTTGTGTAAGACTTTGAAGCCTTTGATGTAGCTCCCTATAATAATGACTAGGAACAAATCTCTTCCTCATGATGGCCTTCGTCTCCTCCGAAGTGTTTATAGGCCTTTCACGGTTTCTTCTCCTACTCAAAATAAGTTGATCCTACTAAATAATAGCATAATCAGTAAATTCAACAGCAGCTAGTTTTACCTTTTTCTCCTCGGAGTAATTATGGCAATCAAATACTAGCTCCACCTTTTTTTCCCACTCCAAATAAGCTTCCGGATCATTTTTACCTTGAAAAGAAGGAATTTTCAGTTTGATACTCCCCAAATCACGATCTATGCGTCTTACCCTTCTATCAACTCTTCCACGCATGTCAACGGTGGCCTGGTCATCAAAATTATCTAGGTCATCACCACCCTGATCTCCCATGGCAGCACGCCATTGATTATCTCTTACATTAGGAGCTATTGGTTGTTGCCCCTTTTGTAGATTGGCTATGGCAGTGTCTTGCCTTTCCAATTGGTCACGGATCTCTCCAAACATCAGATTCATGCACTCAAATTGTTGCTGCATGGCTTTGTGCATGATCGATTGATCTATAGCTTCTTGTTCTTTTGACATATTTTGTGATCTGAAAAATTAAAGTTAGCAAAAAAAACTTCACAACACTCCCTCACGTGTTTCACTCAATTTGATTCACTTAACTCTCGTGTTTAACACACAAATTGGCTTTTTTCCTCTAATGATCTCACAAACTATTGCCTTTTACCACACTTAATTCTCTCTTTCAGTTCTTTATTGAACTAAAAACAAAACCAAGAAAAACAAAACAAGTGACACACCAAATATGCTATTCCAGCACACTAATAAAGAAAAAGAATTAAGAGAACACAAAGAACAAAAAAGAAATTGAAGAAAGGAAAACAAGCAAGTAAAGGACACAATTGATATTGATGAAAGTAGGAATACTTGAATCCTTTTGCAATCTTTTTTTTTTTTGCTGTACGTTTCTTTCTTTTTTTTTTTGCTGTTTGTTTTCTTTTTTTGATAATCAAAATAAAAAAGACAATCAAACCTGATTAGAAACTTGCTCTGATACCAAATTGATGCGAATCCCACATTGAAACTTTAAGGAGAATACTTAATTTGAAGTTTCAACTACCCAAGAAAGTTCTAAACAGATTTAAGACACACAAAACCTTGACCCAATGCTTAATCAAACATGAACCAAAGGTATGGAGAAGGATATTGATGCCACACTCAAGATTTAGATGAGAAGGTGAGTGATAAGTCTTGATTTGGAACGCCACAAGAATGCAAATTCTTGATAAGTTCACTAGTTCTCAAAAGAACCAAAGAAAGAATAATTCTCTCAAATTCAAAAAACATTAATCTCTCAATTGTCTTACATAGCAAGGTTGCTGAGTTTAAATAGGCCAATAGGGACCCAAAAAATCCGGAAAAGATTAAATCCTAGTTCAAGTCGGAGTAGTTCTCCTAACTAGTTAAGGAGTCGTTGAAATTTCCAATTCTGCGCATGTTGTAATAAATTAGTCATAACTCCTTCTAGAGAACTCCAAATCTAAATCCGTAAAATTCTTTGGAAAGCTATCTTAATTATCTTTCCAACGGTATATGGCTTGCAAGTTAATTTCAGCTCAATCAATACCAGTTTTATTCAGAAATTGACCTTTCTGCATTTGATCCGAATTGTGTATTTGGCTGCCCAATAGCTTGAATAAAGCCCACAATGCCTTGACATCTCTTCAAGCCCAATTCATGATGTCTTGCATCTTGAATTGTAGTTTCAATCCATATTTTCTCAATTAATCCATTTAAAGCAGCTTGTATCTTTTTGGCTCTAGCTCTTGTAATTGGGCTTTCATGAATGTGTAAAGGATCACTTGAAGCTTTAATGGTATTCTCTTGATAGTTCTCATCATTTTCCCTCCTGACTATTGGAAAAGCCATGATAAATTTTTCAAAGCCGCTAATGGAAAATTCTTTTCTACTGGTCTCATTACCAAACATCCTATTCGTATTCAACTGTTCCCAAATTGTGTCATTTGGACTTAGTTAATTGGTTTAGATCTTTTAGATAAAGATCTCTTTGTCGGTTTCGACATCATAAGCCGAGTTAGCCAAATTCATATCGCTCCTTCTGGCCTTAAGTTTAAATCCATGTTCAAAGCCTTCACTGATACTCTCAAACTCTACAGTCTAACAAACTTTGCTAAACCTTATGCTCAGATCACAGCTAAGTTTTTAGAGTTATGCCCAGAGTCTCATGATAAGTTTCTTCACTCATCTCCTTTATGGAAAAACCCCAAATTCTTTATTAGTTTACCCTTTAAACTCAATGAAGATTCCAATCATACCAAAGCAACCCATCCAGACATGACACCCTCAGACCTTTCCCTGGCCCAAGCAGAATGTTTTTAGTTACTTGCCCAAGGTCTTATAGAGCCCATAACTTCTCAATGGGCTTGCCAAGCCTTTTATGTTGAAAAAAAGTCAGAAACTCTTCGACGGAAAAAATGACTTGTCATTGACTATTAACCTCTCAATATCTTTCTACAGGATATTAAGTTTCCTTTGCCTAAATGACAGTTAATGTTTGTCCATTTAAAATATGCCAGAATCTTTTTAAGGTTTGATTTAAAATCTAGTTTTTGGCAACTTGGTATCAAACTAGAAAAACAATACAAAACTACTTTTTGTATTCCTAATGCTCATTTTCAATAGACTGTTCTTACATTCAGTCTCAAAATCGCTCTCTCTTTGTTTTAGGAATCATGATCACCATTTTTCAACCTATCCTCTATCATACTATTGTCTATATTGATGATCTCCTCCTCTTCTTTGAAACTCAGACATAACACCTTGTATTCCTTAACCAATTTTTTGAGATTGTGCAGGAACACGGCATCATGCTCTCAGAAAATAAGAGTACTATTAGAATAACCAACATTGAATTCCTTGGCATGATTATCAATAATGGTCATTATCAACCAGGTGGCCATATCGCAGAGGAACTTCTAAACTTTCCAGAAAACAACCTGACAAAGCGTCAAGTTTAATAGTTTCTTGGAATAGTCAATTATATCCATGAATTTTTGCCATGAGTAAATGACTATACCTCTGTCTTATCCTTTCTTTTGAAAAAGAAACCTCCTGAGTGGAACACAGTACATACTGCCATTTTAAAGCAATTCAAACATATCACACAAAATTTGCCACCACTCAAAATTATTACAGATGGTCAGAGAATCCTCCAGACTGATGCCAGTGATATAGCATGGGCTGCTATACTTTTGGAAAAGCTTGATAATAAAGAATATCTCATCTGCTATACTAATGGATAATTTTTTGAGTCACAACAGCATTATCAGCCATCAAGAATGGGATTAAAAAGTTTGAATTCCATCTCATCGATTATCATTTCCTTGACAGAATGGATAACTCTACTTTTCCCAATGTGTTGAATTTCAAGGATCACAATTTCCAGATCCAGGGATATCCCATGGAAAATGTCCATCAATCTTGGCTGGGTATATTGGATATCCACTACTGCTGAAGGTAACAATGGGAATACATTTTTCTTGTAGAGTCTTAGCAGGAGTGATCATAGAAGACTGGTGAAGGAAAGTCTAAGAGGCTCAGGAGTAGAAGGAGCTGGCTTAAATGTATGTTGCAATAGGATCAGCGCTTCCTTCAAATATAGGTGGATTTAATCTTCTAAATTTAGCTCTAATATTATTTGTTGCTTGAGCACATTCGTCTCTTCTGACTTCTCTTTCTAAGAGTCGTACGACAATGTCCGTAAGTTAATCAATTGCATAGGATTGCTCCCTTGAATTTCCTCCCACTCTTCTACCTCTATTACCCTTATTACCTCTGGCACTTGACATCTCTACAATTTTTTGACCAAGCTTCTATGGGTCAAACAAATTAAATGTAAGATATTCAATTATCTTAATTCTTAATTCTTCCTACGAGATGAGCTATGTCCAATGGAAGAAAGAGAAACAGAAGTATTAGATAATGAAGAGCAATTGTAGAAGAGGTTGTTGACATGATGACAAGGCTTTTTCTGACTAAAACCATAAATCATACCACCTTCTTAAAGTTGTTCGAGCTCCTCCATTGAGCTATTCTGCCATAGTATCTTAACTAGAGGGATTTTCTTATTCCCAAACTCTTTTATTGTTCTATCAAGTACTTGAACTGACGCTCTTCGTAGGTTAGGTCTTCCTCTAGTTGAAGAGGCTTATAGTCTGGCATGTGAGAGGGGTCTGGAACATATTTCTTTAACATGAAGATATGAAAGATATTGTGTATTATTGATAACGATGGTTGAAGTGCAAGTCAATAAAAGACACTCTCGATACATTTGAGTACTTCAAATGGCCCAATGAACTTTGAGCTTAATTTTCCTTATTTTTAAATCTCATCGATCTTTTCATTGGGGTAACTTTTAGGAATACTTTCTCTCTAACTTGAAATTCCAACAGTCTTTGTCTTTTATCTGCATAACTTTTCTATTGACTTTAGGCTACTAGCATTCTTTGGCATATTTTCTTGATTGCTTCAGATGAGGTAGCAACTAAGTCTGGTCCTAAGTATCTTTGCTCACCTATCTCATCCTAATAAATAGGTGACTGACATTTCCTACCATATAGAGCTTCGTATGGTGCCATGCCGATTATTGCTCAGTAACTATTATTGTAGGCAAATTCAGCCAATGCTAAATATTTACTCTATGATCCTTGAAAGTCGATGACACATCCTAGCAATATATCTTCGAGTGTTTAAATTATCCTTTCTGATTGACCACCTATTTGAGGGGTTGGAATGTTACCTCTTTTTTCTCACAATCTATGTTGGCATAGTACTTTGATAACCAATCCATGCCAAGAATCACAACATAGTTATACATCTCATTGATTATTAAGTTAATACATAGTTTACGACCACTATGTTTACTTCGCATGCTCTTGCTAGTTGTCGTAAGTTTAATACTTCACCAGATGGAAGCATGGCACTAAAAGGTCTACTTATTATGTCAAGGGTCCCTTTGATTTTCTTAATAAATACTGGTGTTTGAGTCTATCAACACATAGGCAGGAGTTTGAGAGATAGATAGTTCACCTTTTGCCTAATGGCCTTGGTAAGTGCAAATACTCATAAGTTAGTCTTTTGCCGTTGCATACCATTCTCTGGGCAATCTTTGATAAAGTGTCCTTTCCCACATTTGAAACATGTTATAGTGTTGGCTCGGCATTCCCAAGGTGAGTTTTTGCCACATCGATTACATTTAGGACTTTGTAGGGCCTCTTTCTAGTGATTCTTTATACACTTATTCTTATCTTACTCCTGGGTAATTGGTACTCTCTTCCTCTTATTGTTTGAGAGCTATCTTTGGTGATTAGCTACACAATTCCCTTGATCTATGCTCCTTTTGTTCTTTCATTTTTCTTTCTTCTTTTCTTCATCTACTTGCTAAATTATTGAGGCTCGATCAATGAGTTCATTGAAGAAAGCATCACGAATTCCAGCACCTTTACTTCTTTTGCTAAATTTTATGCAATCCTTTCATAAAATAATCTTTTTTTAAGTCTTCTGTGGCAACCATGTGTAGGGTATAACGAGAGAGCTCATCGAATTTTCCGATATACTCTAGCATTGTCATTTTTTCTTATTGTAAATAAATGAATTCTCTTCTTTTGGTAGACCGAACCGTCCCTAAAAAATACTTATTATAAAAGTGTTCTTTAAATTCCTTCCATCGCATTGTTGCTTCGTTATGGTATTGTCTGATGGAATCCTACCAATATTAAGTTTCTCTTCATAGCATAAAGGAAACAAAAGTGACATTTTCTTCTTCTGGCACCTTGGCTAGTTCGGTCATTCTACTGCAATAGGATCCACGCTTCCTTCAAATATAGGTGGATTTAATCTTCTAAATTCAGCCCCGACATTATTTGTTACTTGAGCACATTTGTCTCTTCTGACTTCTCTTTCTAAGAGTCATGCAACAATGTCTGTAAGTCGATCAATTGGGAAGAATTGCTCCCTTAAAGTTCCTCCCACTCTTCTGCCTTTGTTACACCTGACACTCGACATCTTAACAATTTTTTTGACCAAGCTTCTATGTGTCTAACAAATTAAATATAGGATATTCAATTATCTTAATTTCTAATTCTTACTAAGAGTTGAGCTGTGTCCTCCCTTTTGCTTGCTCTGATACCAATTTGTAGCACACCTTTATAGTTGTAACCAAAGTGGTTAAAACAAGGGAAATATTAAGCACTTGTAGAAATAAATTTCAAAATGAGTGTTTTATAAAAAGTTTGTTACACAAAAACTATATAAAAGGTATGTTACACAAAAAATTGGTTATAAAAGTTAAGGATCTCTTAAACAAACTTGTTGTTTTTATACTTAAATAGGAATAGAGTTGAGCCTGTTGTGTAACCCAAGGTCTATTATGTCCATATGCACTTTGCCTTGGTTGGGACGTGGCGTCAGCTTTTCTTACTCCTCAGTTTCTACAATGTAAGGACTACATGAGTTGATGCTCAATAAGCAAATACTTGATGCATTTATTACCTACCATGCCTACGAATGACTTCTTGAAATCAATGCTAAATCTTTTGAATGAAACTTAGAAATGTAATGGACTATGTTAGGGCCTTAGGTTTGTTGTACTACAAGGCTAGCATTCCATAACATGTCCTTATGATGAGAACTATCAAGAGAATACTATTAAAGTTTCAAGGGCTAGAGCCAAAAAGATGCAAACTACTTTAAATGGATTAATTGAGAAAATATGGATTGAAACTACAATTCAAGATGCAAGACATCATGAATTGGGCTTGAAGAGATGTCAAGGCATTGTGGGCTTTATTCAAGCTATTGGGCAGCCAAATACACAATTCGGATGAAATACAGAAAGGTCAATTTCGGAATAAAACTGGTATTGATTGAGCTAAAATTAATTTGCAAGCTATATACCTTGGAAAGATAATTAAGATAGCTTTCCAAAGAATTTTACAGAGTTAGATTTAGAGTTCTCTAGAAGGAGTGATGACCAATTCATTACAGCATGCTCAGACTTGGGAATTTCAACGGCTCCTTTAATCTCTTTAACTAGTTAGAGAGAACTAGTTCGACTTGAACTAGACATTTAATCTCTTTTAAATTGATAAGTTCCACAAGAACTAGACATTTAATCTTTTTCGAATTTTTGTGTCTCTATTGGCCTATTTAAACTCAACAACCTTTCTATGTAAGACAATTAGAGATTAATGTTATTTGAATTTGAAAGAATTATTCTTTCTTTGGTTCTTTTGAGAACTAGTGAACTTATCAAGAATTTGCATTCTTGTGGCGTTCCAAATCTGGACTTATCACTCACCTTCTCATCTAAATCTTGAGTGTGGCATCAATATCCTTCTCTATACCTTTAGTTCATGTTTGCTTAAGCATTGGGTCAAGGTTTTGTGTGACTTAAATCTGTTTAGAACTTTCTTAGGTAGTTGAAACTTCAAAATTAAGTGTCTTCCTTAAAGTTTCAATGTGGGATTTACATCACCTTGGGCTTAATTAATTGATCCATTGGGCATTACGTATTATCATTCCTAAAGGATCTCCTTTCTTAGCGTATAGGGCTTGCCCTCTTTATGAACTCTTGCCACCTAATAGTACAATAACCCTTTTTTCAGAATTCTTTAAAATACCTCTTTCCCAATGTAACTTATGTCATAGTATGTAAATTTTCTAAATATATAATAAAGCAAAACATGAAACTAATTTAAGACAATAATGTCTAACATAAGCGACAGCACCATTCATACAAAAATTAAAGAAATAGAATTATTATATTGGTGGCAGGACCAACCATGTAAGGAGTATTAACAAATATCATAATTTAGGCGGTAGTGCCGACCATGGCATTATAAAATAGAAGCATTACATATTAGGCGGCATAGCCAACCATCCAATCAAGTAAGTAGTAAGCATCACATCCTAAGTAACGTAGTCGGCCATATGAGGATGATTAAGATGATGTCATGATATAGGCAGCATAGCCAGCCATATGGGGATCAAATAATAACCAATCACACCACAATAATCATTATAAGATAAGAGATTATTTAATACTAAACCTAGCATAAGAGAATTATTATTCAAAATTAATTTTAACATATTCTCCTTATATCGCAGTTGAAGTGAAGTGTTACTTACTTATTTTCTTTGATTCCCCTAAACCTTCCTTCTTAACTTGAGAATTTTTCTACTAATGGTGCTTTGGCTTAGAATGGGAAAAGATAGGATTTCTAGGGTTTATAGAAAGTGAAAGGACTAGGAGATATTTATAGAATTTCCTAAGGCACACGAATGGGTGGGATTTTGTCACTATATTATTTGATTAATGATGGATCCATAAATATCTTAGTAATTTCTAGAATGCTAAGATTTTGCCACCTAGCACTTAATTAATGGTGGAGATTTATCTCTTCATAAATATCTTAGTAATTTCTAAAATTTCTGATATCTCTACAACATTTCTTGTTACATCATTACTTATGTCATTACTATTTTATTATTATGTTATTATATTATTATACTTTATAATAATAATAATAAATGCTTAAGAGGACTTGTTAGATTAAGGTTAATTATGTTATATCTGAGTAAGAAGATTGTACTTCATATTATAGATAAGATTGAGTTGTAACATTATGTAGACATTGTAACATTGCAGGTAAGATTGAATAGCAACCCAAGAGAAGAGGTAACACTTGTGCACAGCTGAGCTATATGAAATGAGACAAGAGGACACAAGCATCTACTACCCTACAAGGTAACACTATGACCACCACTATTAAGAATTGTTTTAGTAAGTGTTTTAAATTTTAAAGTAAGAAATATATAGTAGGTGAATGTGTGAATAAAAGAGTTATAGTGTTAGAGAAAATGGTGATATTGTAAATGAAGATGAGTGCAAATGCTATATGTAAGATAAAGTATGTAGTATGATTATTGATGGAAAAAGTTGTACTAGAAACCCTTGAATCAATGGATTAGGATCACTCCAAATCACTAGGAACAAATTATAGATGATTAGATTAGAACCTAAAGGAAACTAAGTCCTTAAAACCCTAATCTTACGATGCCACAAAGTTTGATCACTCCCTTGCTCTGATACCAGGGAAAGGCAATGGAGTACGTGGTATTGTTACAACAGAGCAATGATGAAACCAGTTCATCCTTTGGACCAGTAGCCCGTATGCTCGAGTTTCCAGCCTATATATCCAGATGCATCAAAACTCAAAATAATTTTTCATAAGGTTCTACAACCCAAAACTTGACACCTTTTGTCATTAAACAGGGTACTAAACTAGAAGAAAAACATCATCAAGAGTTTCCTGATGCATAGGATCCTTGCTCAAGACAAGTGCAGAGCATACTTTCTTGAGTTTTAAAATGAATGGATAAAACTCTTTTTAGATTTTTAAAACATTAGAGTTTTATTGACAGAGAGAAGAGAGTGAGTTTAGAGGATCATGGTTTTCACAAAGCACACTTTTATTTCTTAAAACTTCTCTTTTTCTTCTTCTGAGTACAATTTAAGGAGAGCTTTTCCTTTTATAGAGGAACTCTCCTAGATAATAATTGCTAAGGATAAGACAAGACCCTTATCCTTATCTTGAAGTGATGACTCATCTACTTTTATAAAGCAAACTACGTTAATTATTACATGGACACATGTAAAGCAAAGTAAAATAAAGACAAGCCAAAGGAAAAGCACACTAATTATTACAGGGACGTGTATAAAGCTATGGGGACAATAGATTCATGTAATCTTCGTCTAATGAGCAGTCTATATCTTCTTTTAAGAAGATCTTTACTAAAGATAAGGCTTTGGATGATCGTAGTGTGGTCCACATGTTGGATTTGGGCAATATTCTTGTCTGGGTCAATACTGAAGTGGAACTTTTTAGTTGTCTGATTGATTTTCTGGGACTGCTTGGTTGGCTAGTTGGCTGTGTTGAGATGGATTTACACTAGTACTCGCCTCATTTGGTGAAATCTCTATGGGAGGTGTCTGGAGTTGTTCAAGCTGCTGGGATAGTAACATGAAATCTTTCCAAGGGTCTTAGGCATCCTGAAATAAAAAGTTAGTGTAATTTGGCTTTTCTTCTTTAATGATGATTCCTGAGGACTTTGGTTTGAAAATGGCTGAAGGAGTTAGAACCATTAGAATGTCATGATGAGGGCCTAAAGAGGTGTGGTTGATGTTCTTGTGTGGTTAAGGCTTATGGTTGAGTTGACAAAAGAAATTATGTACATTTTTTTTAACATCTTGGTCTTGTTCAAGAATGGCTGGATGTGGCATTGTGTACCATTCTTTTGCCTAGTCTATAGTCCAAAAACTGTCAGTGTGAGGGTGTTGGAAATATGGCTTGTGGATTGTAAAAACATATGTGAACATGTTTGCTTCTATCTCTGGCATCCTCTCGAGGTTGTGGAGGGAGGACAGTTGTTCTAGTTTCATTCTCCACCAAGGAATTGGTGAGTACCATTTAAGTAGGGTCCAGATTAGGGAAGTTGACTTATCTGGATCCATGAGATGCTTCTACAGTGGCCTTATTGGGAAAATCAGTTTTGTGACATAGAGAACGATTAGGCACCAAATGTACCATAACTTGTCTTCTGTAATTCCTTTGACTGGATGGAGGTATAAGCCTATGAGAAAAAGTTCTTCTGGATAGAAAACCAGGACATGAATTGAGTCTGAGAGTAAATATGCCTTCATGAAATACCTAAAACATATTTTTTTGTAAAGTCTTGGATGGCAAAGGCTGAAGCAAATGTTTTTCCAAGAGGAAAGTACCTTTTGGTTATGGCTTGTTTTGGTAGTGAAGTGGCCATAAAGATTATAGAAAAATGATATTGTGAAGAGATATGGGTTGTGCTGGTTTGGCAAGTCTTGAGAGTAAATTTGGGATGAGGTTCTGGGTTCCTTTTATATACTTCACAGAGAAGTCATATTTTGAGAACCAATCTTTTAGTCTCAAGAGCATCTTTTTTAGAATATTCTTCCGTTTTGAATTCATAATGCTTGGGAAAGATGAGTTGTCCATCCTAATAAGAAAATGATAGCCAATTAAATGATATTCAAACTTTTTAATACCATATTTTACGGCTAGGATTTCTTTATAGATGCTGTACTAGTGGCATTGTGAATCAGAAAAGTGTTCACTACCATATCCGATGAAGTTTTCCATCGATTTCTTTGAGGAGAATAGCACCTCATGAGGTGTCACTTGCATTTGTTTTTAAGATCCTATTGCCATCTGTGATGAGCTTTAAAGTACTGACAGTTAAAGTGTGATCATTGCTCTATTCTGATGGCTTCTTTTTCAATAAAGCTAAGATCTATCTTGTGTGTTAGTCCACGTAGGGGATAAAGTCACGAATATAATTAACATTTCTGAGAAATTACTAGATCTACTTTTTGGTCAGATGCTAGTCTGGAAAGTGAAGCAGTTCCTGGGAAATGTGTTTTCTTAGCTGGTAGTGTCCTTTTTTTATGACCATTCCAAGAAACTTAATGTTATCTGTGGCAATAGTACTTTTCTTTGCCGATAGCATTATCCCATGTTATTGAATAATATCAAAAAATTAATTTAATAGTTGGCGATGTTCTTCATGAGTTCCTGAAAATAATAAAATATCGTCAATGTAAATCAATGCATGATGTAGTACGGGCTGAAAGATTTTAACCATTGCGTTTTGGAAAATGGAAGGGGCAGTTTTTAGACCAAAAGGTAAAACTGTTCATTGGTAATAAGCATTAGGAATGCAAAAAGCTGTTTTATATTTTTCAGATAGTTCAATGTCGAGTTGCCAAAAACCTAATTTCAAATCAAATTTTGAGAGGATGTGGGCATTCTTAAGATATGTGAAAATATTTTGTCGTTTAGGAAGTGGAAATTTGTCATCTTGTAAAAACATGTTTAGAGGTTGGTAATCAATGACTAATCTCTTTTTCCGTCGGACAAGCTCAAAATGTTTTTCTATGTAAAATGCCTGACAAGCCCATTGAGAATTTGTGGGCTCAATAAGGCCTTGGGCCAAGAGTTGAGAACATTCTTTTTGAGCTAAGGTTAAGTCAGATGGACTCATCCATGGATGGGTTGCCTTAGTAGGATTGGTGTCTTCATTTAACTTGAAAGGTAATTTGATAAAAGAAAGACTCATTCTTCCAAAATAGACTCGGACGGGTAAACTCAGCATGAGACTTAGGACAATAATGGAGAATTTTGGTTATGGGGAATCAATGAGGCTGTAAAGCACCTAAGGAAGTTAATGAACGGTTTGAACATGGACTTGACAAGAATTCTAGTGGGAATAATTTGAAGGTGTTTGAATTGGTGGATGATATCAAAACCTAATAAGATATCCTTATCAGGGATTTTTGATCCAATGATTTTGGTCCAAATAACACAATTTGGGAAAATTTAAATACCAATGGGATTTTTGGCAATCAAATTTATGGTGAAGATCTTCCCATCTACTGCTTTAAAGTGTTCTGTATAAGGTTTCCAGTGTTGAGGTAGAAGAATGTCTGGGTTCAACATTGTTTTCTGGGTACCTGTGTCAAGAAAACCAATGGTAAGAATTGGTCTTTGGAATTTTGATGGTAAAATCTGGATTTTGATGGATGGGATTGGAATTGTGGATTTTAGGGACAAAGGCTGTTGACTAAAAATTGTTTGAAACTCGTCTATTTTAGAATCATCTAATGTTTTTCCAGTGCAAATATTGTTTCTTCATTTGGCTCGTCCTGCTCAAAGAAATAGGATTCTACTTCTTCTTTATCAAGGGAATAGTTTGTAACAGTCTACAAATGCTTGATTAATCTGACTGCTTTGTCTTGCTTGTTAAAGCAGTCTTTTGCATAATGTCTTTTCTTCTTGTAGATAAAACATCTATTGGATTTTTTCCTCTGTTGTTCCCTGGATGAAAATGATCTTTTTCTGAAGAACTTGTATGGCCTTTGGGTTTTCTGAAGATGGGACTTTGAAGAGTATTTTAAGTGTTTAAATTTTTTAGATGCTTTCTCTTTTGAGGACTACAATCACATTTCTTTTTCTCCTTGCATTTGATCTGCAAGTATGGCTTTTTGCAAGCACTTCTGAAAGGCTCTCTGTCTTTGATCAGTTCTTTGAAGAACTGTTTTTGCTCACAAAGTTTGTCAAGGCATCCTTTGGTAATCTGGAAGATTTTTCCCAATGAAATGTTTTCAATGTTGAGATTATATATTGTGAGTTGCCTTTGTATCTCTAGTTGCAATTCTTCTGGTAGGGAGGCAAGAAAGACATGCTTCAGAGTGGGATCATTGAATCTATTAAGTTTGTAGAACAAAATGGACATCCTCTTCTAATGGAAATCAAGACCTTTGAAGTTGAGTGAACAACACTTCATGTTGAGATAATCTCTTCAGGCAACTTTAAAGACTGCTGCTGGTTCACCAATAAATTGTTCATGGAGTATGGCCAAGGCTAAAGAGATATTTTGCATTTGGACAAACTGAAGTTGCCTGTAAGGACCGAGATTGTCAAACCAATCTCGTAAAGAACCTATAAAATGAGTGACAAGTTCTTTAAGAACAGATTGTATAGTTGCTTCTGTTTTGATCATTTGAAGATCTACCCAAGCTGATATCTCAGATAATTTATCTCGCCATTTGTTGGTAGGTATATCATCAAAGGTAAACCATGGACCATTTGTTGGTTTTGAACCTTGAGGTTGAGGAGGAGGTAGAGCATATGTGGACTCAACAGGGTCATCAACATCAGAAGAAATCTCAAAATATGATTCAGGTTGAGATGCCTGTGCATATTCTGTTTCTTTTGGCAGTGCCATCAGAAGTTTAGTGATGTCTGCATATGATCGTTCTGAATCAGATGTAGAGGCTGAGGAAGAGATTAAAGACCTCGAGCTAGATTCAGAAATAGATTTTGATGATTTTAAAGACTGTGTGGCAGACTTATTGTTAGTTTCAGATCCCGAAGTGTGTGAAGCAGATGAGTTAACTTATGTTGAGTTAGAAGTGTCAACATAATGAGAAGCATATTGGTGTATAGGTTCTTTGTCTTTTGACTGGGATATATGTGGTGGAGGAATAGAGGTATATTCTGGAGACTGTTGCTCTTGGGTTTTAGTCTGAGATGGTTAATGGATTTTTAAAGGCCTGGGCTGAGGTTTGGATTTAGATCTAGGCTTTGGTCGCTGAGAGGTTGAGGTGTATTTTAGAATAATGTATGTGTCATTCCAAATAATTTGGATAGGTCATAGGGCCTAATTGAAGCTAACATGGGTACAAATGGATGAAAAGTTGGGCTAGTTGTTGGTATTGGTGGAGACTTAGTAAAGAGTATGGGTCGTTGCTTTTCTAATTCAATTCGGTCTAGCTCTACTTTCAATTGTCTGATCTCTCTTTCTTTTTTATCAAACTCAGGACCATAATACCTTTGCTGTAGTATGGTACACAATTTATGATGAGAACTATCAAGAGAATACCATTAAAGCTTCAAGTGACCCTTTGCACATTCATGAAGGCCCAATTACAAGAGCTAGAGCCAAAAAGATACAAGCTGCTTTAAATGGATTAATTGAGAAAATATGGATTGAAACTACAATTCAAGATGCAAGACATCATGAATTAGGCTTGAAGAGATGTCAAGGCGTTGTGGGCTTTATTCAAGCTATTGGGCGGCCAAATACACAATTCGGATCAAATGTAGAAAGGTCAATTTCGGAATAAAACTGGTATTGATTGAGCTGGAATTAACTTGCAAACCATATACCATTGGAAAGATAATTAAGATAGCTTTCCAAATAATTTTACAGAGTTAGATTTGGAGTTCTCTAGAAGGAGTTATGACTAATTCATTATAGCATGCGCAGAGTTGGGAATTTCAACGACTCCTTAACTAGTTAGGAGAACTAGTTCGACTTGAACTAGAATTTAATCTTTTTCGGATTTTTGGGGTCTCTATTGGCCTATTTAAACTCAGCAACCTTGCTCTGTAAGACAATTAAGAGATTAATGTTATTTGAATTTGAGAGAATTATTCTTTCTTTGGTTCTTTTGAGAACTAGTGAACTTATCAAGAATTTGCATTCTTGTGGCATTCCAAATCGAGACTTATCACTCACCTTTTCATCTAAATCTTGAGTGTGGCGTCAATATCTTTCTCCATACCTTTGGTTCATGTTTGCTTAAGCACTGGGTCAAGGTTTTGTGTTAAATCTGTTTAGAACTTTCTTGGGCAGTTGAAACTTCAAAATTAAGTGTTCTCCTTAAAGTTTCAATGTGGGATTCGCACTATTTTAGAATCCAGTTGGGCAACTCTAGACTGTACATTCTTATGGATTTGTTGCATTTGCAAGGTTATAGAATCAACCTTGGTTTCAATTTGGTCAGTTTGTAAACTGATCTTATCAACTTGTTGGTGGATGTGTAGCAATGTATCATTCTAGGCTTTGGCATTTTGAGTTTGCTAATTCAAGACAGATTCAAAGGGCTTTAATTCTTCAAGGTGACCAGTAGGAGTAATGGGTGAAGGAACAAAAGGTTTTGACACTATCTTCTTTTGGGTGTCAGTTTGGGTTTCTAATGGTGGAGTTTGAAACATAATCCTTGGATGATGAAGAAAACATCATACAAGAGATGGTTGGCTTTGAGGAATTGGACTTAAGACTGGTGAAGGGACTTCTGTCTTGTAATTTTTTGCAATCCATTTAAGTTCTTTTTTATATAGGGGCAAAGGTGCTGGTGGAGGTGATAAAGGGTTTTGTGGTGGTTTTTTTTTGTGATGGTTAATAGGGAATAAGATAATTCTTTTTTTGTCTTCTTTTCTTTTTTGAATCAAAATCTTCGTCTTCTCTATCTTCCCAACAAGGGCCGTCTAGATCACACATTTCAGATCCAAGAGTATCCCATAAGAAATGTCTGTTAAGCTTTGCAAGGTACATAGGATAGCCTACAGAGGTAAAGCCGGTGATTGACAACTTTTCTTATCCAATTTACACGGCTGTGATCATAGAAGAGTATGTAAATGACAATCTTAGAGGCTCTGGTGGAGCTGTTGGTTGTACAGCTGGAGGAGGTTGAAAAGCCAATTGAGAAGGTTTGAATGTCATTTTGACAGATCCATCCTGTCTTCATTCAAACATACTTTCAGATGTCTAAATAGGAGTGTCATTCTAATGGAATTTCTCATAGTTGGAGATCCATTCCAAAGGCATAATCTTTATAAGCTCATTTTGTGGGATTTGCTCTGATACCAAACGGGAACACCAACCGGTTAGGTACGTGGCTTGTTTACCAACAGTGCGGACTAGACTAGTGCCCATTTGGGTTCACCTCTGGAACTTATGTCGTTGGATTCTCGCCAATATACCTTAACAAGAAAACTAAAAACTAGAATCTTTTCTCTTTTCAGGTTTATAAACCCTAAAATAACTTTTTTCTAGCTTAAAACAGGTACTAAACCAGATAAGAAAACAACCAAAAGGTCTCAAGCTTTTTGATACACAGGATCCTTCAGAGAAGGCAAGTGTAGAGCATACGACTTGGTTTTAATTTGAGCAGATTTCCTTTTTCTTACTTATATCTTTTCTTTATCTATTTCAGAGCTTCATCAAATTAAATATATTCTAAGTGAAAATCAACTTATTTTACAAAGAGGAGAGATGTTCTTATATAGAGATAAGGGTCATAAAAGACAAATTAGAAAAGTGAGACAGGACCCATCACTTTTCTAAAAGTAAACATAATTATTAAAGCAAAACACTTGTCATAAAGCTAGGATAGGACCCCCATGCTTTTCTAAAAGCAAAAATGACAAAAATATAAAGCAAGCTAATAAGACAAAAGCATAAAGTAGCTTAACTATTTCGCTTACTTTATATTATTATAACCACATAAAAGGATAAAACAACATTATTAAAGAGAGGACATGTTCATCCGTTCTAGATCATTTGAGCTGGAGTCTGTTTCTTCTTGTTGGTCATGCCTATAATTTGGACACGTCTTGAAACACATAGTGCTAGATGGACTATAGAACACAGTACAATAATCCAGGTATATGGGGCCATGGTAAAAAGGACAACTCCGGGCATGCATAATACCAGGGATACAATTCTTTATACAAGGAGAGTGAGTAATGACTAGTTCAGAGGTAGAGATAACTTTAAGAGTAGAAGACTGGCCTTATTCCAGTGTAGTGACATGAACATTGGAAGGAGGTGTTTCCAGCTGTCTGAGATGCTGGTTGAGAGGTAGAAACTCATCCTTTGGATCCTAATAATCTTGATAACATAACTGAGGAGGAGTGTCAAGATGTTCTTCTGTAACACCTAAAAAAAAAAAAAGAATTCCTTATGGAATTTGGGCTTTCACTAGGATTTATAGAGGCCTTTTTATTAGAAAATGGTAGAAAAGAGTATTAAGTTATTAATAAGGGTTATTTAGAAGATAGTTTTGGAATAAAAGGTTATTTTTCCAAGACTCCATTCGTTATAAATTCATCTTTTATCTCCCTTTTTCATAACCCTAAAAACTTATGATATTCTTGTTTCCCTTCTTATCAATTGTTCATAATTTTTTTTCACTCAAATCCTAGGATTCAATCAAAGCGGATTTATGTATACCCTCCTTATTCCTTTCAAGAATTTCTTGTAAATCATTCTATTTAGGGTTTATGTTTGGCATGATTTTAGATTTGCTTTTATAGATCTTGATGCATGACATATGATGTGTTTAGGTTTTATTTAGGGTTTTGATTAATTAGGAGTTTGGTTAATCAACCCTTGGCATAATATAGGATGATTATGGACAGCATGATATCTTGATTTTTAAACTGATGTTTTGTGAACGAATTTTTATTAGAAATTCATATTCTGGAAAATAGACATATAGAGCCTCCTTAATAAATTTTATTTAGTCAAATTTGATTTCATTTTCAATTTAATATGTATTTTCGAATTAGAAACCACTGCACTAGAAAACTGCAATTCCAGCAGTGCGATCAAGTTTACAGAATTATTTTCACTATCAAATGAAATCAGAAAATTATGAAATTTTATATGGATGTTAAGATACGTGTATAGTATCTACAGTTTTAATTTTATATGGAAAATTAGAAAGGCAGATTCTTAGAGTAAGTTATTAATAATTATGTTTTTTATTTGTTAAGATGTTGAGGACTCTTAGGGACTTAGAGGTGTGTAGTTCAAGATTCTCATATCGAGGTAAGTAACTTCATTCCTAGTATAAGAATTTTATACTATTTAGAAATTAAAGGATTTTCGTAGCAAAATCAGTTAATGAGAATGTTTTCAAATATGAATTCTTTTAATAAAATATTTTATAAATGTCTTTCAATATGTAAATTATTTTGGTGACATAACTTCTCATTATGATTTTATCTATAAATCAGTTTGCAAGCCTAAATTATTTTTATGGACTTTTTTGAATCTGATACGAATGTTTGGTACTCATGTGTGATTTCAGTTATTGATGATTATAAGATTCTTAATGTTTTGGCTCATTGTCTAAGTTATTCTGATTCTGATTCTAATTCTGATCGTAATATACAATATATCTGTCTGGACCAGTACTGGGTATAAGTTCTGAATGTGCACATAATATTCTAATTCTGATTCTGTTTGGGCCGGGTCATCGGGACTATAGGTGACACTATGTAACATGAGCTAACATTTCATTTTCTGTACATGTGAATATGATTTGCCTTAATAAGTAACTTTATTTTTGATATTCTAAAATCTTATAGATTTATGTTATCTAATTGAAATACGTTACTTCATCATGGAATATAGTTTTTGTGAAACTTATGGATTTATGAAATATACTTTGCTCAAAGAAGGCTTGCAATATATTTTTTGGGTATCGATAGGCCTAGTGTGTTAGGAATGGTTTTACTTACCGAGTTGACAGCTTACCCCTCGTCATTATTTTTTTGCAGATTAAGTTTCTTTGAGAGGTGTTCCTAGCCATGAAGTTAGAGATTTTCATTTTTATTCCCTATTTGAATAAGAAGAATAAGAATAGACTTTTTTTTTTTGGTTTATTTCGATCATGAACTTGTAATTTGGGTTTTGAGACTTTGTTATTTTATGTGACTTGTGACTTGTGGATTATTCTTATAAGAATTTGAGGTATACCAATTTGGTATTTATGAGTAGAGATTATGTTTTGCGAGTAACCTCCTTCTCTCACGTGCTCTGCACGTGTTAGATTTGGGGTGTTACATCTTCTTTAATTATGATTCCTTTGCTAGAGCTTGAAGGGTTAGGGACCATAATTATTTCATGATGAGGACCAAGAGAACTAGAGACAATATTAGTGACAGACGGTTTGACATGGTTGAGTTGTAATAGGAAAAGGGTTGAAGGATGTGGTGTAGTGTGATAATGGGAACACTGGATTTGGGTAAAGAAAGCACGATTTTTGGATGCTAGAAGTAAGGTCGATGAACTGTAAAAACAGATGTAAACTGATCTGTTTCACAAGGAGGAATAGAGTTAAGATTACGGTCATGACCCAATTGTCTTAATCTATGTCTTCACCAAAGAAGAGTCTATAATAAAGAAGTGGATTAATTAGAAGTCATGATCTTTTTCAAAGCAGATTTGAGAGGAAGAATCAGTTTTGTAGCATGGAGAGTAGTAAGACACCAGAAATACCATAATTCATTATTAGTAATATCTTTGATAACAGAAACATACAACTCAATGAGAAACAGATGTTCTAGATCAAAAGTGGTGAAAACAATTAGACCTTCAAGGACGTAAATTCTCATATAATACTTAAAGAGATATTGTTTTGCACATTGTTAGAGCTAGTAGAGAGTAGAGATAGATTTTTCAAGAGGAAAAGGTTTTTGGGTGAAGGCTTGAGAAGAAAGAGAAGAAGTTGTAGAATGAACATCTCTATAAGAATGAGAATCCATGAATATGACAGGGAAAACAGAAGAAGTATGAAATACAAGTTGAGGAGGTTTATGAGCTTTGGATAGAAAATTAGGAATCAGGTTTGCATCACTTTTTATATGTCAGAAGCATCAATTTGCAGGATGCAAAGACCATCAAAAATAATTTTCAATGGTGGAGGATTCTGAGCAATCTACTTTAACTGTTGAACTGCATTCGTGTGATGCTTATCCCATGGAGAGGGACGTTTCTTTAACAAAGCAGATAAAACACTGGTGTGTTGGTCCATATATGGAAGAAAATCTCTAATATAGTTGACTATACCCAAAAACTGTTGAACTTGCTTTTGGTAAAGTCTTTATTAGGAAACACAAAGAAATTCCTGTTCAATATGGGGACTAGGTTGATAATGCCCATCTTTGATGTTCATATCGAGATACTCAATTGTATTTGTAGTAATAGTGCTTTTTTTTGTCTAAAAGCATAATACCATATTTTTGTACGATATCATGAAACTATTGGAGTAATGCATGGTGTTCTTCCGTTGTTCCTAAAAATAAATAAGGGTATGGTGTAGGATGGGTTAGAAAATCTGGGTCAACCTTTAAGGTTGTAGGTAGGTTAGGGTCTTCAAGGAAAAGGTTGAAATTTGGGTAACAAGTAAGGAGGATGCTCGCAGCATAGAGTGTTGTCAGGACTATACCAATAACAGCATGTTGGTACTCTTTAAACCTTGTGTCCATTAGAGCTATTCTGGTTGTCACCGATAAGCCTTTTCTGCCATGTAAGGTAAGATAATACGTATCCCCCCAAGATGGAGGTGCATATACCCTTCTCATTTTCATTAGGTAACCAGCTGATGCGAATCCCACATTGAAACTTTAAGGAGAACACTTAATTTGAAGTTTCAACTACCCAAGAAAGTTCTAAATAGATTTAAGACACACAAAACCTTGACCCAATGCTTAATCAAACATGAACCAAAGGTATAGAGAAGGATATTGACGCCACACTCAAGATTTAGGTGAGAAGGTGAGTGATAAGTCTTGATTTGGAACGCCACAAGAATGCAAATTCTTGATAAGTTCACTAGTTCTCAAAAGAACCAAAGAAAGAATAATTCTCTCAAATTCAAATAACATTAATCTCTCTATTGTCTTACATAGCAAGGTTGCTGAGTTTAAATAGGCCAATAGAGACCCAAAAAATCCGAAAAAGATTAAATCCTAGTTCAAGTCGGAGTAGTTTTCCTAACTAGTTAAGGAGTCGTTGAAATTTCCAATTCTGCGCATGCTGTAATAAATTGGTCATAACTCCTTCTAGAGAACTCCAAATCTAACTCCGTAAAATTCTTTGGAAAGCTATCTTAATTATCTTTCCAACGGTATATGGCTTGCAAGTTAATTCCAGCTCAATCAATACCAGTTTTATTCCGAAGTTGACCTTTCTGCATTTGATCCGAATTGTGTATTTGGCTGCCCAATAGCTTGAATAAAGCCCACAATGCCTTGACATATTTTCAAGCCCAATTCATGATGTCTTGCATCTTGAATTGTAGTTTCAATCCATATTTTCTCAATTAATCCATTTAAAGCAACTTGTATCTTTTTGGCTCTAGCTCTTGTAATTGGGCCTTCATAAAGGTGCAAAGGATCACTTGAAGCTTTAATGGTATTCTCTTGATAGTTCTCATCACCAGCTCTGTTGGAATCTCCAAGGTAACATATTGTTCTACTTGTGTTGCTTGCAAAGCACACTGATCCAGCCTAGAAAACTGAATATATTCTTTTGGAGTTGGTCTTCTTGTGGAAATAAGGGTACAAATAGTTCTGGTAAAGGAATTAGGTCTTTGGTAGAGTTTGTACGGACTAATCAGGGGCAAGGAAGACTTAGAAATCTGAGCAGAATCAGGGACATAAGAATATTCAACAAGATTCTCGATTTTTGATGCAAGGTGTTTTGTACAAGACTTAGGAAGAGAAAGAGTAAAAGATAGAGATATAGGAGGCTCGGAAGATTGAGAGTTTGAAGAGGACGCCATGAGATTTAGATTTCTATTCTTCTATTTCAGGAATCACAGATCTATCTACAATATACCATCCTTCTTAGGAAGAACGACGTTAGGCTCTAATACCACTTGGGGGAGCTGAATAGGTAGTCACTACAAAAATGGTTACCCTACACCACTAGTTGGTATACCGACTCCAAAACTATGCTCTTGACCTACCTTCACCACAAACAACTTCAAATACACTCATGATCCTTGCGGATAATGAGTCTGTTTCCATAATTGTCTAAATCCCTAAACAGATCCAAAACAAGAGCTTCTTAAACTCATGCCACTGGAGTGGTTGTCCAACTATGAAAAATTTCACCAAAATTCTTAACTTATTCAAACCTTTGATGCCCAGTTTGAGAAAAGACCAGATGGCACTGTTAGGCTGACTTTTCAGCCTCAGAGTTTAGTAAACAACTACAGCCTCCTAGGCTCTCATATACTACTATGATCACAGCAGTAAAAATAGGACAAGAAAAGTTGTCCATTGAAGGATTTGATTCTGACGGATATCCAATCTATCCAGTAAAAATCCGAGGATACTTCCTTTGGGATACACCAGGATCTCATATGTGTGATCCTAACTGTCCTTGTCTTTAAGATGGGGAATTAAATGATGATTGGTATGTCAATAGACGACCTAAAAGGAAAAAACAACCAAAAGTCTGTAAAGTGCCAACAATCTGGATGTTTGAAGATAATGATGATCCGTTATACTCCATGGCCAATCAATCAACAGTTGAGGTGTTTACTCTTCAAGAGCGACAACATGCGAGACAGCAAAAAAAAGACCCATTCCCGCTTCATTTTATCTATAGCCTTGCATGATGTTCTCTCCCAAATCTTATCATGAACATTTTCTTCCTCTGGAAAAGTAAACAGATTCATAAACTAAAATGGTCTCTAAACCACTCATCCAGTCTCTTGTCACTCCTACAGGACAACTCGAGGAACCTAAGCAATATGAAGCAGTGCTTAATTGGCAAACTTAGAATACCCGGGTTCAGAATACAGTCCTGGAATCTCTTGATACCAGGTTCAACAATGTTCAAGCCTAAGTCTAGAGCACAGATAAAAAAGTTGATAAGATAACAACTCAGCTAGAACAACTGTATCTTAATCTGCACAATCAGATTGCCAAGCTGGATATCGAGCTCAAAACGATGATCCAGAACAAATATTGGGGTCCAGAGTTATAATACTCCACCTTTATGATCGTATCTAAATTGGTTAAACTAGGTGTAACATTAAGTATTTGTGGAAACGATTTCAAAATAAGCATTTTATAAATATTGTACACAAAAAACTATACAAAAGGGTTTGTCACACCAAAAACTTTGTTACAAAAATCACAAACCAATTCCACAAACAAGCTTGTAGTATTTATGCTTAGATAGGAATATAGTTGAGCCTGTTATATAACTCAAGGTCTGTTATGTCCATATGCACCTTACCTTAGTTGGGGCTTGGCGTCAGCTTTTTCCTACTTAGTTCGTGCAATGTAAGGACTACATGAGCTAATGCCCAGTAAGTAAACACTTGATGTATGTATTACCTATCATGCACATGAGCTTTTACATGAACTTTGAAATATAAAGAACGATTTTAGGGCCCTAGGTTTGTTGTACTACAAGGCTAGCATTCTATAACATGCCCTTGGGCTTAAATTAATTGATTCGTTGGGCGTTATGTATCGCCATCCCCAAAGGATCTCTTTTCTTAACTTAGAAGGCTTGCCCTCTTTATGAATGTTTGTCACCTAGTAGTACAACAACCCTTTCTTTCTTTAAAATTTTTAAAATACCTATTTATCAAATCACTCGTGAGATGCATGGGACTAATGCAACTTATGCCACAATATGTAAATTTTCTAAATATATAATAAAACATAACATGAAACTAATTTAAGATAACAACATCTAACATAGGAGGCAGTGCCGTCCACACGGAAATTTAAAGAAATAGAATTATAATATAGGCGACAAGGCCAACCATGTAAAGAGTTATAACAACATCATATTTTAGGTGGCAGTGCCAACCATGTAAAGAGTCATAACAACATCATAATTTAGGCGGCAGTGCTGACTATCCAATCAAGTAATTATTAAGCATAACATCCTAGGCGGCATAGTCGGCCATATGAGGATGATATCATAGTGTATGAGGCATAGCCAGCCATGTGGGCTTTAATAATATCAATCACACCACAATAATAATAATTTTAAAACGAGAGATTATTTAGAACTAAACCTAGCATAAGAGAATTATTACTTAAATCTAATTTAACATATTGTCCTTACATTGTAGTTGAGGTGAAGTGTTATTTACCTGTTTTCTTTGATTCCCCTAAACCTTTCTTCCTAAACTTGAGAATTTTTTTTACTAGTGATGCTTTGGCTTAGAATGGTAAAAGATGGGATTTCTAGGATTTTTGGAAAACGCAAGGGCTAAGGGATAGAGTTTCTTAAGGCCCATGTATGGCTAAGATTTTGCCACCATATCATTTGATTAATGGTAGAGATTTATTCCTCCATAAATATCTTAGTAATTTCTAGAATGGTGAAGATTTATCTCTTTATAAATATCTTAGTAATTTCTAGAATTTCTAAATCTCTACAATATTTCTTATTACATCATCACTTATGTCATTGCTTATGTCATCATGACTTTTAAATTATTAATTTATCTTTCCATAAATATCTTAGTAATTTCTAGAATTCCTAATATCTCTACAACATTTCTTGTTGCATAATATGGTGTTAGGCTCTGATACCACTCGGGGTAGTGGAGTACGTGGCGTTGTTACACCAGAGCTTTATAGGAACTTAACCTGCCACTTTAGGATCCGATCTAACTTAGAACAGATTGAGATCTTGCATGCTTGGGTTTCCAGCCTATATACTTGATACTAGAGGAGTAACCATTACACATACCACCCTAAACTAGAGCCACACCCTGGGCATAAACAAGGATGAACAGTGTCTTTGGAGACTAGCTCTGGAATTTGATATACAGGAGGAAAATAAGATCTATGATCTAAACTTGGTGTAGTTGACTTTCTGATACAGGATCCTCTATACGAGGCAAGTGTAGAGCATACTCATCATATGGCCAAAGGATGGGTAAACAACCTAAGACGAACTGTGATCCTTAATAGAAGAATAAAAAGAGAGAGATTTAGCTAGCCATAGATATTCTGAGCTCTGATACCACTCAGGGTAGCGGAGTACGTGGCGTTGTTACACCAAAGCATTGCAGGAACTTAACCTGCATGCTCGGGTTTCCAGCCTATATACTTGATACCAGAGGAGTAACCATTGCACATACCACCCTAAACTGAAGCCACACCCTGGACATAAATAAGGATGAACAGTGTCTTTGGACACTGACTCTGGAATTTGATATACATGAGAAAACTAAGATCTATGATCTAAACCTGGTGTAGTTGACTTTCTGATACACAGGATCCTCTATACAAGGCAAGTGTAGAGCATACTTGTCATATGGCCAAAAGATGGGTGAACCACCTAAGTGAACTGTGATCCTTAACAGAAGAATAGAAAGAGAGAGATTTAGCTAGCCATAGATATTCTAAAAATTTTCTTTATTTTCGAAATCAAAGGATATCTTACAAGAAAGTGAGAGTGGCCTTATATAGGCGTAAGCTCTTTTAAAAGTAAATTTTAAAAAGCAGGACAAGACCCCTGTCTTTTTGACATGATTCAAATCACATTATGATGCGAATCCCACATTGAAACTTTAAGGAGAACACTTAATTTGAAGTTTCAACTACCCAAGAAAGTTCTAAACAGATTTAAGACAAACAAAACCTTGACCCAATGCTTAATCAAACATGAACCAAAGGTATGGAGAAGGATATTGACGCCACACTCAAGATTTAGATGAGAAGGTGAGTGATAAGTCTTGATTTGGAACGCCACAAGAATGCAAATTCTTGATAAGTTCACTAGTTCTCAAAAGAACCAAAGAAAGAATAATTCTCTCAAATTCAAATAACATTAATCTCTCTATTGTCTTACATAGCAAGGTTGCTGAGTTTAAATAGGCCAATAGAGACCCAAAAAAATCGGAAAAAGATTAAATCCTAGTTCAAGTCGGAGTAGTTTTCCTAACTAGTTAAGGAGTCGTTGAAATTTCCAATTCTGCGCATGCTGTAATAAATTGGTCATAACTCCTTCTAGAGAACTCCAAATCTAACTCCGTAAAATTCTTTGGAAAGCTATCTTAATTATCTTTCCAACGGTATATGTTGGAAGTTAATTCCAGCTCAATCAATACCCGTTTTATTCCGAAATTGACCTTTTTGCATTTGACCCGAATTGTGTATTTGGCTGCCCAATAGCTTGAATAAAGCCCACAATGCCTTGACATCTCTTCAAGCCCAATTCATGATGTCTTGCATCTTGAATTGTAGTTTCAATCCATATTTTCTCAATTAATCCATTTAAAGCAGCTTGTATCTTTTTGGCTCTAGCTCTTGTAATTGGGCCTTCATGAATGTGCAAAGGATCACTTGAAACTTTAATGGTATTCTCTTGATAGTTCTCATCATTCCCCTCTCCGAAAAGGATTCGTCCTCGAATCTTCACCTACATCAAAAGGAGAAAGATCGAAACATTAAAAGTAGCACTCACATTATACTCACCAGGGAAGGTCCAATTTGTAGGCATTGTCATTGATTCGTGCAACCACTTGAAATAGACCATCTCCCTTGGAAGGAACTTTGAACGCCTTTGTCTTTGAATCTCTCCTTTCTCATATGCACCCAAACCCAATCTCCAGGCTGAAAAACCACTTCCTTTCGTCCTTTGTTGGCTTGATTAGCATATTGTTCGGTCCTCTTTTCTATGTTGTGCCGCACTTTCTCATGCAATTGCTTAACAAATTCAGCTTTCTTTTTACCATCCAAACTAGCACGCTCATCAACAGGTAACGGCAATAAATCCAAAGAAGTTAAAGGATTAAAACCATATACAATCTCAAATGGTGAAAATTTAGTAGCTGAATGGACAGTTCTATTGTAAGCAAATTCAACATGTGGCAAACATTCTTCCCAAGTTTTCAAATTCTTTTGAATAATGGCACGCAACATCGTGGACAATGTTCTATTTACAACCTCAGTTTGTCCATCAGTTTGTGGATGACAAGTAGTAGAAAACAAAAGTTTAGTACCCAACTTACCCCACAAAGTTTTCCAAAAGTGGCTTAAGAACTTAGCATCTCGATCTGAAACTATGCTCCTTGGTACTCCATGCAGTTTGACTATTTCCTTGAAAAACAAATTAGCTATGTTTGTTGCATCATCAGTTTTGTGACATGGAATGAAATGTGCCATCTTTGAAAACCTATCAACAACAACAAAAACAGAATCCTTTCCCCTTTTTGACCTAGGTAAACCCAAAACAAAGTCCATAGAAATATCAACCCAAGGTTCACTATTTATAGGTAAAGGTTTATACAATCCATGGGGTAAAACTCTAGACTTAGCATGTTTACAAGTGATACACTTCTCACATATTCTTTCAACATCACGTTTCATATGTGGCAAAAAAAAATGTTCTTTTAAAACATCTAAAGTCTTTGCAATGCCGAAATGTCCTATTAAACCTCCCCCATGAGCTTCACGCACAAGCAATTCACGCAAAGAACTATATGGCACACACAATTTATTCTCTCTAAATAAGAACCCATCGTGCCTATAAAACTTTCCAATGCAGCTTTCTCACAAGCATTAAACACATTAGCAAAATCAGGGATCATTAACATATAATTCTTTAATGTACTTAAATCCTAATAACTTTGTATTTAATGTAGAGATAAGTGCATACCTTCTCGATAATGCATCAGCCACCACATTCTCCTTACCTTGTTTGTATTTGATCACATAAGGAAATGACTCAATGAATTCGACCCATTTGGCATGTCTCTTATGCAACTTACCTTGCCCTTTCAAATGCTTTAAGGACTCATGATCAGTGTGTATGACAAACTCTTTAGGTAGAAGATAATGTTGCCAAGTTTCCAACGCTCTCACCAATGCATACATCTCCTTGTCATAAGTAGGATAGTTTAGGGCTGCGCCACTCAATTTCTCACTAAAATAAGCAATTGAATACCCCTCTTGCATCAAAACAGCTCCAATACCTATACCTGAGGCATCACACTCAATTTCAAAAGTTTTAGCAAAATTGGGTAAAGTAAGTAGTGGTGCAGAAACCAATTTCTCCTTGATTAGATTAAATGCACTTTCTTGTTCACTACCCCACTTAAATCCCACGTGTTTCTTAATAATTTCAGTTAAAGGTGCAGCAAGGGTGCTAAAATCTTTCACAAATCTTCTATAAAAACTAGCCAAACCATGAAAACTTCTTACCTCACTAATGCTTTTAGGTGTAGGCCATTCCTTAATAGCCTTTATCTTCTCTTCATCAACCTCAATTCCTTTAGCACTTATAACATAACCAAGAAAAATAATCTGATTTGTACAAAAAGCACACTTCTTCAAATTAGCATACAACTTTTCTTTCCTTAAAAAAGTCAATACACTTTGCAAATGCTCAACGTGTTCTTCTAGAATTTTGCTATAGATCAAAATATCATCAAAATAGACAACTACAAACTTACCAAGAAAAGCACGCAAAACATGGTTCATTAACCTCATAAAAGTGCTGGGTGCATTAGATAATCCAAATGGCATTACTAACCACTCATATAAACCATATTTTGTTTTAAAAGCAGTTTTCCACTCATCTCCCTCTTTAATCCTAATTTGATGATATCCACTTTTAAGATCTATTTTGCTAAACACACAAGAACCATACAATTCATCAAGCATGTCATCAAGTCTAGGAATAGGATGTCGATACTTTACAGTGATTTTATTAATCGCATGACAATCAACACACATCCTCAATGTTCCATCCTTTTTGGGCACAAGTAGAACTGGTACCGCACACGGACTCATGCTCTCCTTCACATATCCTTTTGCCAAGAGTTCTTCAACCTGCCTTTGAAGCTCCTTTGTCTCTTCGGGGTTACTTCTATAAGCGGGTCTATTAGGAATGGTAGCTCCAGGAAGAAAGTCTATTTGATGCTCAATTCCCCTAATAGGTGGCAAACCATTAGGGACTTCATTTGGAAACACATCATCAAAGTCCTGCAAAAGAGTCACAATAACACTAGGCAAAAAAGAGTTAAGCTCATTAGTATGCAAACAAGCCTCTTTGCACAAAAGTACAATGATAGGCTATTTTGAAAAGAAGGCCCTCTTAACCTCTCTCTCTTTTGCAAACAAGTTTACATGTTGCCTCTCTTTTCTCTCAACAATATTTTTTTCTATCTTTCCACTTTCTTTTCTCTCATTCTCTCTTTCTTTTGTGCTCTCATTTTCTTTTTTTGTATCACTCTCTTTTTGTATTGTCATTTGATCCTCATACACTTGCCTAGGTGTTAAGGGTACAAGAGTGATTTGCCTTTTATTCATTACAAAAGAATATCTATTTAAATAACCATCATGTGTCACTCGCCTATCATATTGCCAAGGTCGCCCTAACATATGTGTCCAGCATGCATGGGTACTGCATGACATACAACCCCATCCTTATATCTCCCAATAGAGAATGAATCCAACACTTGTTTATTTACTTTAACCTCCCCACAATCATTCAGCCATTGTAACTTATATGGCCTAGGATGTTTTAGAGTTTTCAAGTTCAATTTTTCAACCAAACTAGTGCTAGCTACATTAGTACAACTTCCACCATCAATTATCATACTACATACCTTATCTTTGATGTGGCATCTAGTATGAAATATGTTATGATGTTGTACCTCCGCATCCTCTTTTACTTGCATGTTAAGAGCACGTCTAACAACCATCAATTTACCATCAACAGGATACTCTACACTATCATTAGCATCCTCCAAAGGTGGCATAGGATCATCATCTGATTCACTCTCGGTTTCAACATCACCATCTTCCCTCGAGATCATTACTCTCTTATTTGGGCATTGAGATGCAATATGACCTGTCCCCAAACATTTAAAACACTTAACATCTCTATTTCTAGAGTGTTGGGAATCAGATTTACCTTTACTTTGGCTGCCTTCCTCTTTATGATCCTTGATTGGCTCAATCTTAGGCTTTGAAACAACCTTTTCATCTTTGCTCCATTTTGACTTCCATGAGGAAGATGAACCTAAGTTGGGTCTAATGGAACCCTTTCTTTTTAGTTGTCATTCCACTTTTATGGCCATGTGAACCATGTCTTCCAATTCAACATAATGCTGCAAGTCAACCACATTAGCAATATCTTGTTTTAAACCATGTAAAAATCTAGCCATAGTGGCCTCTTGTTCTTCTTCAATGTTGGTTCGAATCATGATTATTTCCATCTCCTTATGGTAGTCTTCTACACTTTTGGAGCCTTGTGTAAGACTTTGAAGCCTTTGATGTAGCTCCCTATAATAATGACTAGGAACAAATCTCTTCCTCATGATGGCCTTCATCTCCTCCCAAGTGTTTATAGGCCTTTCACGGTTTCTTCTCCTACTCAAAATAAGTTGATCCCACCAAATAATAGCATAATCAGTAAATTCAACAGTAGCTAGTTTTACCTTTTTCTCCTCGGAGTAATTATGGCAATCAAATACTAGCTTTACCTTTTTTTCCCACTCCAAATAAGCTTTCGGATCATTTTTACCTTGAAAAGAAGGAATTTTCAGTTTGATACTCCCCAAATCACAATCTATGCGTCTTACCCTTCTATCATCTCTTCCACGCATGTCAACGGTGGCCTGGTCATCAAAATTAACTAGGTCATCACCACCCTGATCTCCCATGGCAGTACGCCATTGATTATCTCTTACATTAGGAGCTATTGGTTGTTGCCCCTTTTGTAGATTGGCTACGGTAGTGTCTTGCCTTTCCAATTGGTCACGGATCTCTCCAAACATCAGATTCATGCGCTCAAATTGTTTGATGAGAACTATCAAGAGAATACTATTAAAGCTTCAAGTGATCCTTTGCACATTCATGAAGGCCCAATTACAAAAGCTAGAGCCAAAAAGATACAAGCTGCTTTAAATGGATTAATTGAGAAAATATGGATTGAAACTACAATTCAAGATGCAAGACATCATGAATTGGGCTTGAAGAGATATCAAGGCATTTTGGGCTTTATATAAGCTATTGGGCAGCCAAATACACAATTCGGATCAAATGCGGAAAGGTCAATTTCGGAATAAAACTGGTATTGATTGAGCTGGAATTAACTTGCAAACCATATACCGTTGGAAAGATAATTAAGATAGCTTTCCAAAGAATTTTACGGAGTTAGATTTGGAGTTCTCTAGAAGGAGTTATGACCAATTTATTACAGCATGCGCAGAATTGGAAATTTCAACGACTCCTTAACTAGTTAGGAGAACTACTCCGACTTGAACTAGGATTTAATCTTTTTCAGATTTTTTGGGTCTCTATTGGCCTATTTAAATTCAGCAACCTTATTATGTAAGACAATTGAGAGATTAATGTTATTTGAATTTGAGAGAATTATTCTTTCTTTGGTTCTTTTGAGAACTAGTGAACTTATCAAGAATTTGCATTCTTGTGGCGTTCCAAATCAAGACTTATCACTCACCTTCTCATCTAAATCTTGAGTGTGGCGTCAATATCCTTCTCCATACCTTTGGTTCATGTTTGATTAAGCATTGGGTCAAGGTTTTGTGTGTCTTAAATCTGTTTAGAACTTTCTTGGGTAGTTGAAACTTCAAATTAAGTGCTCTCCTTAAAGTTTCAATGTGGGATTCGCATCATTGTTGCTGCATGGCTTTGAGCATGATCGATTGATCTATAGCTTCTTGTTCTTTTGACATATTTTGTAATCTGAAAAATTAAAGTTAGCAAAAAAACCTCACAACACTCTCTCACGTGTTTCACTCAATTTGATTCACTTAACTCTCGTGTTTAACACACAAATTGGCTTTTTTCCTCTAATCATCTCACAAACTATTGCCTTTTATCACACTTAATTCTCTCTTTCAGTTCTTTATTGAACTAAAAACAAAACCAAGAAAAACAAAACAAGTGACACACCAAATATGCTATTCCAGCACACTAATAAAGAAAAGAATCAAGAGAACACAAAGAACAAAAAAGAAATTGAAGAAAGGAAAACAAGCAAGTAAAGGACAATTGATATTGATGAAAGTAGGAATACTTGATTCCTTTTGCAATCTTTTTTTTTTTTTTGCTGTACGTTTCTTTCTTTTTTTTTTTTTTGCTGTAAGTTTTTTTTTTTTGCTGTTTGTTTTCTTTTTTTGATAATCAAAATAAATAAGACATTCAAACTTGATTAGAAAGTTGCTCTGATACCAAATTTATGCGAATCCCACATTGAAACTTTAAGGAGAACACTTAATTTGAAGTTTCAACTACCCAAGAAAGTTTTAAACAGATTTAAGACACACAAAACCTTGACCCAATGCTTAATCAAACATGAACCAAAGGTATGGAGAAGGATATTGATGCCACACTCAAGATTTAGATGAGAAGGTGAGTGATAAGTCTTGATTTGGAACGCCACAAGAATGCAAATTCTTGATAAGTTCACTAGTTCTCAAAAGAACCAAAGAAAGAATAATTCTCTCAAATTCAAATAACACTAATCTCTCAATTGTCTTACATAGCAAGGTTGCTGAGTTTAAATAGGCCAATAGAGACCCAAAAAATCCAAAAAAGATTAAATCCTAGTTCAAGTCGGAGTAGTTCTTCTAACTAGTTAAGGAGTCGTGGAAATTTCTAATTCTGCGCATGCTGTAATAAATTAGTCATAACTCCTTCTAGAGAACTCCAAATCTAACTCCGTAAAATTCTTTGGAAAGCTATCTTAATTATCTTTCCAACGGTATATGGCTTGCAAGTTAATTCCAGCTCAATCAATACCAGTTTTATTCCGAAATTGACCTTTCTGCATTTGACCCGAATTGTGTATTTGGCTGCCCAATAGCTTGAATAAAGCCCACAATGCCTTGACATCTCTTCAAGCCCAATTCATGATGTCTTGCATCTTAAATTGTAGTTTCAATCCATATTTTCTCAATTAATCCATTTAAAGCAGCTTGTATCTTTTTGGCTCTAGCTCTTGTAATTGGGCCTTCATGAATGTGCAAAGGATCACTTGAAGCTTTAATGGTATTCTCTTGATGGTTCTCATCATTGAAGAACATCGAACCCTAATAGTAAGTCCTTATCAAGAAGGGAAGAACCTATTATTTTTACCCAGAGAATGCAATCTGGAAAGAACTGAATACCTATGGATTTTTTAGTGATCAGATCGGTTTGAAAAAGTTCCCCATTGGTAGCTTTAAAGTATTTAGTGTGATGTTCCTAATACTCAGGAGGAAGAATGGAAGGATTTAACATACTCCTTTGTGCTTCTGTGTCAATGAAAGCAATGACAGAAATGGGTTTAGAGAATTTAGAAGGAAGAACACTAATTTTTACTGAGGGTCTTGTTTCCTAGACATGGTTAATGGAATCGACATTGTGAATGGCGGGAATGTCCTTTGAATCTGAATCAGAACTTTGATCAGCAAGGATAAAAATTATATCATCATAATACTGACTTAACATCTTCACTATCTGAGAGTGAAGAGACATTTTGAAGATGTTCCAGCAATCTGGATGATTTGGTTGGGTTGTTAGGACTGGACTTTGCAAAATGACATTTCTTTTTACAAATGAAACATCTGGCATTCTTTTGACCTCTGGACTAAAAGGATTTTTTGTGGAAATACCTATAGGTTTGTTTAGGTTTTTTGGAACTGTGTTTCTTGGAATGCTTTGAACATGGATATTTCTGGAAATGGGATTTTTTCTTGGTTGGACAGTGACAGGATTTCTCATCTTTGCATTTGATAGCAAGGTGAGGTTTCTTATAGGTACTCTTGAAAGGCTCTTTGTACTTCATCAAATCCTTGAAAAACTCTTTTTGTTCACAGAGCTTTTCGAGGCAGGAGACAGCCAATTGATAAATCTTCCCTAATGAAAGGGTATCAATCTTAAGCTGATGAACATGGAGCTGTCTTTGCAATTTTGGCAGAATCTCCTTAGGTAGAGATGCAACGAAGACATGCTTTAGAGAAGCATCGTTGAAGCTATTGAACTTGTAGTACAGAATTGTCATTCTCTTGTAATGAAAATCTAAATCTTTGATTTTTATGGCTACTTCTTGAGCAACTATCGGTTCCCCTAAGAACTGTTCATAAATGAGTCCTAGGACTTGAGGGATAGTGGCCTGATATAATTGGAGTTGTCTGTACTGGCCAAGACTTTTGAACCAGTCTCTTAGTGGACCAAGGAATCTGGAACAGAATTCTCTCAAAACCGATTCTGGTGTAACATCCGGTTTGAGCATTTACATGTCTGTCCATGTAGAAAATTCTTGAAATCTCTAGAACCATTTATATTTTGGTATATCATCAAATGTAAACCAAGGTCCATGAGATGATTTCGGGATTGAATTTGTTTTGATGCGGTGGAGCATCTTCCGGATCCTCGACTATTAGAGGTCCCTGTGAGGTAGATGGCTCATCCTCAGGAGACTAAAATTCATTAGAACCTATTGATGGCTGAACCATAAATAGATCGGGGATATCAACATAATGTTCTTTTGAATCTGGAACAGAAACTGATTTTGTTGAGGAATAAGATTCTTTAGAAGAAGATTCAGAACTTGCTAAAGCAGTACTGGCTTCAGAGTGTGGAAAACTAGTTTTAAATTCTTGGGAAAAGAGTTAATGCATGGGTCCCTTTTCTTTTGCAAGTGTTTGAGTAGGTTCTGGTGTGGCTTGTGGAGATGTAGGTTGTTGTGTTGAGGTTGAAGGTTTAGAGGTTGTAGGCTTAGCAGGTGGTTTTGGTTTTGGTGCTAGTTTTGGTATGGAAAGATGTGATAACCCAAAGAATTTTGCATAATCCATGGGTTGTTCATGACTGGTAGGTTTGTAAAAAGGTTGGTATGTAGTGAAAGAAGGAGTGTATGCGGGTAGAGTTTGAGTTTGTCCAAAAAGTGATGGCTGTTGTTTCTCAAAGATCAATTCTCACGAGTTCATTTTTAGTCATCGTCGATCTCGGTCTTTTTTTATCAACTCGACCCCAATATTTGTTCTGGATCATTGTTCTAAGCTCGATATCTAGTTTAGCAATATGATGGTACAAATTAAGATACAGCTGTTCCAGCTAAGCTGTAATCTTGTCAACTTTTTTGTCTGTGCTATGGACTTGAGTTTGAACATGGTTAAGCCTGGTGTCAAGAGATTCTAGGACTGTATTCTGAACCCTGACAATCTGAGTTTGCCAATTTAGAACTGCTTCATATTGTTTGGGTTCCTCAAGCTGTCCTGTAGGAGTGACAAGAGATTAAATGAATGGTTTTGAAACCACTTTTGTTTGTGAGTCCGTCTACTTTTCCAGAGGAGGAAATTACTCATGGTAAGAGCTAGAGGAGAAAATCATGCAAGGCTGTGGGTATGATAAAGGCAGGAATGAGTCTTTTGCCGCCTGTCTACATATCGTCAGCTCTTGAGGAGTAAATACCTCAGCTGTTGAGTCAGCTGGCCATGGAGTATAATCTGGATCATCATCATCTTCAGGCATCCAGATTGTTGGAGCTTTACAGACTTTTGGTTGTTTATTTTTCTTAGGCCTTTTGTTGGCATACCAATCATCATCTAATTCCCCATCTTTAAGACAAGGACAATTGGGATAACACATGTCAGATCCTGGTGCATCCCAAAGAAAGTGTCCTCGGATCTTTGCTGGATAGATGGAATACCCATCAGAATCAAAACCTTCAATAGGCAACTTTTCTTTTCCTGTTTTTACTGCTGTGATCATAGCAGTATATGAGAGTTTGAGAGGCTGTGGCTGTTTGTTGGACTCTAGAGGCTGAAAAGTCAGCCTGACAGTACCATCTGTTTTTTTTTCAAATTGGGCCTCAGAGGTTTGAATAGGTTAGGAATTTTGGTGGAATTTCTCATAGTTGGACAACTATTCCAGTGGCATGAGCTTGAGAAGCTCTTTTTTTTGGATCTATTTAGGGATTTGGACAATTGTGGGACTTATTATCCGCAAGGATCATGAGTGTATCTGATGTTGATTGTGGTGAAGGTAGGTTGAGGGCATGGTTTTGGAGACGATACACCAATTGGTGGTGTAGAGTAGCCATCTTTACCGTGACTACCTGTTCAACTCCCTGAAGTTGGATTTGAACCTTTAAGGTTGTGGGTAGGTTAGGGTCTTCAAGAGAGAGGTTGAAATTTGGGTAACAGGTGAGGAAGACGCTCCAGTGATGCGAATCCCACATTGAAACTTTAAGGAGAATACTTAATTTGAAGTTTCAACTACCCAAGAAAGTTCTAAACAGATTTAAGACAAACAAAACCTTGACTCAATGCTTAATCAAACATGAACCAAAGGTATGGAGAAGGATATTGACGCCACACTCAAGATTTAGATGAGAAGGTGAGTGATAAGTCTTGATTTGGAACGCCACAAGAATGCAAATTCTTGATAAGTTCACTAGTTCTCAAAAGAACCAAAGAAAGAATAATTCTCTCAAATTCAAATAACATTAATCTCTCAATTGTCTTACATAGCAAGGTTTCTGAGTTTAAATAGGCCAATAGAGACCCAAAAAATCCGAAAAAGATTAAATCCTAGTTCAAGTCGGAGTAGTTTTCCTAACTAGTTAAGGAGTCGTTGAAATTTCCAATTCTGCGCATGCTGTAATAAATTGGTCATAACTCCTTCTAGAGAACTCCAAATCTAACTCCGTAAAATTCTTTGGAAAGCTATCTTAATTATCTTTCCAACGGTATATGGCTTGCAAGTTAATTCCAGCTCAATCAATACCAGTTTTATTCCGAAATTGACCTTTCTGCATTTGACCCGAATTGTGTATTTGGCTGCCCAATAGCTTGAATAAAGCCCACAATGCCTTGACATCTCTTCAAGCCCAATTCATGATGTCTTGCATCTTGAATTGTAGTTTCAATCCATATTTTCTCAATTAATCCATTTAAAGCAGCTTGTATCTTTTTGGCTCTAGCTCTTGTAATTGGGCCTTCATGAATGTGCAAAGGATCACTTGAAACTTTAATGGTATTCTCTTGATAGTTCTCATCACCCAGCGTGAAGTGTAGACCTTTTTTACCATGTAGGGTAAGGATGATACATATCCCCCCAAGATGGAGGTGCGTATACCTTTCTCGTTTCCATTGGGTAACAAGCTCTGTTGAAATCTCCAAAGTAATATATTACTCTGCTTGTGTTGCTTACAAAGCACACTGATCCAGTCAAGAAGACTGAATATATTCTTTTGGAGTTGGTCTTTTTGTGGAGATAAGGGTACGGATGGTTATGGTAAAAGAATTAGGTCTTTGGTAGAGTTTGTACGGACTGATTAGAGGCAAGGAAGATTCAGAGATTTGAGCAGAATTTGGGACATAGGAATATTCTACAAGATTCTTCATTTTTTACGCAAGATGTTTTGTACAAAACATGGGAAGAGAAAGTGTAGAAGAAAGAGATACAAGAGACTTATTAGATTGGGAAGTTAGCCATGGATATGCCCAGAGTATGGCTCCAGTTTAGGGTGGTATGTGCAATGGTTACTCCTCTGGTATCGAGTATATAGGCTGGAAACCCGAGCATGTAAGATCTTGATCTATTCTAAATTAGATCGGATCCCAAAGTGGCAGGTTAAGTTCCTGCAGTGCTCTGGTATAACAACTCCACGTACTCTGCTACCCCGAGTGGTATCAGAGCCTAATGTCGTTCTTTCTAAGAAGGGTGGTATATTATAGATAGATCTATGATTCCTGAAATAGAAGAATAGAAATCCAAATCTTATGGCTTCCACTTCAACTTCCTAATCTACTAAGTCTCCTGTATCTCTTTCTTCTACTCTTTCTCTTCTCAAGTCTTTGATGCGAATCCCACATTGAAACTTTAAGAAGAACACTTAATTTGAAGTTTTAACTACCCAAGAAAGTTCTAAACAGATTTAAGACACACAAAACCTTGACCCAATGCTTAGTCAAACATGAACCAAAGGTATGGAGAAGGATATTAACGCCACACTCAAGATTTAGATGAGAAGGTGAGTGATAAGTCTTGATTTGGAATGCCATAAGAATGCAAATTCTTGATAAGTTCACTAGTTCTTAAAAGAACCAAAGAAAGAATAATTCTCTTAAATTCAAATAACATTAATCTCTGAATTGTCTTACATAGCAAGGTTGCTGAGTTTAAATAGGCCAATAGAGACCCAAAAAATCCGAAAAAGATTAAATCCTAGTTCAAGTCGGAGTAGTTCTCTTAACTAGTTAAGGAGTCGTTGAAATTTCAAATTAAGTGTTCTCCTTAAAGTTTCAATGTGGGATTCGCATCAATTTGGTATCAGAGCAAGTTTCTAATCAGGTTTGAATGTCTTATTTATTTTTATTATAAAAAAAACAAATAGCAAAAAAAAAAACTTACAGCAAAAAAAAAAAGAAACGTACAGCAAAAAAAAAAAAGATTACAAAAGGGTTCAAGTATTCCTACTTTCATCAATATCAATTGTGTCCTTTACTTGCTTGCTTTCCTTTCTTCAATTTCTTTTTTGTTCTTTGTGTTTTCTTAATTCTTTTTCTTTATTAGTGTGTTGGAATAGCATATTTGGTGTGTCACTTGTTTTGTTTTTCTTGGTTTTGTTTTTAGTTCAATAAAGAACTAAAAGAGAGAATTAAGTGTGGTAAAAGGCAATAGTTTGTGAGATCATTAGAGGGAAAAAGCCAATTTGTGTGTTAAACACGAGAGTTAAGTGAATCAAATTGAGTGAAACACGTGAGGGAGTGTTGTGAGGTTTTTTTTGCTAACTTTAATTTTTCAGATCACAAAATATGTCAAAAGAACAAGAAGCTATAGATCAATCGATCATGCTCAAAGCCATGCAACAACAATTTGAGCGCATGAATATGATGTTTGGAGAGATCCGTGACCAATTGGAAAGGCAAGACACTGCCATAGCCAATCTACAAAAGGGGCAACAACCAATAGCTCTTAATGTAAGAGATAATCAATGGCGTGCTGCCATGAGAGATCAGGGTGATGATAACCTAGATAATTTTGATGACCAGGCCACCGTTGACATGCGTGGAAGAGATGATAGAAGGGTAAGACGCATAGATCGTGATTTGGGGAGTATCAAACTGAAAATTCCTTCTTTTCAAGGTAAAAATGATCCCGAAGCTTATTTGGAGTGGGAAAAAAAGGTAGAGCTAGTATTTGATTGCCATAATTACTCCGAGGAGAAAAAGGTAAAACTAGCTGCTGTTGAATTTACTGATTATGCTATTATTTCGTGGGATCAACTTGTTTTGAGTAGGAGAAGAAATCGTGAAAGGCCTATAAACACTTGGGAGGAGATGAAGGCCATCATGAGGAAGAGATTTGTTCCTAGTCATTATTATAGAGAGCTACATCAAAGGCTTTAAAGTCTTACACAAGGCTCTAGAAGTGTGGAAGACTACCACAAGAGATGGAAATAATCATGATTCGAGCCAACATTGAAGAAGAACGAGAGGCCACTATGGCTAGATTTTTACATGGTTTAAATCAAGATTTGCTAATGTGGTTGACTTGCAGCATTATGTTGAATTAGAAGACATGGTTCACATGGCCATAAAAGTGGAACGACAACTAAAAAGAAAGGGTTCCACTAGACCCAACTTAGGTTCATCTTTCTCATGGAAGTCTAAATGGAGCAAAGATGAAAAGATTGTTTCAAAGCCTAAGATTGAGCTAATCAAGGATCATAAAGAGGGAGGCAGCCAAAGCAAAGGTAAATCTGATTCCCAACACTCTATAAATAGAGATATTAAGTGTTTTAAATGTTTGGGGACAGGTCATATTGCATCTCAATGCCCAAATAAGAGAGTATTGATCTTGAGGGAAGATGGTGATGTTGAAACCGAGAGTGAATCAAATGATGATCCTATGCCACCTTTGGAGGATGCTAATGATGGTGTAGAGTATCCTGTTGATGGTAAATGATGAGAACTATCAAGAGAATACCATTAAAGCTTCAAGTGATCCTTTGCACATTCATGAAGGCCCAATTACAAGAGCTAGAGCCAAAAAGATACAAGCTGCTTTAAATGGATTAATTGAGAAAATATGGATTGAAACTACAATTCAAGATGCAAGACATCATGAATTGGGCTTGAAGAGATGTCAAGGCATTGTGGGCTTTATTCAAGCTATTGGGCAGCCAAATACACAATTCGGATCAAATGTAGAAAGGTCAATTTCGGAATAAAACTGGTATTGATTGAGCTGGAATTAACTTACAAGCCATATACCGTTGGAAAGATAATTAAGATAGCTTTCCAAAGAATTTTACGGAGTTAGATTTGGAGTTCTCTAGAAGGAGTTATGACCAATTTATTACAGCATATGCAGAATTGGAAATTTCAACGACTCCTTAACTAGTTAGGAAAACTACTCCGACTTGAACTAGGATTTAATCTTTTTCGGATTTGTTGGGTCTCTATTGGCCTATTTAAACTCAGCAACCTTGCTATGTAAGACAATTGAGAGATTAATGTTATTTGAATTTGAGAGAATTATTCTTTCTTTGGTTCTTTTGAGAACTAGTGAACTTATCAAGAATTTGCATTCTTGTGGCATTCCAAATCAAGACTTATCACTCAGTTTCTCATCTAAATCTTGAGTGTGGCGTCAATATCCTTCTCCATACCTTTGGTTCATGTTTGATTAAGCATTGGGTCAAGGTTTTGTGTGTCTTAAATCTGTTTAGAACTTTCTTGGGTAGTTGAAACTTCAAATTAAGTGTTCTCCTTAAAGTTTCAATGTGGGATTCGCATCAGTAAATTGATGGTTGTTAGACGTGCTCTTAACATGCAAGTAAAAGAGGATGCAGAGGTACAACATGATAAGGTATGTAGTATGATAATTGATGGTGGAAGTTGTACTAATGTAGCTAGCACTAGTTTGGTTGAAAAATTGAACTTGAAAACTCTAAAACATCCTAGGCCATATAAGTTACAATGGCTGAATGATTGTGGGGAGGTTAAAGTAAATAAACAAGTGTTGGATTCATTCTCTATTGGGAGATATAAGGATGGGGTTGTATGTCATGCAGTACCCATGCATGCTGGACACATTATGTTAGGACGACCTTGGCAATATGATAGGCGAGTGACACATGATGGTTACTTAAATAGATATTCTTTTGTAATGAATAAAAGGCAAATCACTCTTGACAATACAAAAAGAGAGTGATACAAAAAAAGAAAATGAGAGCACAAAAGAAAGAGAGAATGAGAGAAAAGAAATTGGAAAGATAGAAAAAGATATTGTTGAGATAAAAGAGAGGCAACATGTAAACTTGTTTGTAAAAGAGAGAGAGGTTAAGAGGTCCTTTTTTTCAAAACAGCCTATCATTGTACTTGTGTGCAAAGAGGCTTATTTGCATACTAATAAGCTTAACTCTTTTTTGCCTAGTGTTATTGTGACTCTTTTGCAGGACTTTGATGATGTGTTTCCAAATGAAGTCCCTAATGGTTTGCCACCTATTAGGGGAATTGAGCATCAAATAGACTTTCTTCCCGAGCTACCATTCCTAATAGACCCGCTTATAGAAGTAACCCCGAAGAGACAAAGGAGCTTCAAAGGCAGGTTGAAAAACTATTGGCAAAGGGATATGTGAAGGAGAGCATGAGTCCATGTGCGGTACCAGTTCTACTAGTGCCTAAAAAGGATGGAACATGGAGGATGTGTGTTGATTGTCGTGCGATTAATAAAATCACTGTAAAGTATCGACATCCTATTCCTAGACTTGATGACATGCTTGATGAATTGTATGGTTCTTGTGTGTTTAGCAAAATAGATCTTAAAAGTGGATATGATCAAATTAGGATTAGAGAGGAAGATGAGTGGAAAACTGCTTTTAAAACAAAATATGGTTTATATGAGTGGTTAGTAATGCCATTTGTATTATCTAATGCACCCAGCACTTTTATGAGGTTAATGAACCATGTTTTGCGTGCTTTTCTTGGTAAGTTTGTAGTTGTCTACTTTGATGATATTTTGATCTATAGCAAAAGTCTAGAAGAACACGTTGAGCATTTGTAAAGTGTATTGACTATTTTAAGGAAGGAAAAGTTGTATGCTAATTTGAAAAAGTGTGCTTTTTGTACAAATCAGATTGTTTTTTTTTGGTTATGTTATAAGTGCTACAGGAATTGAGGTTGATGAAGAAAAGATAAAGGCTATTAAGGAATGGCCTACACCTAAAAGCATAAGTGAGGTAAGAAGTTTTCATGGTTTGGCTAGTTTTTATAGAAGATTTGTGAAAGATTTTAGCACCCTTGCTGCACCTTTAACTGAAATTATTAAGAAGCACGTGGGATTTAAGTGGGGTAGTGAACAAGAAAGTGCATTTAATCTAATCAAGGAGAAATTGGTTTCTGCACTACTACTTACTTTACCCGATTTTGCTAAAACTTTAGAAATTGAGTGTGATGCCTCAGGTATAGGAATTGGAGCTGTTTTGATGCAAGAGGGACGTCCAATTGCTTATTTTAGTGAGAAATTGAGTGGCGCAACCCTAAACTATCCTACTTATGACAAGGAGATGTATGCATTGGTGAGAGCATTGGAAACTTGGCAACATTATCTTCTACCTAAAGAGTTTGTCATACACACTGATCATGAGTCCTTAAAGCATTTGAAAGGGCAAGGTAAGTTGCATAAGAGACATGCCAAATGGGTTGAATTCATTGAGCCATTTCCTTATGTGATCAAATACAAACAAGGTAAAGAGAATGTGGTGGCTGATGCATTATTGAGAAGGTATGCACTTATCTCTGCATTAAATACAAAGTTATTAGGATTTAAGTACATTAAAGAATTATATGTTAATGATCCTGATTTTACTAATGTGTTTAATGCTTGTGAGAAAGCTGCATTTGGAAAGTTCTATAGGCACGATGGGTTCTTATTTAGAGAGAATAAATTGTGTGTGCCATATAGTTCTTTGCGTGAATTGCTTGTGCGTGAAGCTCATGGGGGAGGTTTAATGGGACATTTCGGCATTGCAAAGACTTTAGATGTTTTAAAAGAACATTTTTTTTGGCCACATATGAAACGTGATGTTGAAAGAATATGTGAGAAGTGTATCACTTGTAAACATGCTAAGTCTAGAGCTTTATCTCATGGATTGTATAAACCTTTACCTATACCTAGTGAACCTTGGGTTGATATTTCTATGGACTTTGTTTTGGGTTTACCTAGGTCAAAAAGGGGAAAGGATTCTGTTTTTGTTATTGTTGATAGGTTTTCAAAGATGGCACATTTCATTCCATGTCACAAAACTGATGATGCAACAAACATAGCTAATTTATTTTTCAAGGAAATAGTCAAATTGCATGGAGTACCAAGGAGCATAGTTTCAGATCGAGATGCTAAGTTCTTAAGCCACTTTTAGAAAACTTTGTGGGGTAAGTTGGGTACTAAACTTTTGTTTTCTACTACTTGTCATCCACGATGTTGCGTGCCATTATTCAAAAGAATTTGAAAACTTGGGAAGAATGTTTGCCACATGTTGAATTTGCTTACAATAGAACTGTCCATTTAGCTACTAAATTTTTACCATTTGAGATTGTATATGGTTTTAATCCATTAACTCCTTTGGATTTATTGCCGTTACCTGTTGATGAGTGTGCTAGTTTGGATGGTAAAAAGAAAGCTGAATTTGTTAAGCAATTGCATGAGAAAGTGCAGCACAACATAGAAAAGAGGACTGAACAATATGCTACTCAAGGCAAAAAAGGACGAAAGGAAGTGGTTTTTCAGCCTAAAGATTGGGTTTGGGTGCATATGAGAAAGGAGAGATTCCCAAAGACAAAGGCGTTCAAAGTTGCTTCCAAGGGGAGATGGTCCATTTCAAGTGGTTGCACGAATCAATGACAATGCCTACAAATTAGACCTTCCTGGTGAGTATAATGTGAGTGCTACTTTTAATGTTTATGATCTTTCTCCTTTTGATGTAGGTGAAGATTCGAGGACGAATCCTTTTCAGGAGAGGGGGAATGATGAGAACTATCAAGAGAATACCATTAAAGCTTTAAGTGATCCTTTGCATATTCATGAAGGCCCAATTACAAGAGCTAGAGCCAAAAAGATACAAGCTGCTTTAAATGGATTAATTGAGAAAATATGGATTGAAACTACAATTTAAGATGTAAAACATCATGAATTGGGCTTGAAGAGATTTGAAGGCATTGTGGCCTTTATTCAAGCTATTGGGCAGCCAAATACATAATTCGGATCAAATGCAGAAAGGTTAATTTCGGAATAAAACTGGTATTGATTGAGCTGGAATTAACTTGCAAGCCATATACCGTTGGAAAGATAATTAAGATAGCTTTCTAAAGAATTTTACGGAGTTAGATTTGGAGTTCTCTAGAAGACGTTATGACCAATTCATTACAGCATGTGCAGAATTGGAAATTTCAACGACTCCTTAACTAGTTAGGAGAACTACTCCGACTTGAACTAGGATTTAATCTTTTTTGGATTTTTTGGGTCTCTATTGGCCTATTTAAACTCAACAACCTTGCTATGTAAGACAATTTAGAGATTAATGTTATTTGAATTTGAGAGAATTATTCTTTTTTTGGTTATTTTGAGAACTAGTGAACTTATCAAGAATTTGCATTCTTGTGGCGTTCCAAATCAAGACTTATCACTCACCTTCTCATCTAAATCTTGAGTGTGGCGTCAATATCCTTCTCCATATATTTGGTTCATGTTTGATTAGGCTTGGGTCAAGGTTTTGTGTGTCTTAAATCTATTTAGAACTTTCTTGGGTAGTTGAAACTTCAAATTAAGTGTTCTCCTTAAAGTTTCAATGTGGGATTCGCATCAAAGACTTGAGAAGTGAAAGAGTAGAAGAAAGAGATACAGGAGACTTAGTAGATTAGGAAATTGAAGTGGAAGCCATAAGATTTGGATTTCTATTCTTCTATTTCAGGAATCATAGATCTATCTATAATATACCACCCTTCTCAGAAAGAACGACGTTAGGCTCTCATACCACTCGGGGTAGCAGAGTACGTGGAGTTGTTATACTAGAGCACTGTAGGAACTTAACCTGCCACTTTGGGATCCGATCTGACTTAGAATAGATCGAGATCTTGCATGCTCGGGTTTCCAGCCTATATACTTGATACCAGAGGAGTAACCATTGCACATACCACCCTAAACTAGAGCCACACCCTGGGCATATCCATGGCTAACTTCCCAATCTACTAAGTCTCTTGTATCTTTTTCTTCTACACTTTCTCTTCCCATGTTTTGTACAAAACATCTTGCGTCAAAAATCGAGAATCTTGTAGAATATTCCTATGTCCCAAATTCTGCTCAAATCTCTGAATCTTCCTTGCCTCTAATCAGTCCGTACAAACTCTACCAAAGACCTAATTCTTTTACCATAACCATCTGTACCCTCATCTGCACAAAAAGACCAACTCCAAAAGAATATATTCAGTCTTCTTGACTGGATCAGTGTGCTTTGTAAGCAACACAAGCAGAGTAATATATTACTTTGGAGATTTCAACAGAGCTGGTTACCCAATGGAAACGAGAAGGGTATACGCACCTCTATCTTGGGGGGATATGTATCATCCTTACCCTACATGGTAAAAAAGGTCTACCAGTGACGGCCAGAATAGCCCTGATGGATATAAGGTTTAAAGAGTACCAACATGCTGTAATTGGTACTGTCCTTACTACACTTCACGCTGCTCCGTCTTCCTCACCTGTTACCCAAATTTCAACCTCTCTCTTGAAGACCATAACCTACCCACAACCTTAAAGGTTCAAATCCAACTTCAGGGAGTTGAACAGGTAGTCACGGTAAAGATGGCTACTCTACACCACCAATTAGTGTACCGTCTCCAAAACCATGCCCTTAACCTACCTTCACCACAAACAACATCAGATACACTCATGATCCTTGCGGATAATGAGTCCCACAATTGTCAAAATCCCTAAATAGATCCAAAAACAAGAGCTTCTCAAGCTCATGCCACTGGAATAGTTGTCCAACTATGAGAAATTCCACCAAAATTCCTAACCTATTCAAACCTCTGAGGCCCAATTTGAAAAAAAAGATGATGGTACTTTGTCGACTTTTCAGCCTCCAGAGTCCAACAAACAGCCATAGCCTCTCAAACTCTCATATACTGCTATAATCACAGCAGTAAAAACAGGACAAGAACCTACATCTCTACAGGCCACACTAGAACCTACTCAAACACCTGCAAAAGATAAGGGACCCATGCATCAACTCTTTTCCCAAGAATTTGAAACTGGTTTTCTACACTCTGAAGCCGCATTTTTAACAAGTTCTGAATCTTCTTCTAAAGAATCCTATTCCTCAACAGACCGCCTGTTCCAGTTTCAAGAACATTATGTTGATATCTTCAATCTATTTATGGTTCACCATCAACAGTTCTAATGAACTACGCTCTCTTGATGAGGAAGAACCCTCTACCTTAGTGGGACCTCCAATAGTCGAGTATCTAGAAGATGCTCCTCTACATCAAAACAACTCGTCCCAAAATCATCTCATGGACCTTGGTTTACATTTGATGATATACCAAAATATAAATGGTTCCGAAATTTCAAGAATTTCGCATGGACGTCGCATGCTCAAACCTGATGCCAATCCAGAATCTGTCCTTCGGGAATTCTGTTCCAGATTCCTTGGTTCACTAAGAGACTGGTTTGAAAGCCTTGGCTAGTACAGACAACTCCAACTGTATCAGGCCACTATTCCTCAAGTCCTAAGACTCATCTATGAACAGTTCCTAGGAGAACCAACGGTGGCTTAAGAAGCAGCCAAAAAGGAATTTCACCAGATGAAATGTTGTTCTCTAAAAATCAAAGATTTAGATTTTCATTACAAGAGAATGACAATTCTGTACTACAAGCTCAACAGCTTCAATGATGCTTCTCTCAAGCATGTCTTCGTTGCATCTCTACCTAATGAGATTCTGCCAGAATTACAAAGACAGCTCCATGTTCATCAGCTCAACATTGATACCCTTTCATTAGGGAAGATTTTTCAATTGGCTATCTCCTGCCTCGAAAAGCTCTGTGAACAAAAAGAGGTTTTTAAGGATCTGATGAAGCATAAAGAGCCTTTCAAGAGTGCTTGCAAGAAACCTTACCTTGCTATCAAATACAAGGATGAGAAATCCTGTCACTGTCCAACCAAGAAAAAATCCCATTTCCAGACATACCCACCTTCAAAGTATTCCAAGAAACACAATTCCAAAAAACCTAAACAAACCTATAGGTATTTCTGATGTGAATCCCACATTGAAACTTTAAGGAGAATACTTAATTTGAAGTTTCAACTACCCAAGAAAGTTCTAAACAGATTTAAGACAAACAAAACCTTGACCCAATGCTTAATCAAACATGAACCAAAGGTATGGAGAAGGATATTGACGCTACACTCAAGATTTAGATGAGAAGGTGAGTGATAAGTCTTGATTTGGAACGCCACAAGAATGCAAATTCTTGATAAGTTCACTAGTTCTCAAAAGAACCAAAGAAAGAATAATTCTCTCAAATTCAAATAACATTAATCTCTCAATTGTCTTACATAGCAAGGTTGCTGAGTTTAAATAGGCCAATAGAGACCCAAAAAATCCGAAAAAGATTAAATCCTAGTTCAAGTCGGAGTAGTTTTCCTAACTAGTTAAGGAGTCGTTGAAATTTCCAATTCTGCGCATGCTGTAATAAATTGGTCATAACTCCTTCTAGAGAACTCCAAATCTAACTCCGTAAAATTCTTTGGAAAGCTATCTTAATTATCTTTCCAACGGTATATGGCTTGCAAGTTAATTCCAGCTCAATCAATACCAGTTTTATTCCGAAATTGACCTTTCTGCATTTGACCCGAATTGTGTATTTGGCTGCCCAATAGCTTGAATAAAGCCCACAATGCCTTGACATCTCTTCAAGCCCAATTCATGATGTCTTGCATCTTGAATTGTAGTTTCAATCCATATTTTCTCAATTAATCCATTTAAAGCAGCTTGTATCTTTTTGGCTCTAGCTCTTGTAATTGGGCCTTCATGAATGTGCAAAGGATCACTTGAAACTTTAATGGTATTCTCTTGATAGTTCTCATCATTCCCCTCTACTGAAAAGGATTAGTCATCGAATCTTCACCTACATCAAAAGGAGAAAGATCAGAAACATTAAAAGTAGCACTCACATTATACTCACCAGGAAGGTCCAATTTGTAGGCATTGTCATTGATTCGTGCAACCACTTGAAATGGACCATCTCCCCTTGGAAGCAACTTTGAACGCCTTTGTCTTTGGGAATCTCTCCTTTCTCATATGCACCCAAACCCAATCTCCAGGCTGAAAAACCACTTCCTTTCGTCCTTTGTTGGCTTGATTAGCATATTGTTCAGTCCTCTTTTTCTATGTTGTGCAGGCCGCACTTTCTCATGCAATTGCTTAACAAATTCAGCTTTCTTTTTACCATCCAAACTAGCATGCTCATCAACAGGTAACGGCAATAAATCCAAAGGAGTTAAAGGATTAAAACCATATACAATCTCAAATGGTGAAAATTTAGTAGCTGAATGGACAGTTCTATTGTAAGCAAATTCAACATGTGGCAAACATTCTTCCCAAGTTTTCAAATTCTGTTGAATAATGGCACGCAACATCGTGGACAATGTTCTATTTACAACCTCAGTTTGTCCATCAGTTTGTGGATGACAAGTAGTAGAAAACAAAAGTTTAGTACCCAACTTACCCCAAAAGTTTTCCAAAAGTGGCTTAAGAACTTAGCATCTCGATCTGAAACTATGCTCCTTGGTACTCCATGCAATTTGACTATTTCCTTGAAAAACAAATTAGCTATGTTTGTTGCATCATCAGTTTTGTGACATGGAATGAAATGTGCCATCTTTGAAAACCTATCAACAACAACAAAAACAGAATCCTTTCCCCTTTTTGACTTAGGTAAACCCAAAACAAAGTCCATAGAAATATCAACCCAAGGTTCACTATTTATAGGTAAAGGTTTATACAATCCATGGGGTAAAACTCTAGACTTAGCATGTTTACAAGTGATACACTTCTCACATATTCTTTCAACATCACGTTTCATATGTGGCAAAAAAAAATGTTCTTTTAAAACATCTAAAGTCTTTGCAATGCCGAAATGTCCTATTAAACCTCCCCCATGAGCTTCACGCACAAGCAATTCACGCAAAGAACTATATGGCACACACAATTTATTCTCTCTAAATAAGAACCCATCGTGCCTATAAAACTTTCCAATGCAGCTTTCTCACAAGCATTAAACACATTAGCAAAATCAGGATCATTAACATATAATTCTTTAATGTACTTAAATCCTAATAACTTTGTATTTAATGTAGAGATAAGTGCATACCTTCTCGATAATGCATCAGCCACCACATTCTCCTTACCTTGTTTGTATTTGATCACATAAGGAAATGGCTCAATGAATTCGACCCATTTGGCATGTCTCTTATGCAACTTACCTTGCCCTTTCAAATGCTTTAAGGACTCATGATCAGTGTGTATGACAAACTCTTTAGGTAGAAGATAATGTTGCCAAGTTTCCAACGCTCTCACCAATGCATACATCTCCTTGTCATAAGTAGGATAGTTTAGGGCTGCGCCACTCAATTTCTCACTAAAATAAGCAATTGAATACCCCTCTTGCATCAAAACAGCTCCAATACCTATACCTGAGGCATCACACTCAATTTCAAAAGTTTTAGCAAAATTGGGTAAAGTAAGTAGTGGTGCAGAAACCAATTTCTCCTTGATTAGATTAAATGCACTTTCTTGTTCACTACCCCACTTAAATCCCACGTGTTTCTTAATAATTTCAGTTAAAGGTGCAGCAAGGGTGCTAAAATCTTTCACAAATCTTCTATAAAAACTAGCCAAACCATGAAAACTTCTTACCCCACTAATGCTTTTAGGTGTAGGCCATTCCTTAATAGCCTTTATCTTCTCTTCATCAACCTCAATTCCTTTAGCACTTATAACATAACCAAGAAAAATAATCTGATTTGTACAAAAAGCACACTTCTTCAAATTAGCATACAACTTTTCTTTCCTTAAAAAAGTCAATACACTTTGCAAATGCTCAACGTGTTCTTCTAGAATTTTGCTATAGATCAAAATATCATCAAAATAGACAACTACAAACTTACCAAGAAAAGCACGCAAAACATGGTTCATTAACCTCATAAAAGTGCTGGGTGCATTAGATAATCCAAATGGCATTACTAACCACTCATATAAACCATATTTTGTTTTAAAAGAAGTTTTCCACTCATCTCCCTCTCTAATCCTAATTTGATAATATCCACTTTTAAGATCTATTTTGCTAAACACACAAGAACCATACAATTCATCAAGCATGTCATCAAGTCTAGGAATAGGATGTCGATACTTTACAGTGATTTTATTAATCGCATGACAATCAACACACATCCTCCATGTTCCATCCTTTTTGGGCACTAGTAGAACTGGTACTGCACACGGACTCATGCTCTCCTTCACATATCCTTTTGCTAAGAGTTCTTCAACCTGCCTTTGAAGCTCCTTTGTCTCTTCGGGGTTACTTCTATAAGCGGGTCTATTAGGAATAATAGCTCCAGGAAGAAAGTCTATTTGATGCTCAATTCCCCTAATAGGTGGCAAACCATTAGGGACTTCATTTGGAAATACATCATCAAAGTCCTGCAAAAGAGTCACAATAACACTAGGCAAAAAAGAGTTAAGCTCATTAGTATGCAAACAAGCCTCTTTGCACAAAAGTACAATGATAGGCTGTTTTGAAAAGAAGGCCCTCTTAACCTCTCTCTCTCTTTTGCAAACAAGTTTACATGTTGCCTCTCTTTTCTCTCAACAATATTTTTTTCTATCTTTCCACTTTCTTTTCTCTCATTCTCTCTTTCTTTTGTACTCTCATTTTCTTTTTTTGTATCACTCTCTTTTTGTATTGTCATTTGATCCTCATACACTTGCTTAGGTGTTAAGGGTACAAGAGTGATTTGCCTTTTATTCATTACAAAAGAATATCTATTTAAGTAACCATCATGTGTCACTCGCCTATCATATTGCCAAGGTTGCCCCAAAAGAATGTGTCCAAAGATGCATGGGTACTACATCACATACAACCTCATCCTTATATCTCCCAATAGAGAATGAAACCAGCACTTGTTTATTTACTTTAACCTCCCCACAATCATTCAGCCATTGTAACTTATATGGCTTAGAATGTTTTAGAGTTTTCAAGTTCAATTTTTCAACCAAACTAGTGCTAGCTACATTAGTACAACTTCCACCATCAATTATCATACTACATACCTTATCTTTGATGTGGCATCTAGTATGAAATATGTTATCACGTTGTACCTCTGCATCCTCTTTTACTTGCATGTTAAGAGCACGTCTAACAACCATCAATTTACCATCAACAGGATACTCTACACCATCATTAGCATCCTCCAAAGGTGGCATAGGATCATTATCTGATTCACTCTCGGTTTCAACATCACCATCTTCCCTCAAGATCATTACCCTCTTATTTGGGCATTGAGATGCAATATGACCTATCCCCAAACATTTAAAACACTTAATATCTCTATTTCTAGAGTGTTGGGAATCAGATTTACCTTTGCTTTGGCTGCCCCCCTCTTTATGATCCTTGATTGGCTCAATCTTAGGCTTTGAAACAACCTTTTCATCTTTGCTCCATTTTGACTTCCATGAGGAAGATGAACCCAAATTGGGTCTAGTGGAACCCTTTCTTTTTAGTTGTCGTTCCACTTTTATGGCCATGTGAACCATGTCTTCCAATTCAACATAATGTTGCAAGTCAACCACATTAGCAATATCTTGATTTAAACCATGTAAAAATCTAGCCATAGTGGCCTCTCGTTCTTCTTCAATGTTTGCTCGAATCATGATTATTTCCATCTCCTTGTAGTAGTCTTCCACACTTCTAGAGCCTTGTGTAAGACTTTGAAGCCTTTGATGTAGCTCCCTATAATAATGACTAGGAACGAATCTCCTCCTCATGATGGCCTTCATCTCCTCCCAAGTGTTTATAGGCCTTTCACGGTTTCTTCTCCTACTCAAAACAAGTTGATCCCACCAAATAATAGCATAATCGATAAATTCAACAGCAGCTAGTTTTACTTTTTTCTCCTCGGAGTAATTATGGCAATCAAATACTAGCTCCACCTTTTTTTCCCACTCCAAATAAGCTTCCGGATCATTTTTACCTTGAAAAGAAGGAATTTTCAGTTTGATACTCCCCAAATCACGATCTATGCGTCTTACCCTTCTATCATCTCTTCCACGCATGTCAACGGTGACCTGGTCATCAAAATTATCTAGGTCATCACCACCCTGATCTCCCATGGCAGCACGCCATTGATTATCTCTTACATTATGAGCTATTGGTTGTTGCCCCTTTTGTAGATTGGCTATGGCAGTGTCTTGCCTTTCCAATTGGTCACGGATCTCTCCAAACATCAGATTCATGCGCTCAAATTGTTGCTGCATGGCTTTGTGTATGATCGATTGATCTATAGCTTCTTGTTCTTTTGACATATTTTGTGATCTGAAAAATTAAAGTTAGCAAAAAAAACCTCACAACACTCCCTCACGTGTTTCACTCAATTTGATTCACTTAACTCTCGTGTTTAACACACAAATTGGCTTTTTCCCTCTAATGATCTCACAAACTATTGCCTTTTACCACACTTAATTCTCTCTTTCAGTTCTTTATTGAACTAAAAACAAAACCAAGAAAAACAAAACAAGTGACACACCAAATATGCTATTCCAGCACACTAATAAAGAAAAAGAATTAAGAGAACACAAAGAACAAAAAAGAAATTGAAGAAAGGAAAAAAGCAAGTAAAGGACACAATTGATATTGATGAAAGTAGGAATACTTGAATCCTTTTGCAATCTTTTTTTTTTTTTTTTTGCTGTACGTTTCTTTCTTTTTTTTTTTTTTGCTGTTTGTTTTCTTTTTTTGATAATCAAAATAAATAAGACATTCAAACCTGATTAGAAACTTGCTCTGATACCAAATTGATGCGAATCCCACATTGAAACTTTAAGGAGAATACTTAATTTGAAGTTTCAACTACCCAAGAAAGTTCTAAACAGATTTAAGACAAACAAAACCTTGACCCAATGCTTAATCAAACATGAACCAAAGGTATGGAGAAGGATATTGACGCCACACTCAAGATTTAGATGAGAAGGTGAGTGATAAGTCTTGATTTGGAACGCCACAAGAATGCAAATTCTTGATAAGTTCACTAGTTCTCAAAAGAACCAAAGAAAGAATAATTCTCTCAAATTCAAATAACATTAATCTCTCAATTGTCTTACATAGCAAGGTTGCTGAGTTTAAATAGGCCAATAGAGACCCAAAAAATCCGAAAAAGATTAAATCCTAGTTCAAGTCGGAGTAGTTTTCCTAACTAGTTAAGGAGTCGTTGAAATTTCCAATTCTGCGCATGCTGTAATAAATTGGTCATAACTCCTTCTAGAGAACTCCAAATCTAACTCCGTAAAATTCTTTGGAAAGCTATCTTAATTATCTTTCCAACGGTATATGGCTTGCAAGTTAATTCCAGCTCAATCAATACCAGTTTTATTCCGAAATTGACCTTTCTGCATTTGACCCGAATTGTGTATTTGGCTGCCCAATAGCTTGAATAAAGCCCACAATGCCTTGACATCTCTTCAAGCCCAATTCATGATGTCTTATATCTTGAATTGTAGTTTCAATCCATATTTTCTCAATTAATCCATTTAAAGCAGCTTGTATCTTTTTGGCTCTAGCTCTTGTAATTGGGCCTTCATGAATGTGCAAAGGATCACTTGAAACTTTAATGGTATTCTCTTGATAGTTCTCATCAATTTCTGCAAAAAACCTTTTCAGTCTAGAGGTCAAAAGAATGCCAAATTTTTTATTTGTAAAAAGAAAGGTCATTTTGCAAAGTCCTGTCCTAACAACCCAGCCAAATCAGCTAGATTGCTAGAACATCTTCAAAATGTCTCTCCACTCTCAGATAGTGAAGATGTTGAGTCAAGTATTCTTAGAACAAAGAAGATGATGATGATACAATTTATATCGTTGCTGATCAAAGTTCTGATTCAGATTCAGAGGACATTCCCACCATTCACAGTGTCGATTCCATTAACTTTGTCTAGGAAACAAGACCCTCAGTAAAAATCAGTGTTCTTCCTTCTAAATTCTCTAAACCCATTTCTGTCATTGCTTTCATTGACACAAGAGCACAAAAGAGTGTGTTAAATCCTTCCATTCTTCCTCCTGAGTATTCGGAACATCATACTAAATACTTCAAAGCTGCCAATGGGGAACTTTTTCTAACCGATCTGATCACTAAAAAACCCATAGGTATTCAGTTCTTTCCAGATTGCATTCTCTGCGTAAAAATAGTAGGTTCTTCCCTTGCTGATAAGGACTTACTATTGGGGTTCGATGTTTTTCAATTAGTAAAGAAGTTAAATATATCTTTTAATGGCATTCGATACAAACAACAGTTTCTACCTTATACGGATACCTTAAAATTATACTCAATTTCTAATGCTCCTCCTCCCTATGAAAACCTCAAACACCAGTTCCTCCCTTTCTGTCCAGAAAGCCATATCCAGTTTTCCCATCTATTTCCTCAGTAAAAAAATTCCAAGTTCTTTGTTAAGCTACTATTTAAGCTTAATGAAGATATTAATCCAACTGAAGCCACTCATCCTGGAATGACCCCTTCGGACTTAAAGTTAGCCCAAGCTGGGTGCCAACAGCTTATGGCCCAAGGTCTTATTGAGCCCACTCATTCTGATTGGGCTTGCCAGGCTTTTTATGTTGAGAAAAGATCAGAAATTGTTCGAGGTAAGAAAATATTGGTGATTGATTATCAACCCTTAATCGCTTTCTTAAAGACGATAAATTTCCTTTACTCAAAATCCACCCTGTTTTTTCCATCTTCGGATGCTAAAGTGTTTTCTAAGTTTGATCTTAAATCAGGATTTTTTCAGATTGGCATCCATCCAGATGACCGGCCCAAAACAACATTTTATATCCCTAATGCCTATCATCAATAGACCGTTATGCCATTCAATTTAAAGGTTGCTCCATCACTATGGTAAAAATCTTCGAGCCTATCATCAATAATGCTCTTATCTACATTGATGATATTTTGCTTTTCTCAAAAGACCATGATCCCATCAATAACTTTTGAGTCAGTTCTTATCCATTATTAAGTCACATGGCATTATGCTTTCCGAAAAGAAAAGTCAGATGGGTCAGGATTCCATTGAATTCTTAGGCATGATCATTAAAGATGGTTGTTACCATCCAGGGCCATATATTGCACAAGAACTAATGCACTTTCCAGATCAACACTTATCCAGAAAGCAGATTCAATAGTGTCTCGGGATAGTCAATTATCTCAGAGATTTTTTCCCTCATATTGCGATGTAGACCTCACAATTGTCAAAGATGTTAAAAAGAATGCCCCAACTTGGGGACCAGAGCAGACTACATCTGTCTAAGAACTAAAGCATATGACATAGCATCCACTACCTCTGAGGATTCCAACTGTCGGACAATGCATATTGCAGACAGATGCTATTGATGAATTTTGGGTTGCAATGCTTTTGGAAAATGTTAACGAAAAAGATTTCTACTGTGCGCAAGCCAGTGGATAGTTCAAAGATGCTAAAAAGTATTATCATGTGATCTACAAAGAGATCCTAGTAGTCAAATATGGGATCTAAAAATTTAAATTCTACCTCATCGGCCATAACTTTATTGTCAGATTAGACAATTCATCGTTCCCAAGGATAATGGATTTAAAAAATAATGTGCTACCAGACAAGCACCTCCTCTGCCTTAAAAATTGATTCTCTCGTTATGATTTCACAGTCCAGCACATTAAGGGAGATAAAAATCTCATTCATGAGACCCTCCAAGCACATCTCACTCATAAACTCCTTCGGTCAAATTTCAGTCGTAACCATGGTGTCTTCCTTATCCAACCATGCTCTCACTAAAAGATATTTTCCTTTTAGGATGTCTTTTACCTCTCTCCACCAAATCCAAGATTTTGCCTAAAGATTTCTTTTTAGGTTTTTCCATAATATGTATCTATATCGTTCCCGTCATGAGCTTATGGTTTTTCCTACTTTTCATCTTGATCACCTATTTCTCACAGGTTTATAGTTTCTGCCCCACAGGGAAATCATAGAAGATGAACTTTGGTATTTATGGTGTCTCACAGTCCTGTATGCTACAAAAATAGTTTTTCCTGTTTTACCCATTTTTGACAGGTTAAACGATCCAGACTGTGCCTCTACCTTGACATGGACGCTGCTAGAATGGTTCTCGCCACTACCATGGTGGCAAAGAATGCTAAAATAGCTTACAGACTTTCACAACCTCAGAAGGCTTCCTGATCTATAAGGCAAACAATTCACTGCAGTCTTTATTGTCCACCGTCCATACTTCCAGCACCCACAAACCGGTGATTTTTGGACGCAAGACATAGCATTTGAATGGATCATGGTTCAACATCCTGCTCAACTTGAAGAAAGAACCATCAAAGAACCTCTCCACAATTTCCTTATGGAATACAATCATGTCACTCCACATCCACCATCCATCCTCCATACGTCACTTGGACCTAAGCATGACATTGTTATGATCCCTACACCGTCGTCCCGTTCTCAACCAAAAAACAGGGGGATTATGATAAAGGAAGAAAGGCCAGACTATACAGAGTTCCTGTTCCAAGACTCACAAGATCCGCATGAGGAATTCTCTTTCATTCCACGTCCCACTCTATATGTGTAACGCCAAAAAAAAAAAAGAATTCTTTATGGAATTTGGGCTTTCACTAGGATTTATGGTGGCCTTTTTATTAGAAAAGGATAGAAAAGAGTATTAAGTTATTAATAAGGGTTATTTAGAAGATAGTTTTGGAATAAAAGGTTATTTTTCCAAGATTCGATTCCCTATAAATTCATCTTTTATCTCCCTTTTTCATAACCCTAAAAACTTATGATATTCTTGTTTCCTCTCTTATAATTTTTCTTCACTCAAATCCTAGGATTCAATCAAAGTAAACGGTATGTATACCCTTCTTATTCCCTTCAAGAATTTCTTGTAAATAATTCTATTTAGGGTTTATGTTTAGCATGATTTTAGATTTTTTTTTATAGATCTTGATGCATGACATATGATGTGTTTAGGTTTTATTTAGGGTTTTGATTAATTAGGAGTTTGGTTAATCAACCCTTGGCATAATATAGGATGATTCTGGACAGCATGATATCTTGAATTTTAAACTGATGTTTTATGAACGAATTTTTATTAGAAATTCATATTCTGGAAAATAGACATATAGGGCCTCCTTAATAAATTTTATTTAATCAAATTTGATTTCATTTTCAATTTAATATGTATTTTCGAATTAGAAACCACTGCACTGGAAAACTGCGATTCCAGCAGTTGGATCGGGTTTACAGAATTATTTTCACTATCAAATGAACTCAGAAAATTATGAAATTTTATATGGATGTTACGATACGTGTATAGTATCTCCAGTTTTAATTTCATAATTTTCTGATAAGTATTTCATTTTATAAAATTCTTAGAAACGGTTCTGTTCGGTTAAGGTTATGAGAAAACAGTTTTGAAATTGTTGAGAAATAAATAGTTTTAAAAATGTTTTTGATCTCGGATCCTCTTCAAAATTTTATATGAGATACTCATGGATGTCTAGAATAGTTTTGTAAAATATTATGTCATTCTAAAGTTTAGATTAAGAGTTAAACTTCAGAGATCAGACCTGTACAGGAATGAATTAGAAAGGCAGATTCTTAGAGTAAGTTATTAATAATTATGTTTTGTATTTGTTAAGGTGTTGAGGACTCTTAGGGACTTAGAGGTGTGTAGTTTAAGATTCTCATATCGAGGTAAGTAACTTCATTCCTAGGATACTGGATAGGTATAAGTATTTTGATATTATTATAAGAATTTTAGACTATTTAGAAATTAAAGGAATTTTGTAGCAAAATCAATTTATGAGAATGTTTTCAAATATGAATTCTTTTAATAAAATATTTTATAAATGTCTTTCAATATATAAATTATTTTGGTGACATGACTTCTTATTATGATTTTATTTGTAAATCAGTTTGCAAGCCTAAATTATTTTTATGGACTTTTTTAAATCTGATACGAATGTTTGGTACTCATGTGTGATTTTAGTTATTAATGATTATAAGATTCTTAATGTTTTGGCTCATTATCCATAATTATTCTAATTTTGATTCTGATTCTGATCGTAATACAAGATATATCTATCTAGACCAGTACTGGGTATAAGTTTTGAATATGCACACAATATTCTGATTCTGATTCTGTCTGGGCCGGGTCACTGGGACTATAGGTGACACTATGTGACATGAGCTAACGTTTCATTTTCTGTATATGTGAATATGATTTGCCTTAGTTAGTAACTTTGTTTTTGATATTCTGAATTCTTATGGATTTACGTTATCTAATTGAAATACGTTACTTCACCATGGAATATAGTTTTTGTGAAACTTATGGATTTATGAAATATACTTTGCTCAAAGAAGGCTTGTAATATATTTTTTTGGGTATCCATAAGCCTAGTGTGTTAAGAATAGTTTTACTTACCGAGTTGACGGCTCACCCCTCGTCATTATTTTTTTGCAGATTAAGTTCCTTTGAGAGGTGCGCCTAGCCACGAAGTTAGAGATTTTCGTTTTTGTTCCCTATTTGAATAAGAAGAAGAAGAATAGACTTATGTTCTTTTTTAGTTTATTTCGATCATGAACTTGTAATTTGGGTTTTGAGACTTTGTTATTTTATGTGACTTGTGACTTGTGGATTATTCTTATAAAAATTTGAGGTATACCAATTTGGTATTTATTAATAGAGATTATGTTTTGCAAGTAACCTCCTTCTCTCACGTGCTCTGCACGTGTTAGATTTAGGGTGTTACAATATGAATTAGGTTCGTCTTCCACATCACTGCACTGGACATCGAGAAACATCCTCTACTTCAATCCTGCCTACTATTCCAGATCAGCTGCCAGATATGCCACCAGAAGTTTTCCCATCATACTCTTCACAAATTCGGACTCAACCTCCTTTAGATCCAGAAGAAGAAAGAAGAGCTCGAAATTGCCCTTGGCTTTGTGTGCCAGGCTGTACTCATCCAGAAAAAGTTTTGAAGAAAGATAGATTTCTAGGTCAAAATCCGGATGAGACAGAATCTTCAGCAACAGGGACCATATCTCTTTAGAAAAGTTGTTTGTCCCGATGTAATAATTGTGTCTGTTGAGTGTGCTTTACTTTTCAGTGTTTTTACTTTAAAAAAGAGATAAGGACGTGTCCTATCCTTTATTTTTATCTTTTTATCTTGTCGATTTATTTTTTTAAAAGTATATGCTTTACTTTAATGATGTTGTTTAAAAAGCAAGGGTCCTGTCCTGCTTTTAAAAGTGGCTTTTGAGAGAGCTCTCACCTATATAAGGCAACTCTCACTCTTTTGTAAAATATCTTTCAGTTTTAAAGAAAATAAAAGAATTATTTTCAGTATATCCATGGCTAGCTAAGTGTCTCTCTTTCCATTCTTCTTTTAAGGGTTAGAGTTCGTCTTAGGTTGTTCACTCCTCCTTTGGCCATATGACAAGTATGCTCTATACTTGCCTCGTATAGAGGATTCTGTGTATCAGAAAGTCAAATACACCAGGTTTAGATCATAGATCTTAGTTTCTTTCCCGTATATCAAATTCCGTAGTCGATCAAAGACATTGTTCATCCTTGTTTATGCCCGGGTGTGTGGTTCCAATAGGTTTAGGGTGGTATGTGCAATGGTTACTCCTCCGTATCGAGTATATAGGTTGGAAACCCGAGCATGTAAGATCTCAATCTGTTCTAAGTCAGATCGTATCACAAAGTGGCAGTTTAAGTACCTGTAGTGCTCTGGTGTAACAACGCCACATACTCCGCTACCTCGAGTGGTATCAGAGCTCGAGTTTAGGGTGGTATGTGCAATGGTTACTCCTTTGGTATCGAGTATATAGGCTAGAAAACTGAGCATGCAAGATCTCAATCTGTTCTAAGTCAGATCGGATCCCAAAGTGGCAGGTTAAATTCTACAGTGCTCTGGTGTAACAACGCCACATACTCCGCTACCCGAGTGGTATCAGAGCCAAGACGTCATTCTTCCTGAGAAGGGTGGTATATTGTAGATAGATCTGTGATTCCTAAAATAGATGAATAGAAATCTAAATCTCATGGCTTCCTCTTCAAATTCTCAATCTACTAAGTCTCTTGTATCTTTTTTCTTTACTCTTTCTCTCCCTAAGTCTTGTACAAACATCTTGCATCAAAATTGAGAATCTTGTAAAATATTCCTATATCCTGATTCTACTCGGATCTCTCGAGTCTTCCTTACCTTTGATCAGTCCATATAAACTTTACCAAAGACCCAACTCCTTTACCAGAACTATCCGTACTCTTATTTCCACAAGAAGACCAACTCCAAAAGAATATATTCAATCTTCTAGGCTGGATCAGTGTGCTTTGCAAGCAACTCAAGCAGAGCAATATGTTACCTTAGAGATTCCAACAGAGCTTATGACCCAATGGAAACGAGAAGGTTATACCCAGCTCCATATTGGAGGAATCCGTATTATTCTCACTCTACATGGTAGAAAAGGCTTAACAAAGGACGGCGAAATAGCTCTAATAGATACAAGATTTAAAGAGTACCAACATGCTGGTGTTGGTACTGTCCTGACAACACTTCATGCTGGGAGCGTCTTCCGTACTTGTTACCCAAATTTTAACCTTTCCCTTGAAGACCCTAACCTACCCACAACCTTAAAGGTTCAAATCCAACTCCAGGGAGCTGAACAAGTAGTCAGTGCAAAGATGGCTACTTTGCACCATCAGTTGGTATATCGCCTCCAAAACCATGCTCTTGACCTACCTTCACCTCAGACAACTTCAGATACACTAATGATTCTTACGGATAATGAGTCTGTTCCCATAATTGTCCAAATCCCTAAACAGATCCAAAAACAAGAACTTCTCAAGTTGATGCCACTGGAATGGTTATCCAACTATGAGAAATTTCCCTAAAATTCCCAACCTATTCAAACCTCTGATGTCTAGTTCGAAAAAAGACTACATTGCATTGTCAGGCTGACTTTTCAGCCTCCAAAGTCCAACAAACAGCCACAGCCTCCCAGGCTCTCATATACTACTATGATTACAGCAGTAAAAACAGGACAAGAAAAATTACCCATTGAGGGTTTTAACTCTTATGGATATCCTATCTATCCAGCAAAGTTCTAAGGACACTTCCTTTGGGATGCACCAGGATCTCACATGTGTAATCCCAACTGTCCTTGTCTTTAGGATGGGGAATTAGATGATGATTGGTATGTCAACAGACGGCCTAAAAAGAAAAACCAACCAGAAGTCTGTAAAACTCCAATAATCTAGATGCATGAAGATGATGATGATCTAGATTATACTCTTTGTCCAGTTGAGACAAATGAGATCTTGATCCCTCAACAAATGACAACTTGCGGCAGACAAAAAAAAAGATCCATTGCTAACCTCATCATGCTTACAACCTTGCATGATGTTTTCCTCTAGCTCTTATCATGAACATTTTCCTCCTCTGGAAAAGCAGACGGACTCACAAACCAAAGTGGTTTCAAAACCATTTGTCTAGTCTCCAGTTACTCCTACTGGACAACTCGAAGAACTTAAGTAATATGAAGCAGTTCTAAATTGGCAAACTCAAAATGCCAGGGTTTAGAATACAGTCTGGAATCTCTTGATACTAGATTTAACAATGTTCAAGCCCAAGTCCAGAGCACAGATAAAAAAGTTAATAAGATTATGGCTTAACTAGAACAACTGTATCTTAATCCGCACAACCAGATAGCCAAACTGGATATCGAGCTCAGAATGATGATCCAGAACAAATATTGGGGTCTAGAGTTCAATAAAAAAGAAGTTGAAATCAAACAGCTTAAAAGTGAACTTGCGAGAATTGATGCTGAAAAAGAACAGTCATCACTTTTTGAGAAAACTCTAACTTTACCTGCATACGCTCCTTCTTTTACCACATATCATCCTTTTTACAAACCTGCCAGTTATGAACAACCCGTGGATTATGCAAAACTCTTTGGATTATCACATCTCTCCACACCTAAACCAGCACGGAAACCAAAACCAACTACTAAGCCTACAGCCTCTAAACCTTCAACTTCAACACAACAACCTATATCTCCACAAGCCACACCAGAACCCACTCAAACACCAGCAAAAGACAAGGGACCCATGCATCAACTCTTTTCTCAAGAGTTTGAGACTGGTTTTTCATATTTTGAAGCCAGTACTTCTGTAGGAAGTTTAGAATCTTCTTCTGATGAATCCTATTCTTCAACAGAATCAGTTTCTGTTCTAGATTCAAAAGAACATTATGTTGATATTCCAGACTTAGTCATGGTGCAGCCATCCACAGGTTCCAATGAACCTCAGTCTCCTGATGAGGATGAGCCCTCTACCTCACAGAGACCTCCTATAGTTAAAGATCCAAAAGATGCTCCTTCGCATCAAACCAACTCAGTCCCAAAATCATCTCATGGGCCTTGGTTCACATTTGATGATATACCAAAATATAAATGGTTTCAGAGATTTCAAGAATTTTCTGCATAGACAGATGTGTAGATGCTTAAACCTGATACTACTCTAGAATCGGTCTAAAAGAATTCTGTTCCAGGTTTCTTGGTTCTCTAAGAGACTGGTTTGAAAGTCTTGGCCAGTAAGACAACTTCAACTGTATCAGGCCACTATTCCTCAAGTCCTAGGACTCATTTATGAACAGTTCCTAGGTGAACCAATAGTGGCTCAAGAAGCAACCAGAAGAGAATTTCACCAGATGAAATTTTGTTCTCTGAAGATCAAAGATTTAGATTTTCATTACAAGAGGATGACAGTTCTGTACTACAAACTTAATGGCTTCAATGATGCTTCCCTTAAACATGTATTCGTTACATCTCTACCTAAAGAGATCTTGCCAAAACTACAAAGACAGTTCTAGCTCAACATTGATACCCTTTCATTAGGGAAAATATATCAATTGGCTGTCTCATGCCTCGAAAAGCTCTGTGAACAAAAATATTTTTTTAACGATCTTATAAAGCACAAAGAGCCTTTCAAGATTGCCTGCAAAAAACCTCACCTTGCTATTAAATGCAAGGATGAAAAATCCTGTCACTGTCCAACCAAGAAAAATCCTATTTCCAGAAATACCCTCCTTCCAAGTATTCCAAGAAACACAGTTCCAGAAAGCCTAAACAACCCTATAGGTTTTTTTACAGAAAACCTTTCCAGTCCAAAGGTCAAAAGAATGCCAGATGTTTTATTTGCAAAAGGAAGGGTCATTTTGCAAAGTCTTGTCCAAACAATTTGGCCAAATTAGCTAAGTCGCTTAACATCTTCAAAATGTCTCACCGCTTCTCGGGACAAAGAAAAGATGTTGAGTCTATTTTTTCAAAAGAAGAGTATGATGATGATACAGTTTTTATCCTTGTTGAGCAAAGTTCTGATTCAGATTCAGAGGACATTCCTGTAATTTACAATGTCAATTCCATCAACCTTATCCAGAAAACCAGACCTTCAGTCAAAATCAGTATTCTTCCTTTCAAATTTTCTAAACCTATTTCTGTCATTGCTTTCATTGACACCGGAGCACAGAGGAGTATGTTAAATCCTTCCATTCTTCCTCTTCAGTTTTGGGAACATCATACTGAATACTTCAAAGCTGCCAATGGGGAACTTTTTCAACTAATTTGATCACTAAAAAACCCATAGATATTCAGTTCTTTCCAGTTTCTATCCTTGTTGAGCAAAGTTCGATTGATTCGAGAGGACATTCCTACAATTTACAATGTCAATTCCATCAACCTTGTCCAGAAAACCAGACCTTAAGTCAAAATCAGTATTCTTCCTTTCAATTTTTCTAAACCTATTTTTGTCATTGCTTTCATTGACACCAGAGCACAGAGGAGTATGTTAAATCCTTCCATTCTTCCTCTTTAGTTTTGGGAACATCGCACTGAATACTTCAAAGTTGCCAATAGGGAACTTTTTCAACTAATTTGATCACTAAAAAACCCATAGATATTCATTTCTTTCCAGATTGCATTCTCTGGGTCAAAATAGTAGGTTCTTCCCTTCCTGACAAAGACCTAATATTAGGGTTTGATGTTCTCCAGTTAGTCAAGAAGTTGAATATATCTTTTAATGGTATTCGGTATAAACAAAGGTTCCTACCTTATATGGATACCTTAAAATTATACTCAATTTCTAATGCTCCTCCTCCCTATAAACACCTTAAAAAATAATTCCTCCCTTTCTGTCCAGAAAGCCATTTCCAGTTTTCCCATCCATTTCCTCTATAGAAAAATTTCAGGTTCTTTGTTAAGTTACCATTTAAGCTTAATGAGGATATTAATCCAACCAAAGCCACTCATTCTGGAATGACCCTTCAGACTTAAAATTAGCCCAAGCTGAGTGTCAACAGCTTATGGCCTATGGTCTTATTGAGCCCACTCATTGTAATTGGGCTTGTCAAGCTTTTTACATTGAGAAATGATTAGAAATTATTCTGGGTAAGAAAAGATTGGTGATTGATTATCAACCCTTCAACTGTTTTCTAAAAGAGGACAAATTTCCTTTGCCCAAGACCCAGTCCCTGTTTATTCATCTTCAGGGTGCAAAAGTGTTTTTTAAGTTTGATGTCAAATCAGGATTTTGGCAAATTGGCATCCATCTAGATGACCGCCCAAAACAAAGATTCTATATCCCTAATGCCCATTATCAATGGGCCGTTATGCCATTCGGACTAAAAATTGCTCCATTCCTATTCCATAAAACCATGCTAAAAATCGAGTATGTGGCGTTGTTACACTAGAGCACTAGAATTTAACCTCCGCCACTTTGGGATCCGATCTAACTTAGAATAGATCGAGATCTTGTAATCTCGGGTTTCCAACCTATATACTCGATACCAGAAGAGTAAACATTGCACATACCACCATAAACTAGAGCCACACTCTGGGCATAAACGAGGATAAATAGTGTTTTTAAAACCGACTGAATCGATATACGGAAAGAAACTAAGATCTGGATCAAGATTTGATGTCTTGAAGACTTTCTAATACACAGGATCCTCTATACGAGGCAAGTGTAGAGCATACTTGTCATATGACCAAAGGAAAGATGAACCACCTAAGACAACCTATGACCCTTAATAGAAGAATAGAGAGAGAAAGTTTAGCTGGCCATAGATACATGGAAAATACTCTTTATTTTCAAAACTTAATCTTATCTTACAATGGAATGAGAGTTGCCTTATACAAAAAGAGCTCTCTCAAAACAACTTTTAAAAGTAGATGGGACCCTACTTTTTCCATGTGATAAAAATAACATGATTCAAGTTTCTACTTTTGAAAAGTAGAACAACAAAGATAAAAAGATAAAAAGAAAACAGGATAGGACATATCCCTATCTCTTTTTTAAAGCACACTAAAGCAAATAAAGTAAAGCATACTAAAAGTAAGGCACACTCAACAGACACACTGATTACATCGGGACAAATAACTTTTTTAAAGAGAAATGGTCCCCGTTGATGAAGATTCTGTCTCATCCGGATCTTGGCTTGGATATTTATCTTTTTTAAAAACTTTTTCTAGATGGGTACAACCAGGAACACAGGGCTAAAGGCAATTTCAGGCTCTCAATTATTCTTTTAGATCTGAAGGAGGCTGAGTCCGAACCTATATGGAATATGCTGCAAAGATATCTGGCGGTTGATCTAGAATAGCAGGCAGGATTAAAGTTGAGGATGATCCTCTTATGTCTGGTGGAACTGATGTGGAGGACGAACCTAACTCATATGGAGTGGGAGGTGGAATAAAAGAAAAATCCTCGTAAGGGTCTTTTGAGTCTTGGAATAGGAATTCTGTATAGTCCGGTCTTTCTTCTTTTATCATAATTCCCCTATTGATTGGTTGAGAATGGGAGGATGGTGTAGGGATCATAACAATATCATGGTTTGGTCTTAGTGATGTATAGAGGATGGATGGTAGATCTGGAGGGACATGACTGTACTCTATAAGGAAATTATGGAAAGGCTCTTTGATTATTCTTTCTTTAAGTTGAGCCACATATGGAACCATGATCCATTCATAGGCAATGTCTTATGTCAAAAAATCACCAGTTTATAGATGTTGGAAGTATGGACGGTGGACAATAAAGACAGCAGTGAATTGTTTGCCTTCTAGATCAGGAAGTTTTTAGAGATTGTGGAAGTCAGCAAGCTGTTTCAGCTTTCTGCACCACCAGGGCAGTGGTGATTACAATTCTAGCAGTGTCCATGTCAAGGTAGAGGCACAGTCTGGATCGTTTAACCTGTCAAGAATAGGCAAAATAGGAAAAACTATTTTGGCAGGATACAGGACTGTAAGACACCATAGATACCACAATTCATCTTCTATGATCTCTCTGTAGGGCAGAAACTATAACCCTATGAGAAATAAGTGATCAGGATGAAAACTAGGAAAAACCATAAGTTCATGGCGTGACAGATATAAATACATATTATGAAAAAATCTAAAAAGAAATCTTCTGGTAAAATCTTGGATTTGGTGGAGAGAAGTGAAAGACATCCTTTGAGGAAAGTATTTTTTTAGTGAGAGCTTGATTTAGTAGGGAAGACACCATGGTTATGACTTGAATTAGACCAAAGGAGTTTATAAGTGAGATGTGTTTGGAGGGTCTGAAGAGAAGGTCAGGGATTAGATTTTTATCTCTGTTGATGTGCTGGACTGTGAAATCATAACAAGAGAACCAGTTTTTAAGGGGAGTAGGTGTTTGTCTGGTAGCACTTTATTTTTAAATTCCATTATCCTTGGGAAGGATGAATTATCTAATCTGACAACAAAATTGTGGTCGATGAGATGGAATTCAAACTTCTGGATCCTATATTTGACTGCTAATATTTCCTTGTAGATCACATGATAATGTTTTTAACATCTTTGAACTATCCACTGGCATGCACACAGTAGAAATCTTTTCTGTTAATATTTTCCAAAAGTATTGCTCTCCAGAATTCATCACTAGCATCTGTCTACAATATGCATTGTTCGACAGTTGGTATCCTTAGAGGTAGTGGATGCTGTGTCATTTGCTTTAGTTTCTGAACGGCTGTGGTCTGCTCTGGTCCCCAAGGTGGGGCATTCTTCTTTAGCATTTTTGACAGCTGTGAAGTGTGGACCACTATATGAGGAAAAAAGTCTCTGAGATAGTTCACTATCCCGAGAAATTACTGAATCTACTTTCTGGATAAGTGTTGATTTGGAAAATGCATGAGTTCTTGTGTAATGTGAAGCCCTAGATGATAGTGGCCATCTTTAATGATCATGCCTAAGAATTCAATAGATTCCTGGCCCATTTGACTTTTCTTTTCAGAAAGCATAATGCCATGCTACTCAATAATAGATAAAAACTGACTCAAAAGTTATTGGTGGAACTCATGGTCTTTCGAGAAAAGTAAAATATCATCAATATAGATAAGAGCATTATTGATGATAGGCTCAAAGATTTTTACCATGGTTTTTTGGAATAAGGATGGAGCAACTTTTAGTCCAAATGGCATAACGGTCCATTAATAATGGGCATTAGGGATACAGAATACTGTTTTGGATCGATCATCTAGATGGATGCCAATCTGCCAAAATCCTGATTTGAGATCAAACTTAGAAAAGACTTTTGCACCCTGAAGATGAATAAATAGGGACTGGATCTTGGGCAAAGAAAATTTGTTGTTTTTGAGAAAACAGTTGAGGGGTTAATAATCAATCACCAATCTTTTCTTACCCCAAACAATTTCTGATCTTTTCTCAACGTAAAAAGCTTGACAAGCCCAATCAAAATGAGTGGGCTCAATAAGACCTTGGACCATAAGCTGTTGACACTCAACTTAGGTTAATTTTAGGCCTGAAGGGGTCATTCCAGGATGAGTGGCTTTGGTTGGATTAATGTCCTCATTAAGTTTAAATGGTAACTTAACAAAAAAACTTGAAATTTTTCCACAGAAGAAATAGATGGGAAAACTAGATATGGCTTTCTGGACAGAAAGGGAGGAATTGTTTTTTAAGGTATTCATAGGGAGGAGGAGCATTAGAAATTGAGTATAATTTTAAGGTATCTGTATAAGGTAAGAACCTTTGTTTGTACTGAATACCATTAAAAGATATATTCAACTTCTTGACTAACTGGAGAACATCGAACCCTAATAGTAGGTCTTTATTAGAAAGGGACGAACCTATTATTTTGACCTAGAAAATGCAATCTGGAAAGAACTGAATACCTATGGTTTTTTAGTGATCAAATTGGTTTGAAAAAGTTGCCATTGGCAACTTTGAAGTATTTAGTGTGATATTCCCAAAACTCTTGAGGAAGAATGGAAGGATTTAACATACTCCTCTATACTCCTGTGTCAATGAAAGCAATGACAAAAATGGGTTTAGAAAACTTAGAAAGGAGAATGCTGATTTTGACTGAGGGTCTATTTTCCTAGACAAGGTTAATAGAATCGACATTATAAATTATAGGAATGTCCTCTGAATTGGAGTCAGAACTTTGTTCAGTAAGGATAAAGACTGTATCGTCATCATATTCTTACTGTTATGAAAATATAGACTCAACATCTTCACTGTTTGAGAGTGGCGAGACATTTTGAAGATGTTCAAGTAGCCTGGTTGATTTGGCTGGGTTGTTAGGACACATTTTTACAAAATGACCCTTCTTCCTACAAATGAAACATCTGGCATTCTTTTGACCTCTGGACTGGAAAGGTTTTTTGTAGAAATACCTGTAGGGTTTTTTGGAATTGTATTTCTTTGAATGCTTGGAAGGAGAGTATTTCTGAAAATGGGATTTTTTCTTGGTTGGACAGTGACAAGTTTTTTCATCCTTGCATCTGATAGCAAAGTGGGGTTTTTTGCAGGCACTCTTGAATAGCTCTTTATGCTTTATCAGATCCTTAAAAAACTCTTTTTGTTCACAGAGCTTTTCTAGGCATGAGACAGCCAATTGATATATTTCTCTAATGAAAGGGTATCAATGTTGAGCTGATGAACATGAAGCTATCTTTGCAATTTCGACAAGATCTCCTTAGGTAAATATGCAACGAAGACATGTTTGAGGGAAGCATCATTGAAGCCATTGAGCTTGTAGTACATCTGATGAAATTCCTTTACGGCTGCTTCTTGGGCTATCGTTGGTTCCCCTAGGAACTGTTTATAAATGAGTCCTAAGACTTGAGGGATAGTGGCCTGATACAGTTGGAGTTGTCTATATTGGCCAAGACTTTCAAACCAGTCTCTCAGAGAACCAAGAAACCTGGAACATAATTCTGTTAGAACTGATTCTTGAGTAGTGTCAGGATTAAGCATCTACACATCTGTCCATGTAGAAAATTCTTGAAATCTCTAGAACCATTTATATTTTAGTATATCATCAAATGTGAACGAAGGCCCATGAGATGATCTTGGGACTGAGTTGGTTTGATGTGGAGGAGCATCTTCTGGATCTTCAACTAAAGGAGATCCCTGTGAGGTAGAGCTCATCCTCATCAGGAGACTGAGGTTCATTAGAACCTGTGGATGGCTACACCATGAATAAGTATGGAATATCAACATATTATTCTTCTAAATCTGGAATAGAAACTGATTCTGTTGAAGAACAGGATTCATCAGAAGAAGATTTTGAGCTTGCTACAGGAGTACTGGCTTCAAAATGTGGAAAACCAATCTCAAACTCTTGAGAAAAGAGTTGATGCATGGGTCCTTTATCTTTTGCTGGTGTTTGAGTGGGTTTTGGTATGGCTTGTGGAGATGTAGGTTGTTGTGTTAAAGTTGAAGGTTTAGAGGCTGTAGGCTTAGTAGTTGGTTTTGGTTTCCGTGCTGGTTTAGGTGTGGAGAGATGTGATAATCCAAAGAGTTTTACATAATCCACGCGTTGTTCATAACTGACAGGTTTGTAAAAAGGATGATATGTGGTGAAAGAAGGAGTGTATACAGGTAAAGTTAGAGTTTTCTCAAAAAGTAATGGTTGTTCTTTTTCAACATCAATTCTCGCAAGTTCACTTTTAAGCTGTTTGATTTCAGCTTCTTTTTTATTGAACTCTGGACCCCAATATTTGTTCTGGATCATTATTCTGAGCTCGATATCCAGTTTGGCTATCTAGTTGTGCAGATTAAGATACAGTTGTTCTAGTTAAACCGTAATCTTATTAACTTTTTTATCTGTGATTTGGACTTAGGCTTGAACATTGTTAAGTCTAGTATCAAGAGATTCTAGGATTGTATTCTGAACCCTGGCATTCTGAGTTTGCCAATTTAGAACTACTTTATATTGCTTAGGTTCTTCGAGTTATCCAGTAGGAGTAACAAGAGACTGGACAAATGGTTTTGAAACCACTTTGGTTTGTGAGTCCGTCTACTTTTCCAGAGGAGGAAAATGTTTATGATAAGAGCTAGAGGAAAATATCATGCAAGGTTAGAAGCATGATGAGGTTAGCAATAGATCTTTTGCTGCCTGTCTGTAAGTTTTTGGCTACTGAGGGATCGGTATCTCAGTTTTTGTCTCAATTAGCCAAGGAGTATAATTTGGATCATCAGCATCTTCAGGCATCCAGATTATTGGAGTTTTACAGACTTCTGGTTGGTTTTTCTTTTTAGGCTGTCTGTTGACATACCAATCATCATCTAATTCTCTATCCTCAACACAAAGACAGTTGGGATCACAGATGTGAGATCCTAGTGCAGCATTATGTTGAATTGGAAGACATGGTTCACATGGCCATAAAAGTGAAATGACAACTAAAAAGAAAGGGTTCCACTAGACCCAATTTGGGTTCATCTTCCTCATGGAAGTCAAAATGGAGCAAAGATGAAAAGGTTGTTTCAAAGCCTAAGATTGAGCCAATCAAGGATAATAAAGAGGGGGGCAGCCAAAGCAAAGGTAAATCTGATTCCCAACACTCTAGAAATAGAGATATTAAGTGTTTTAAATATTTGGGGACAGGTCATATTGCATCTCAATGCCCAAATAAGAGAGTAATGATCTTGAGGGAAGATGGTGATGTTGAAACTGAGAGTGAATCAGATGATGATCCTATGCCACCTTTGGATGATGCTAATGATGGTGTAGAGTATCCTGTTGATGGTAAATTGATGGTTGTTAGACGTGCTCTTAACATGTAAGTAAAAGAGGATGCGGAGGTACAACGTGATAACATATTTCATACTAGATGCCACATCAAAGATAAGGTATGTAGTATGATAATTGATGGTGGAAGTTGTACTAATGTAGCTAGCACTAGTTTGGTTGAAAAATTGAACTTGAAAACTCTAAAACATCCTAGGCCATATAAGTTACAATGGCTGAATGATTGTGGGGAGGTTAAAGTAAATAAACAAGTGCTGGTTTCATTCTCTATTGGGAGATATAAGGATGAGGTTGTATGTGATGTAGTACCCATGCATGCTGGACACATTCTTTTGGGGCGACCTTGGCAATATGATAGGCGAGTGACACATGATGGTTACTTAAATAGATATTCTTTTGTAATGAATAAAAGGCAAATCACTCTTGTACCCTTAACACCTAGGCAAGTGTATGAGGATCAAATGACAATACAAAAAGAGAGTGATACAAAAAAAGAAAATGAGAGCACAAAAGAAAGAGAGAATGAGAGAAAAGAAAGTGGAAAGATAGAAAAAAATATTGTTGAGAGAAAAGAGAGGCAACATGTAAACTTGATTGCAAAAGAGAGAGAGGTTAAGAAGGCCTTCTTTTCAAAACAGCCTATCATTGTACTTTTGTCCCAAAGAGGCTTGTTTGCATACTAATGAGCTTAACCCTTTTTTGCCTAGTATTATTGTGACTCTTTTGCAGGACTTTGATGATGTGTTTCCCAATGAAGTCCCTAATGGTTTGCCACCTATTAGGGGAATTGAGCATCAAATAGACTTTCTTCCTGGAGCTACCATTCCTAATAGACCCGCTTATAGAAGTAACCCCGAAGAGACAAAGGAGCTTCAAAGGCAGGTTGAAGAACTCTTGGCAAAAGGATATGTGAAGGAGAGCATGAGTCCGTGTGCGGTACCAGTTCTACTAGTGCCTAAAAAGGATGGAACATGGAGGATGTGTGTTGATTGTGGTGCGATTAATAAAATCACTGTAAAGTATCGACATCCTATTCCTAGACTTGATGACATGCTTGATGAATTGTATGGTTCTTGTGTGTTTAGCAAAATAGATCTTAAAAGTGGATATCATCAAATTAGGATTAGAGAGGGAGATGAGTGGAAAACGGCTTTTAAAACAAAATATGGTTTATATGAGTGGTTAGTAATGCCATTTGGATTATCTAACGCACCCAGCACTTTTATGAGGTTAATGAACCATGTTTTGCGTGCTTTTCTTGGTAAGTTTGTAGTTGTCTACTTTGATGATATTTTGATCTATAGCAAAAGTCTAGAAGAACACGTTGAGCATTTGCAAAGTGTATTGACTGTTTTAAGGAAGGAAAAGTTGTATGCTAATTTGAAGAAGTGTGCTTTTTGTACAAATCAGATTGTTTTTCTTGGTTATGTTATAAGTGCTAAAGGAATTGAGGTTGATGAAGAGAAGATAAAGGCTATTAAGGAATGGCCTACACCTAAAAGCATAAGTGAGGTAAGAAGTTTTCATGGTTTGGCTAGTTTTTATAGAAGATTTATGAAAGATTTTAGCACCCTTGCTGCACCTTTAACTGAAATTATTAAGAAACACGTGGGATTTAAGTGGGGTAGTGAACAAGAAAGTGCATTTAATCTAATCAAGGAGAAATTGGTTTCTCGCACCACTACTTACTTTACCCGATTTTACTAAAACTTTTGAAATTGAGTGTGATGCCTCAAGTATAGGTATTGAGCTGTTTTGATGCAAGAGGGGCGTCCAATTGCTTATTTTAGTGAGAAATTGAGTGGCGCAGCCCTAAACTATCCTACTTATGACAAGAGATGTATGCATTAGTGAGAGCGTTGGAAACTTGGCAACATTATCTTCTACCTAAAGAGTTTGTCATACACACTGATCATGAGTCCTTAAAGCATTTGAAAGGGCAAGGTAAGTTACATAAGAGACATGCCAAATGGGTTGAATTCATTGAGCCATTTCCTTATGTGATCAAATACAAACAAGGTAAGGAGAATGTAGTGGCTGATGCATTATCGAGAAGGTATGCACTTATCTCTACATTAAATACAAAGTTATTAGGATTTGAGTACATTAAAGAATTATATGTTAATGATCCTGATTTTGCTAATGTGTTTAATGCTTGTGAAAAAGCTGCATTTGGAAAGTTCTATAGGCACGATGGGTTCTTATTTAGAGAGAATAAATTGTGTGTGCCATATAGTTCTTTGCGTGAATTGCTTTGTGCGTGAAGCTCATGGGGGAGGTTTAATGGGACATTTCGGCATTGCAAAGACTTTAGATGTTTTAAAAGAACATTTTTTTTTGCCACATATGAAACGTGATGTTGAAAGAATATGTGAGAAGTGTATCACTTGTAAACATGCTAAGTCTAGAGTTTTACCCCATGGATTGTATAAACCTTTACCTATACCTAGCGAACCTTGGGTTGATATTTCTATGGACTTTGTTTTGGGTTTACCTAGGTCAAAAAGGGGAAAGGATTCTGTTTTTGTTATTGTTGATAGATTTTCAAAGATGGCACATTTCATTCCATGTCACAAAACTGATGATGCAACAAACATAGCTAATTTGTTTTTCAAGGAAATAGTCAAATTGCATGGAGTACCAAGGAGCATAGTTTCAGATCGAGATGCTAAGTTCTTAAGCCACTTTTGGAAAACTTTATGGGGTAAGTTGGGTACTAAACTTTTGTTTTCTACTACTTGTCATCCACAAACTGATGGACAAACTGAGGTTGTAAATAGAACATTGTCCACGATGTTGCGTGCCATTATTCAAAAGAATTTGAAAACTTGGGAAGAATGTTTGCCACATGTTGAATTTGCTTACAATAGAACTGTCCATTCAGCTACTAAATTTTCACCATTTGAGATTGTATATGGTTTTAATCCATTAACTCCTTTGGATTTATTGCCGTTACCTATTGATGAGCGTGCTAGTTTGGATGGTAAAAAGAAAGCTGAATTTGTTAAGCAATTGCATGAGAAAGTGCGGCACAACATAGAAAAGAGGACTGAACAATATGCTACTCAAGCCAACAAAGGACGAAAGGAAGTGGTTTTTCAGCCTGAGATTGGGTTTGGGTGCATATGAGAAAGGAGAGATTCCCAAAGACAAAGGCGTTCAAAGTTGCTTCCAAGGGAGATGGTCCATTTCAAGTGGTTGCACGAATCAATGACAATGCCTACAAATTGGACCTTCCTGGTGAGTATAATGTGAGTGCTACTTTTAATGTTTCTGATCTTTCTCCTTTTGATGTAGGTGAAGATTCGAGGACGAATCCTTTTCAGAAGAGGGGGAATGATGAGAACTATCAAGAGAATACCATTAAAGCTTCAAGTGATCCTTTGCACATTCATGAAGGCCCAATTACAAGAGCTAGAGCCAAAAAGATACAAGCTGCTTTAAATGGATTAATTGAGAAAATATGGATTGAAACTACAATTCAAGATGCAAGACATCATGAATTCGGCTTGAAGAGATGTCAAGGCATTGTGGGCTTTATTCAAGCTATTGGGCAGCCAAATACACAATTCGGATCAAATACAGAAAGGTCAATTTTGGAATAAAACTGGTATTGATTGAGCTGGAATTAACTTGCATGCCATATACTATTGGAAAGATAATTAAGATAGCTTTCCAAAGAATTTTACGGAGTTAGATTTGGAGTTCTCTAGAAGGAGTTATGACCAATTTATTACAGCATGCGCAGAATTGGAAATTTCAACGAATCCTTAACTAGTTAGGAGAACTACTCCGACTTGAACTAGGATTTAATCTTTTTCGGATTTTTTGGGTCTCTATTGGCCTATTTAAACTCAGCAGCCTTGCTATGTAAGACAATAGAGAGATTAATGTTATTTGAATTTGAGAGAATTATTCTTTCTTTGGTTCTTTTGAGAACTAGTGAACTTATCAAGAATTTGCATTCTTGTGGCATTCCAAATCAAGACTTATCGCTCACCTTCTCATCTAAATCTTGAGTGTGGCGTCAATATCCTTCTCCATACCTTTGGTTCATGTTTGATTAAGCATTGGGTCAAGGTTTTGTGTGTCTTAAATCTGTTTAGAACTTTCTTGGGTAGTTGAAACTTTAAATTAAATGTTCTCCTTAAAGTTTCAATGTGGGATTCGCATCAAGTGCATTAGTCCTTTCCCGCTGTGTACCATTCTCTGGGCAGTCTTTGATGAAGTGTCCTTCTTTTCCACATTTGAAACATGTTCTAGTGTTGGCTAAACATTCTTTAGGGTGAGTTCTGCAACATTGATTGCATCTAGGCCTTGGTAGGGCTTCTTTTTTGTGATTCTTTATACGCTTGTTCTTATCTTGCTCTTGGTAAGTTGGTGCTCTCTTCCTCTTATTGTTTAAGGGTTGTCTTCCATGATTAGCTACATAAGTCCCTTGATCTATGCTCCCTTTATTCCTTCGTTCTTCTTCCTTCTTTTCTTCATCTGCTTGTTCAATTACCAAGGCTCGATCCATGAGCTCATTGAAGGAAGCATCCCGAATTCCAGCCACTTTTAAGTCCTTTGCTAAATCTTTACGCAATCCATGCATAAAATGATCCTTTTTCAAATCTTCTGTGGCAACCATGTGTGGGGCATAATGAGAGAGCTCATCGAATTTTGGATATACTCTAGTATTGTCATTTTTCCTTGTTGCAAATAAACAAATTCTCTTTTTTCGGTAGACTTCACTGTCTTTGAAAAATACTTATTGTAAAAATGTTCTTTAAATTCTTTCCGTCACATTGCTGTTTCGTTGTGGCATCATCTGATAGAATCCCACCAATATTCAGCTGCCCCCCGTAGCATAAAGGAAACACAAGTGACCTTTTCCTCTTCTGGCACCTTGGCTACTTCAGTCATTCTTTCCATGGTTCACAACTATTGGTCTGCTGCCATAGGATCCGCACCTCTTTCAAATATAGGTGGGTTTAGTCTTCTAAATTCAGCCCCAACATTATTTGTTGCTTGGGCACATTCATCTCTTTTAACTTCTCTTTCTAAGAGTCGTGTGACAATGTCTGTAAGTCAATCAATTGTAGAGGATTGCTCTCTTGAAGTCTCTCCCACTCTTTGGGCTCTATTACCCTTAGCACTTGACATCTCTACAATCTTTGAACAAGCTTCTATGGGTCAAATAAATTAAATGTAAGATATTTAATTATCTAACTTCTTAATTCTTACTAAGAGCTGAGCTGTGTCCTCCTCCTTGGCTAGTGCATATGGACGGTCTACAGAATCGCTTTAAACCTTGGGCTCTGATACCAAATTGTAATACTCCACCTTTATGATCGTAACTAAAGTGGTTAAACCAGGAGTAACATTAAGTATTTGTGGAAACGATTTCAAAATAAACATTTTCTAAATATTGTACACAAAAAAAACTTTGTTACATAAAAACTATACAAAAGGGTTTGTCACAACAAAAACTTTGTTACAAAAATCACAAACCAATTCCATAAACAAACTTGTGGTAATTATGCTTAGATAAGAACACAGTTGATCCTGTTATATAACCCAAGGTCTATTATGTCCATATGCACCTTGCCTTGGTTGGGACGTAGTGTCAGCCTTTTCCTACTTAGTTCCTGCAATGTAAGGACTACATGAGCTAATGTCCAGTAAGTAAACACTTGATGTATGTATTACCTATCATGCACATGAATGACTTTATGAAATAAGTGCTAAAGTTTTTACATGAACTTTGAAATATAAAGAACGATGTTAGGGCCCTAGGTTTGTTGTACTACAAAGTTAGCATTCTATAAAACATACCCTTGGGCTTAAATTAATTATCCGTTGGATGTTACGTATTACCGTCCCCAAAGGATCTCTTTTCTTAGCTTATAAGGCTTGCCCTCTTTATGAATGCTTATTCCACCCGAATGGTATCAGAGCCTAACGTCATTCTTCCTAAGAAGGGTGGTATATTGTAGATAGATCTATGATTCCTGAAATAGAATAATAAAAATTTAAATCTTATGGCTTCCTCTTCAACTTCCCAATCTACTAAGTCTCTTGCATCTCTTTCTTCTACTCTTTCTCTTCCTAAATCTTGTACAAAACATCTTGCTTTTAAAATTGAAAACCTTGTAGAGTATTCATATGTCCCAGATTCTGCTCAAATCTCTGAGTCTTCCTTACCTTTGATCAGTCCCTACAAACTCTACCAAAGACCTAATTTCTTTACCTGAACCATCCGTACTCTTATCTCTATAAAAAGACCAACTCCAAAAGAATATATTCAGTCTTCTCGGCTGGATCAGTGTGCTTTGCAAGCAACTCAAGTAGAGTGGTATGTTACCTTAGAGATCCCAACAGAGCTAGTTACTCCATGGAAACGAGAAGGGTATAGGCACCTCCATCTCGAGGGAATACGTTCATCCTTACCTTACATGGTAGAAAAGGTCTACAAGTGACAGCCAGAATAGCTCTAATGGATACAAGGTTTAAAGAGTACCAACATGCTGTAATTGGTACTGTCCTGACAACATTACATGCTGGGAGCATCCTCCTCACTTGTTACCCAAATTTAAAACTTTCCCTTAAAGATCCGAACCTACCCACAACCTTAAAAGTCTAAATCCAACTCCAGGTTGTTGAACAGTAGTCATCAGAAAGATGGCTACTCTACACCACCAGTTGGTGTAACGTACCTTCACCTCAAACAACCTCTGACACACTCATGATCCTTGTGGATAATGAGTCTTTTCCCACAATTATCCAGATCTCTAAACAGATACAAAAATAAAAGCTTCTTAAACTTATGCCACTGGAATGGTTATCCAATTATGAGAAATTTCACCAAAATTCTCAACCTATCCAAACCTCTGATGCTCAGTTTGAAAAGAGACCAAATGGTACTGTCAGGCTGACTTTTCACCTCTAGAGTCCAATAAACAGTCACAACCTCCCAGGCTATAATATACTGCTATGATCACAGTAGTAAAAATAGGACAAGAAAAGTTACCCATTGAGGGCTTTAACTCTGATGGATATCCTATTTATCCAGCAAAAATCCAAGGACACTTCTTTTATGATGCACCGGGATCTCATATGTGTGACCCTAACTGTCCTTGTCTTGAAGATGGTGAACTAGATGATGATTGGTACGTCAACAGATGACCAAAAAAAAAAGAACTAAAAGTCTATAAAGCTCCAATAATCTGAATGCCTGAAGATGATGATGATGCAGATTATACTCCGTGGCCAGTTGAATCAGAAACTGAGGTGTCTATTCCTCAACAGCTGACAACCTGCAGACAAGAAGCAAAAGATCTGTTTCTGACCTCATAATGCTCACAGCCTTGCATGATGTTTTCCTCTAGCTCTTACCATGAGTAATTTCCTCTTCTGGAGAAACAGATAGATTCATAGAGAAAAGTGGTTTCAAAACCATTCATTCAATCTCCTGTCACTCCTAAAAGACAACTTGAGGAACCTAAGTAATATGAAGCAGTTCTTAATTGGCAAACTCAGAATGCCAGAGTTCAGAATACAGTCTTAGAATCTCTTGATACCAGGCTTAACAATGTTCAAGACCAAGTCCAGAGCACAGACAAGAAAGTTAATAAGATTACAGCTCAGCTGGAATAGTGTATCTTAACTTGAACAATCAGATTGCTAAACTGGATGTCGAGCTTAGAACGATGATCCAGAATAGATACTGGGGTCCAGAGTTCAATAAAAAAGAAGTTAAAATCTGATAGCTTAAAAGTGAACTCGCAAGAATTGATACTGAGAAACAACAGGCATCCCTTTTTGGACAAACTCAAACATTACCTGCATACACTCCTTCCTTTACCACATACAACCTTTTTACAAACTTGTTAATTATGAATAACCCGTGGATTATGCAAAATTCTTTGGGTTATCACATCTTTCCACACCTAAGCCAGTACCAAAACCAAAACCAACAGCCAAGCCTACAGTTTTTAAACCATCAACCTCAACACAACAACCTACTTCTCCTCAAGCCACCCCAGAACCTACTCAAACACCAGCAAAAGACAAGGGACCCATGCATCAACTCTTTTCCAAAGAGTTTAAGACTGGTTTTCCATATTCTGAAGCCAGTACTCCTGTTGCAAGTTTAGAATCTTCTTCTGAAGAATCCTATTCTTCAACAGAATCAGTTTCTATTCCAGATTCAGAAGAACATTATGTCGATATTCCAGATTTATTTATGGTTCAGCCATCAATAAGTTTTAGTGAACCTCAGTCTCCTGATGAGGATGAGCCCTCTACCTCATAGGGACCTCCGATAGTCGAGGATCCAGAAGATGCTCCTCCACATCAGACTAACTCAATCCCAAAATCATCTCATGGACCTTGGTTCACATTTGATGATATACCAAAATATAAATAGTTCCGGAGATTTCAAGAATTTTCTGCATGGACAGACGTGCAGATGCTTAAATATATGTTACTCCAGAATCGGTTCTGAGAGAATTTTGCTCCAGATTCCTTGGTTCACTAAGAGACTCGCTTGAAAGTCTTGGCTAGTACAAATAACTCCAACTGTATTAGGCCACTATCCCTCAAGTCTTAGGACTCATTTGTGAACAGTTCCTAGGGGAACCGACAGTTGCTTAAGAAGCAGCTAGAAGGGAATTTCACCATATGAAATGTTGTTCTCTGAAGATTAAAGATCTAGATTTTCATTATAAGAGAATGACAGTTCTGTACTACAAGCTCAATGGCTTCAACGATTCTTCCCTAAAGTATATCTTCGTTGCATCCTTACCTAAGAAGATCCTACCAGAATTACAAAGACAGCTCCATGTTCATCAGCTCAACATTGATACCTTATCATTAAGGAAGATATATCAATTGGTTGTCTCATGTCTCGAAAATCTTTGTGAATAAAAAAGTGTTTTTCAAGGATCTGATAAAGCACAAAGAGCCCTTTAAGAGTGCTTGCAAAAAGCCTCACCTTGCTATTAAATGCAAGGATGAGAAATCCTATCGCTGTCCAACCAAGAAAAAATCCCATTTCCAGAAATACTCTCCGTCTAAATAGTCAAAGAAACACAGTTTCAGGAAGCCTAAACAATCTTATAGGTATTTTCGCAAAAAACCTTTCCAGTCCAGAGGTCAAAAGAATGCCAGATGTTTCATTTGTAAAAAAAAAAAGGGTCATTTTGCAAAGTCTTGTCCAAACAACCCCACCAAATCAGCCAGACTACTTGAACATCTTCAAAATGTCTCTCCACTCTCAGACAATGAAGATGTTGAGTCAGTATTCTCAGAACAGCAAGAATATGATGATGATACAGTTTTTATCCTTATTGAGCAAAGTTCTGACTTAGATTCTAAGGATATTCCTGCCATCCACAATGTCGATTCCATTAACCTTGTCCAGGAAAGCAGACCCTCAGTCAAAATCAGTATTCTTCCATCCAAGTTTTCTAAACCTATCTCTATCATTACTTTCATTGACACAGGAGCACAAAGGAGTATGTTAAATCCTTCCATTCTTCCTCCTGAGTTTTGGGAACATCACGCTGAATATTTCAAAGCTGTCAATGGGGAACTTTTTCAAACTGATCTGATCACAAAAAAACCCATATGCATTCAGTTCTTTCCAGATTACATTCTCTGGGTCAAAATAGTAAGATCTTCCTTTCCTGACAAAGACCTACTATTAGGGTTCAATGTTCTCCAAATAGTCAAGAAATTAAATATCTCTTCTAATGGTATTCGGTATAAATAAAGGTTCCTACCTTATACGGATACCTTAAAATTATACTTAATTTCTAATGCTCCTCCTCCTATTAAAACCTTAAAAACCAGTTCCTTTCTTTCTGTCCAGAAAGCCATATCCATTTTTCTCATCCATCTCCTCTGTGGAAAAATTCTAGGTTCTTTATTAAGTTACCATTTAAGCTTAATGAAGACATTAATCCAACAAAAGCTACTCATCCTGAAATGACCCCTTCAGACCTAAAGTTAGCCCAAGCCGAGTGTCAACAGCTTATGGCCCAAGGTCTTATTAAGCCCACTCATTCCGATTGGGCTTGCCAAGCTTTTTACGTTGAGAAAAGATTAGGAATTATTCGGGGTAAGAAAAGATTGGTGATTGACTATCAACTCCTCAATTGTTTTCTCAAAGACAACAAATTTCCTTTACCCAAGATCCAATCCCTGTTTATTCATCTTTAGGGTGCTAAAGTGTTTTCTAAGTTTGATCTCAAATTAAGATTTTGGCAGATTGGTATCCATCTAGATGATTGGCCCAAAACAGCATTCTGTATCCCTAATGCCCATTATCAATGGATCGTTATGCCATTCGATCTAAAAGTTGCTCCATCACTGTTCCAGAAAACCATGGTAAAGATCTTTGAGCCTATCATTGATGAGAACTATCAAGAGAATACCATTAAAGTTTCAAGTGATCCTTTGCACATTCATGAAGGCCCAATTACAAGAGCTAGAGCCAAAAAGATACAAGCTGCTTTAAATGGATTAATTGAGAAAATATGGATTGAAACTACAATTCAAGATGCAAGACATCATGAATTCGGCTTGAAGAGATGTCAAGGCATTGTGGGCTTTATTCAAGCTATTGGGCAGCCAAATACACAATTCGGGTCAAATGCAGAAAGGTCAATTTCGGAATAAAACTGGTATTGATTGAGCTGGAATTAACTTGCAAGCCATATACCGTTGGAAAGATAATTAAGATAGCTTTCCAAAGAATTTTACGGAGTTAGATTTGGAGTTCTCTAGAAGGAGTTATGACCAATTTATTACAGCATGCGCAGAATTGGAAATTTCAACGACTCCTTAACTAGTTAGGAAAACTACTCCGACTTGAACTAGGATTTAATCTTTTTCGGATTTTTTGGGTCTCTATTGGCCTATTTAAACTCAGCAACCTTGCTATGTAAGACAATTGAGAGATTAATGTTATTTGAATTTGAGAGAATTATTCTTTCTTTGGTTCTTTTGAGAACTAGTGAACTTATCAAGAATTTGCATTCTTGTGGCGTTCCAAATCAAGACTTATCACTCACTTTCTCATCTAAATCTTGAGTGTGGCGTCAATATCCTTCTCCATACCTTTGGTTCATGTTTGATTAAGCATTGGGTCAAGGTTTTGTTTGTCTTAAATCTGTTTAGAACTTTCTTGGGTAGTTGAAACTTCAAATTAAGTATTCTCCTTAAAGTTTCAATGTGGGATTCGCATCAATTTGGTATCAGAGCAAGTTTCTAATCAGGTTTGAATGTCTTATTTATTTTGATTATCAAAAAAAGAAAACAAACAGCAAAAAAAAAAAAACTTACAGCAAAAAAAAAAAAGAAAGAAACGTACAGCAAAAAAAAAAAAAAAGATTGCAAAAGGATTCAAGTATTCCTACTTTCATCAATATCAATTGTGTCCTTTACTTGCTTGTTTTCCTTTCTTCAATTTCTTTTTTATTCTTTGTGTTCTCTTAATTCTTTTTCTTTATTAGTGTGCTGGAATAGCTTATTTGGTGTGTCACTTGTTTTGTTTTTCTTGGTTTTATTTTTAGTTCAATAAAGAACTGAAAGAGAGAATTAAGTGTGGTAAAAGGCAATAGTTTGTGAGATCATTAGAGGGAAAAAACCAATTTGTGTGTTAAACACGAGAGTTAAGTGAATCAAATTGAGTGAAACACGTGAGGGAGTGTTATGAGGTTTTTTTTTTTGCTAACTTTAATTTTTCAGATCACAAAATATGTCAAAAGAACAAGAAGCTATAGATCAATCGATCATACACAAAGCCATGCAGCAACAATTTGAGCGCATGAATCTGATGTTTGGAGAGATCCGTGACCAATTGGAAAGGCAAGACACTGCCATAGCCAATCTACAAAAGGGGCAACAACCAATAGCTCCTAATGTAAGAGATAATCAATGGCGTGCTGCCATGGGAGATCAGGGTGGTGATGACCTAGATAATTTTGATGACCAGGTCACCGTTGACATGCGTGGAAGAGATGATAGAAGGGTAAGACGCATAGATCGTGATTTGGGGAGTATCAAACTGAAAATTCCTTCTTTTCAAGGTAAAAATGATCCGGAAGCTTATTTGGAGTGGGAAAAAAAGGTGGAGCTAGTATTTGATTGCCATAATTACTCCGAGGAGAAAAAGGTAAAACTAACTGCTGTTGAATTTATTGATTATGCTATTTTTTGGTGGGATCAACTTGTTTTGAGTAGGAGAAGAAACCGTGAAAGGCCTATAAACACTTGGGAGGAGATGAAGGCCATCATGAGGAGGAGATTCGTTCCTAGTCATTATTATAGGGAGCTATATTAAAGGCTTCAAAGTCTTACACAAGGCTCCAGAAGTGTGGAAGACTACCACAAGGAGATGGAAATAATCATGATTCGAGCAAACATTGAAGAAGAACGAGAGGCCACTATGGCTAGATTTTTACATGGTTTAAATCAAGATATTGCTAATGTGGTTGACTTGCAGCATTATGTTGAATTGGAAGACATGGTTCACATGGCCATAAAAGTGGAACGACAACTAAAAAGAAAGGGTTCTACTAGACCCAATTTGGGTTCATCTTCCTCATGGAAGTCAAAATGGAGCAAAGATGAAAAGGTTGTTTCAAAGCCTAAGATTGAGCCAATCAAGGATCATAAAGAGGGGGGCAGCCAAAGCAAAGGTAAATCTGATTCCCAACACTCTAGAAATAGAGATATTAAGTGTTTTAAATGTTTGGGGACAGGTCATATTGCATCTCAATGCCCAAATAAGAGGGTAATGATCTTGAGGGAAGATGGTGATGTTGAAACCGAGAGTGAATCAGATGATGATCCTATGCCACCTTTTGCAATGAATAAAAGGCAAATCCTCTATTCGTGAATTGCTTGTTAGGAAAAGTCATAAGAGAGGTTTGATAGGTCACTTTGGTGTTCTAAAGACTTTAGGTATATTACAGAGCATTTTTATTGTCCTAATATGAAGCATGATGTGCAATCTATTTGTGATAAGTACATTACATATAGGCAAGCAAAATCTAAAATTAAACCACATGGCTTGTACACCCCCTTACCTGTCCCTAATCAACCTTGGATTGACATATCTGTGGATTTTATTTTAGGATTATCGAGGTCTCAAAGTGGTAAGGATAGCATATTTGTTGTTGTTGATAGGTTTAGTAAAATGGCACATTTTATTACGTGTTCTAAAACAAATGATGCAACACATATTATTGACTTGTTCTTTAAAGAAGTAGTTCGATTGCATGGATTGCCTAAGACAATTGTTAGTGATAGAGACATTAAGTTCTTAAGTCATTTTTGGCATACTTTATCAAATAAATTAGGAACTAAACCTTTATTTTCTATTATTGCACATCCTTAAACGAATGATTAGACTGAACTAAACTTTTATCTTGTTAAGGATTTACATGTGAAAGTTCAAGCCAATACTGAAAGGAAGAATAAGCAGTATGCTAAGCAAGCCAATAAGGGGCGTCTAAAGGTTGTCTTCCAAGTTGGAGATTAGGTTTGGGTGCACATGCATAAGGAGAGATTTCCTATGCAAAGGAAATTAAAATTGCAGCCCAGAGGAGATGAAACTTTTTCAAGTCTTGAAGCAAATCAATGATAATGCCTACAAGATAGATTTGCCAAGTGACTATAGTAATGTTAGTTCAACTTTTAATGTTGTTAATTTATCTTTGTTTGATGTAGGTGATTCGAGGACGAATCCTTTCGAAGAGGAGGGGAATAATGGAAATTAAGATGCTGAAGGTGCTGACCAAATAACTCAAGTTATTGTTCTTAAATATTCTCAAGTTCCTTTATAACGAATTGGCAGTCCATTGACTAGAGCAAGGACAAGGAGGATGAAGAAAGCTTTACAAAGCTTGATTGTGGAAGTGCATTATAAAGAGGCTGAGCTAGAGAAGTATCCCAAAGCTTCACCATGAACAGTAAATTGTCTTGTTGTGCAAGGCATAGATGTGGACAAGCATGATGGGTGCATGGGTTAATTAATAATGTAATTACATTTTTATTTAATTATGAGCTTTTATGTCTTAATTGTTATTTAATTAATTAGGCCCACTTTCAAATTTAATTAAGCCCAATTCGTTTGTTTTATTAATTAGGGTTTTCTTTAGGGTTTGTTATATAAAGACAGTAGCTTGTATTAATGGATTAGGATCACTTTAGATTACTAAGAATAAATTATAGATGATCAAATTAGAACATAAAGGAAACTAAGTCCTTAAAACCCTAATCTTGAAATGCCACAAAGGTTGATCACTCCCTTGATAAATCAAATTTATGCATTCAATCAAGAACACAAGAAGACAAAGCAAAGCTTCTCTGAATAATTCAAAATTTTTCCTTCCCCTTTAACATAACAAGCTGCTATCTTTATATAACAAAACCCTAAAGAAAACCCTAATTAATAAAACAAATGAATTGGGCTTAATTAAATTCGAAAGTAGGCCTAATTAATTAAATAACAATTAAGACATAAAAGCTCATAATTAAATAAAAATGAAGTTACATTATTAATTAACCCATGCACCTTTCATGCTTATCAACATCTATGCCTTACACAACAAGACAATTTACTGTCCATGGTGAAGCTTTGGGATACATTTCTAGCTTAGTCTCTTTGTAATGCACTTCCACAATCAAGCTTTATAAAGCTTCCTTCATCCTTCTTACCCTTGCCCTAGTTAACGGACCTTGAGAATATTTGGGAACATTAACTTGAGTTATTTGGTCAGCACCTTCGCACCTTGATTTCTATTATTCCCCTCCTCTTCAAAAGGATACGTCCTCTAATCACCAACATCAAGCAAAGATAAATCAATAACATTAAAAGTTGCACTAACATTACCATAGTCACTTGGCAAATCTATCTTGTAGGCATTATCATTGATTCACTTCAAGACTTGAAAAGGTCCATCTTCTCTAGGCTGCAATTTTGATTTTCTTTATATAGGAAATCTCTCTTTACGCATGTGCACCCAAACTCAATCTCCAGGTTAGAAGACCAGCTTTAGACGCCTTTTATTGGCTTGGCATGTAAATCCTTAACAAAATTTGCCTTTTTCTTGCCATCAAGACTAGCATGCTTATTAGTAGGCAAAGGTAAAATATCTATAGGTGTTAAAGGATTAATGCCATAAACAATTTCAAAAAGAGAAAATGAAGAAGTAGAATGAACAGTCCTACTATATGCAAACTCAATATGTGGTAAACACTTTTCTCCCTGCCTTAAGTTCTTTTGAATGATAGCATGCAATAAAGTAGTTAGTGTCCTATTAACTACTTTAGTTTGACCATCTATTTGAGGATGTGCAACAGTAGAAAATAAAAGTTTAGTTTCTAATTATCAATAACAATTGTCTTAGGCAATCTATGCAATCGAACTACTTCTTTAAAGAACAAGTCAGCAATATGTGTTGTATCATTTTTTTTAGAACACGTAATAAAATGTGCCATTTTACTAAACCAATCAACAACAACAAATATTCTATCCTTACCACTTTGAGACCTCAGTAATCCTAAAACAAAATCCATAGATATGTCAATCTAAAGTTGATTAGGCACAGGTAAGAGGGTATACAAGCCATGCGGTTTAACTTTAGATTTTGCTTGCCTATAGGTAATGCACTTATCACAAATAGATTGCACATCATGCTTTATATTAGACTAATAAAAATGCTCTTGTAATATACCTAAAGTCTTTAAAACACTAAAGTGACCCATCAAACCTCTCCCATGACTTTCCCTAACAAGTAACTCAAGAGTAGAACAATTAGGCACACATAATTTATCTCTCCTGAATAGAAATCATTCATGCCCGTAAAAGTCACCGAACGCACACTTATCACATTCCTTCCATACTTGGCTACAAATCCTTAAGCAATTCAAAACCAAGTAATTTAGTTTGTAAAGAAGTAAGTAATGGGTACCTCCTAGACAATGCATCAACCACAACATTATTTACCAGGAAGAGGTAACAGAGTACGTGGCATTGTTACACCAGAGCAATAATGAAACAAGTTCGTTCTTTGGACTAGTAGCCCGCATGCTAGGGTTTCCAGCCTATATACCTAGATGCATCAAAACTTGATAACTACAGTCATTAAAATAGGGTACTAAACTAGAAGAAAAATAAGAGTTTTCTGATGCACAAGATCCTTTGTTCAAGGAAAGTGTAGAGCATACTTTCTTAAGGTTTCAAATGAATGGATAAATTTCTTTTTAGATTTTAAAACACTAGAGTTTCATTAATAGAGAGAAAAGAATGAGTTTAGACAATCATGGTTTTCAAAGCACCCTTTTATTTCTTAAAACTTCTCTGAATACAAAGTGAGGAGGAATAGGGGTATCTTCGAGAGACTGTTGCTCTTGGGTTTCAGTCTAAGATGGCTAATGGATTTTTAAAGGCCTGGGCTGAGGTTTGGATTTAGATTTGGGCTTTGGTGGTTGAGAAGGTTGAGGTGTATTTTGGAATAGTGTATGTGTCATTCCAAATAATTTGGACAGGTCATAAGGCCTAACTGGGCCTAACATAGGTGTAAATGGATGATAAGTTGGGCTAATTATTAGTATTGGTGGCAATTTAATAAAGAGTGTGGATTTTTGCTTCTCTGATTCAACTTGGTCTAACTTTACTTTTAATTATTTGATCTCTCTTTCTTTCTGATCAAACTCAGGACCATAGTTGATGAGAACTATCAAGAGAATACTATTAAAGTTTCAAGTGATCCTTTGCACATTCATGAAGGCCCAATTACAAGAGCTAGAGCCAAAAAGATACAAGCTGCTTTAAATGGATTAATTGAGAAAATATGGATTGAAACTATAATTCAAGATGCAAGACATCATGAATTGGGCTTGAAGAGATGTCAAGGCATTGTGGGCTTTATTCAAGCTATTGGGCAGCCAAATACACAATTCGGGTCAAATGCAGAAAGGTCAATTTCGGAATAAAACTGGTATTGATTGAGCTGGAATTAACTTGCAAGCCATATACCGTTGGAAAGATAATTAAGATAGCTTTCCAAAGAATTTTACGGAGTTAGATTTGGAGTTCTCTAGAAGAAGTTATGACCAATTTATTACAGCATGCGCAGAATTGGAAATTTCAACGACTCCTTAACTAGTTAGGAAAACTACTCCGACTTGAACTAGGATTTAATCTTTTTCGGATTTTTTGGGTCTCTATTGGCCTATTTAAACTCAGCAACCTTGCTATGTAAGACAATTGAGAGATTAATGTTATTTGAATTTGAGAGAATTATTCTTTCTTTGGTTCTTTTGAGAACTAGTGAACTTATCAAGAATTTGCATTCTTGTGGCGTTCCAAATCAAGACTTATCACTCACCTTCTCATCTAAATCTTGAGTGTGGCGTCAATATCCTTCTCCATACCTTTGGTTCATGTTTGATTAAGCATTGGGTCAAGGTTTTGTTTGTCTTAAATCTGTTTAGAACTTTCTTGGGTAGTTGAAACTTCAAATTAAGTATTCTCCTTAAAGTTTCAATGTGGGATTCGCATCAATAGTATCTTTGCTGGAGCATGGCACACATTCTGAATCCAGTTGAGAAATTATGAATTGTAAATTCTCATGAATTTGTTGCATCTACTCCTGTCAGTTCGCTAATTGATCTTATCAACTTGTTGATGAATGTGTTGCAACGTGTCATTTTGGGCTTTAGCATTTTGAGTTTGCCAATTTAAGATGGATTCAAAAGGCTTTGGTTCTTCAAGGTGACCAATAGGAGTAATAGGTAAAGGAACAAAAAGTTTTGACACTATCTTCCTTTGGGTGTCGGTTTGGTTTGTAATGGATACCAATTAGGAAAATCGACCGGTTAGGTACGTGGCTCCCAATCGGGAAAACCAACTGGTTAGGTACGTGGCTTGTTTACTGACAGTGTGGACCAGACTACTGTCCATTTGGGTTCACAGCTGGAACTTACGTCGTTGGATTCCTACCGATATACCTTAATTAGAAAACTAAAAACCAGAATCTTTTTCTTTTTTCATGTTTATAAACCCTAAAATAAGTTTTTCTTAGCTTAAAATGGGTGCCAAACCAGATAAGAAAACAACTAAAAGATCTTAAGCTTTCTAATACACAGGATTCTTCAAAGAAGACAAGTGTAGAGCATACGACTTGGTTTTAATTTGAACAGATTTCCTTTTTCTTACTTATATCTTTTCTTTATTTATTTCAGAGCTTTATCGAACTTAAGAGGAGAGAGAGAATTAGAAAGCCATGGATAGAAAATATTGAATATATTGAGTGAAAATCAACTTATTTTACAAAGAGGAGAGATGCCTTTATATAGAGATAAAGGTCATAAAAGACAAACTAGAAAAGTGAGACAAGACCCATCACTTTCTTAAAAGCAAATATAATTATTAAAGCAAAACACACTTTTGATAAAACTGAAATAGGACCCCCTTGCTTTTCTAAAAGCAAAAATAACAAAAGCATAAAGCAAGCTAATAATACAAAGTAAAGCAAAAATGACAAAAGCATAAAGCAAGCTAATAAGACAAAAGCATAAAGTAAGTTAATTATTTCCCTTACTTTATACTATTACAACCACATAATAAGACAAAACAACATTATTAAGGAAAGGATAGATTCATATGTTCTAGATCATCTGAGTTGGAGTATATTTTTTTTTGTCGGCCATGCCTGTAATTTGGATACGTCTTGACACATATAGTGTCAAATGGACTACAAAATATGGTGCAGTAATCCATGGTAAAGAGGACAACCCCGAGCATGCATAATACCAGGGATACAATTCTTTACACAGGGAGAGTAATGACTGGTTCAAAGGTAGAGATAACTCTAGGAGTAGAAAACTGGCCTTATCCCGGTGTAGTGACTTGAACGTGAACACTAGAAGGAGATGTTTCTAGCTATTTGAGATGCTGGCTGAGAGGTAGAAACTCATCGTCTAGATCCTGAGAATCTTGATAATATAACTGAGGAGGAGTGTTAGAACACTCTTCTTTAATTATGATTCCTTTGCTGGAGCCTAAAAGGTTAGGGACTATAATTATTTCATGATGAGGACCAAGAGAACTGGTGAAAATATTAGTGATAGGCGGTTTGACATGGTTGAGTTGTAACAGGAAATTAGTGAGGGTTTTCTTAAAGTTTGGATCTTCTTTAATGGTTGAAGGATGTGTTGTAATGTGATAATGGGAACACTGGGTTTGGGTAAAGAAAGCACGGGTTTCTGGATACTGAAAATAAGATCGATGAACTGTAAAAATAGATGTAAACTATCTGCTTCATGAGGAGGAATGGAGTAAAGATTACAGTAATGAGCCAATTGTCCTAATCTATGTCTCCACCAAGGAATAAGTGAGAACCATTCAAGAAGAGTCCATAACAAAGAAGTGGATTGATTAGGAGTCATGATCCTTTTCAGAGTAGATTTGAGAGAAAGAATTGGTTTTATAGCATGGCGAGCAGTAAGACACCAGAAATACCATAATTCGTCATTAGTAATATCTCTGGTAGGAGAAACACATAACCCAGTGAGAAACAGATACTCTCGATCAAAAGTGGTGAAAACAGTTGGACCTTTAAGGAGGTAAATTCTCATATAATATTTAAAGAGATATTATTTTGCACACTGTTAGAGCTAGTAGAGAGTAGAGAAAGATTTTCTAAGAGGAAAGTTTTTTGAGTAAGGGCTTGAGAAGGAAGAGAAAAAGCTATAGAACGAACATCTCTATGAGAATGAGAAGCCATGAATATGATAGGGAAAATAGGAGAAGCATGAAATACAGGTTGAGGAGGTTTATGAGCTCAGAATAGAAAATCAGGAATCAAGTTTGCATCTCCTTTTATATTTTGGACTTCAAACTCATATCGAGAAAACCATTCCTGAAGACGAAGCAACTGATTATTAGGGATCGTTTTGCCTTTAAACTGTAGGACTTTAGGAAAAGCTAAATTATCTAATTTGATGAAGAATCTATGGCCAAGTAGATGATATTCAAAATTTTTTATCCCATGTTTAATGCCGAGGATTTCTTTGAACACCGTATGGTAATCCTGTTGAGTTAAACTGAAATGTCCACTAGCATATCCGATCAAGTGTTCTTTCTAATTTGTCATTTCAAGGAGAATAGCACCCCATGATATGTCAGAAGCATCAATTTGTAGGATGCGAAGGCCATCAGAATTAATTTTCAACGGTGGAGGATTCTGAGTTAAAGCAAATGCGTGTGATGCTTATCCTATGGAAAGGGACGTCTCTTTAATAAAGCAGATAAAACATAGTGTGTTCTTTGTCTTTGATCAATTCTTTGAAGAATTGCTTCTGTTCACAAAGTTTATCAAGGCAGGACTTTGCAACTTGGAAGATCTTGCCTAAGGAAATATTGTCAAGGCTAAGATTGTAAGCAGCAAGTTGTCGTTGAATTTCAGGTTGCAACTCATCAGGTAAGGAAGCACAATCTTTCTCTGAGCGTCAGTTTGTGGTTCAAGAGGTGGAAAGTTTGAGGAATAGTCTCTGGAGAACATCATACATGGGATTGGTTGTGGTTGTGGATGTATGACTGGTGAAGGGACTTCTGTTTTGCAGTGTTTAGCAATCCATTTAAGTTCCTTGTGGTAAAGAGGTAAAGGTACAGGTGGCGATCTTGTATTCCGCTGCCCGACTCCTTAGTTGGTATCAGAGCCTTGTCTCTCAAGTTTTTTGAAATGATATCATGTTTTGATTTCTAAAAGAAAGTGGTATGATAAATGCTTTTTCAGTTTTGAAAGAATCCTAGACTTCAGGACACAGAGAGAGAGATTGCAATATCATGGCTTCTACATCTTCTTGCTCAGAATCTTCAAACCCTATTTCCCTTTCGTCTACTTTATCTTTACCAAAGTCTTGCACTAAACATACTGCAAATAAGATAGAAAACCTTGTAGAATACTCCTATATTCCCGAGTCTGCACAAATTACTGAGTCTTCTTTTCCTCTTATCAGTCCTTATCATTTGTATAAAAGATCTACTTCTCTTACTCGTAGTATCAAGTCCCTTATCAGTACAAAGCGTCCTCTTTCTAAAGAATACATCCAGTCTTCTAGACTAGATCAGTGTACTCTCCAAGCTACTACTGCTGAACAATATGTTACACTTGAGATCCCTCCAGAACTCGTTGCTAACTGGAAACGAGAAGGTTATACTCATCTCTACCTCGGCGGAGTGAGATTAATCTTGACACTTCATGGAAGAAAAGGTTTACCTCACACGCAATCAATTGCTATGCTCGACACCAGGTTCAAACAGTATCAACACGCTGTTATTGGTACAGTTTTGACTACCCTACATGCAGGCAGTGCTCTTCTCACCTTTTACCCAAATTTCAACTTGTCCCTCCAAGATATCAACCTTTCCATCGCCTTGAAAGTCCAAGTTCAAATTCAAGGTGCTGACCAAATCTCCTCAGCAAAGATAGCTACTCTCCATCATCAATTGGTCTATAGGCTTCAGAACCATGCCTTAGATCTTCCAACTCCAGAAAGTCACTCAGATGCTCTAATGGTACTAGCAGAATCTGATCAAACTCCAACGATCATTCAGATTCCTCGACAAATTCCTCAACAAGAACTTGTCAAGCTCATGCCTTTAGAATGGATTTCCAACTATGAAAAGTTCCATCAGAACGATGCTCCTATTCAGACATCCGAAAGCATGTTTGAACGCAGAAACGATGGATCTGTCAAAATGACTTTCAAACCACCTCAGACGGCTTCACAGCCTCCTCCAGCTGTTCTCCCTACAGCTCCACCAGAGTCTCCAAGACTATCCTTCACCTATTCCTCAATGATCACTCCAATCCAAACTGGCCAAGAGAAACTCCCAATCACTGGTTTCACCTCAGAAGGTTATCCAATTTACCCTGCTAAAATTGAAAAACACTTTATTTGGGATGCTCCTGGATCTGACATGTGTGATCCAGATTGTCCGTGCTGGCAAGATGGCGAAGATGATGAACTTGTGCCTAAAAGAAAACCTAAAAAGAAGTATCTTACTTCTTGTAAGGTTGACCACAAAAGGCCACAAAACCCTCCTTCACCTCCTCCTGCACCTGCACCTTTACCTCTTTACCACAAGGAACTTAAATGGATTGCTAAACACTGCAAAACAGAAGTCCCTTCACCAGTCATACATCCACAACCACAACCAATCCCATGTATGATGTTCTCCAGAGACTATTCCTCAAACTTTCCACCTCTTGAACCACAAACTGACGCTCAGAGAAAGATTGTGTCAAAACCCTTTGTCCCTTCACCAATCACCTCTGCTGGTCATCTTGAAGAACCAAAACCTTTTGAATCTGTCCTCAACTGGCAAACCCAGAATGCCAGAGCACAGAATGATGCTTTACAGCACATCCATCAACAAGTCGATCGAATCAGTTTACGAACTGACAAGATTGAAACCAAAGTTGATTCCATCACATCACAGATGCAGCAAATCCACCAGGATCTAAAGAACAGAGTTGCTCAACTAGATGCTGAACTAAAAGAAATGCTCCGACATCGCTACTGATGAGAACTATCAAGAGAATACCATTAAAGTTTTAAGTGATCCTTTGTACATTCATGAAGGCCCAATTACAAGAGCTAGAGCCAAAAAGTACAAGCTGCTTTAAATGAATTAATTGAGAAAATATGGATTGAAACTACAATTCAAGATGCAAGACATCATGAATTGGGCTTGAAGAGATGTCAAGGCATTGTGGGCTTTATTCAAGCTATTGGGCAGCCAAATACACAATTCGGGTCAAATGCAGAAAGGTCAATTTCGGAATAAAACTGGTATTGATTGAGCTGGAATTAACTTGCAAGCCATATACCGTTGGAAAGATAATTAAGATAGCTTTCCAAAGAATTTTACGGAGTTAGATTTGGAGTTCTCTAGAAAGAGTTATGACCAATTTATTACAGCATGCGCAGAATTGGAAATTTCAACGACTCCTTAACTAGTTAGGAAAACTACTCCGACTTGAACTAGGATTTAATCTTTTTCGGATTTTTTGGGTCTCTATTGGCCTATTTAAACTCAGCAACCTTGCTATGTAAGACAATTGAGAGATTAATGTTATTTGAATTTGAGAGAATTATTCTTTCTTTGGTTCTTTTGAGAACTAGTGAACTTATCAAGAATTTGCATTCTTGTATGCGTTCCAAATCAAGACTTATCACTCACCTTCTCATCTAAATCTTGAGTGTGGCGTCAATATCCTTCTCCATACCTTTGGTTCATGTTTGATTAAGCATTGGGTCAAGGTTTTGTTTGTCTTAAATCTGTTTAGAACTTTCTTGGGTAGTTGAAACTTCAAATTAAGTATTCTCCTTAAAGTTTCAATGTGGGATTCGCATCAATTTGGTATCAGAGCAAGTTTCTAATCAGGTTTGAATGTCTTATTTATTTTGAATATCAAAAAAAGAAAACAAACAGCAAAAAAAAAAAAACACAAAAAAAAAAAAAAAAAAGAAAGAAACGTACAGCAAAAAAAAAAAAAAAGATTGCAAAAGGATTCAAGTATTCCTACTTTCATCAATATCAATTGTGTCCTTTACTTGCTTGTTTTCCTTTCTTCAATTTCTTTTTTGTTCTTTGTGTTCTCTTAATTCTTTTTCTTTATTAGTGTGCTGGAATAGCATATTTGGTGTGTCACTTGTTTTGTTTTTCTTGGTTTTGTTTTTAGTTCAATAAAGAACTGAAAGAGAGCATTAAGTGTGGTAAAAGGCAATAGTTTGTGAGATCATTAGAGGGAAAAAGCCAATTTGTGTGTTAAACACAAGAGTTAAGTGAATCAAATTGAGTGAAACACGTGAGGGAGTGTTGTGAGGTTTTTTTTTGGTAACTTTAATTTTTCAGATCACAAAATATGTCAAAAGAACAAGAAGCTATAGATCAATCGATCATACACAAAGCCATGCAGCAACAATTTGAGCGCATGAATCTGATGTTTGGAGAGATCCGTGACCAATTGGAAAGGCAAGACACTGCCATAGCCAATCTACAAAAGGGGCAACAACCAATAGCTCATAATGTAAGAGATAATCAATGGCGTGCTGCCATGGGAGATCAGGGTGGTGATGACCTAGATAATTTTGATGACCAGGTCACCGTTGACATGCGTGGAAGAAATGATAGAAGGGTAAGACGCATAGATCGTGATTTGGGGAGTATCAAACTGAAAATTCCTTCTTTTCAAGGTAAAAATGATCCGGAAGCTTATTTGGAGTGGGAAAAAAAGGTGGAGCTAGTATTTGATTGCCATAATTACTCCGAGGAGAAAAAGGTAAAACTAGCTGCTGTTGAATTTATTGATTATGCTATTATTTGGTGGGATCAACTTGTTTTGAGTAGGAGAAGAAACCGTGAAAGGCCTATAAACACTTGGGAGGAGATGAAGGCCATCATGAGGAAGAGATTCGTTCCTAGTCATTATTATAAGGAGCTACATCAAAGGCTTCAAAGTCTTACACAAGGCTCCAGAAGTGTGGAAGACTACCACAAGGAGATGGAAATAATCATGATTCGAGCAAACATTGAAGAAGAACGAGAGGCCACTATGGCTAGATTTTTACATGGTTTAAATGAAGATATTGCTAATGTGGTTAACTTGCAGCATTATGTTGAATTGGAAGACATGGTTCACATGGCCATAAAAGTGGAACGACAACTAAAAAGAAAGGGTTCCACTAGACCCAATTTGGGTTCATCTTCCTCATGGAAGTCAAAATAGAGCAAAGATGAAAAGGTTGTTTCAAAGCCTAAGATTGAGCCAATCAAGGATCATAAAGAGGGGGCAGCCAAAGCAAAGGTAAATCTGATTCCGAACACTCTAGAAATAGAGATATTAAGTGTTTTAAATGTTTGGGGACAGGTCATATTGCATCTCAATGCCCAAATAAGAGGGTAATGATCTTGAGGGAAGATGGTGATGTTGAAACCGAGAGTGAATCAGATGATGATCCTATGCCACCTTTGGAGGATGCTAATGATGGTGTAGAGTATCCTGTTGATGGTAAATTGATGGTTGTTAGGCGTGCTCTTAACATGCAAGTAAAAGAGGATGCGGAGGTACAACGTGATAACATATTTCATACTAGATGCCACATCAAAGATAAGGTATGTAGTATGATAATTGATGGTGGAAGTTGTACTAATGTAGCTAGCACTAGTTTGGTTGAAAAATTGAACTTGAAAACTCTAAAACATTCTAAGCCATATAAGTTACAATGGCTGAATGATTGTGGGGAGGTTAAAGTAAATAAACAAGTGCTGGTTTCATTCTCTATTGGGAGATATAAGGATGAGGTTGTATGTGATGTAGTACCCATGCATGCTGGACACATTCTTTTAGGGCGACCTTGGCAATATGATAGGCGAGTGACACATGATGGTCACTTAAATAGATATTCTTTTGTAATGAATAAAAGGCAAATCACTCTTGTACCCTTAACACCTAAGCAAGTGTATGAGGATCAAATGACAATACAAAAAGAGAGTGATACAAAAAAAGAAAATGAGAGTACGAAAGAAAGAGAGAATGAGAGAAAAGAAAGTGGAAAGATAGAAAAAAATATTGTTGAGAGAAAAGAGAGGCAACATGTAAACTTGTTTACAAAAGAGAGAGAGGTTAAGAGGGCCTTCTTTTCAAAACAGCCTATCATTGTACTTTTGTGCAAAGAGGCTTGTTTGCATACTAATGAGCTTAACTCTTTTTTGCCTAGTGTTATTGTGACTCTTTTGCAGGACTTTGATGATGTATTTCCAAATGAAGTCCCTAATGGTTTGCCACCTATTAGGGGAATTAAGCATCAAATAGACTTTCTTCCTGGAGCTATCATTCCTAATAGACCCACTTATAGAAGTAACCCCGAAGAGACAAAAGAGCTTCAAAGGCAGGTTGAAGAACTCTTAGCAAAAGGATATGTGAAGGAGAGCATGAGTCCGTGTGCGGTACCAGTTCTACTAGTGCCCAAAAAGGATGGAACATGGAGGATGTGTGTTGATTGTCGTGCGATTAATAAAATCACTGTAAAGTATCGACATCCTATTCCTAGACTTGATGACATGCTTGATGAATTGTATGGTTCTTGTGTGTTTAGCAAAATAGATCTTAAAAGTGGATATCATCAAATTAGGATTAGAGAGGGAGATGAGTGGAAAACTGCTTTTAAAACAAAATATGGTTTATATGAGTGGTTAGTAATGCCATTTGGATTATCTAATGCACCCAGCACTTTTATGAGGTTAATGAACCAAGTTTTGCGTGCTTTTCTTGGTAAGTTTGTAGTTGTCTACTTTGATGATATTTTGATCTATAGCAAAAGTCTAGAAGAACACGTTGAGCATTTGCAAAGTGTATTGACTGTGTTAAGGAAGGAAAAGTTGTATGCTAATTTGAAGAAGTGTGCTTTTTGTACAAATCAGATTGTTTTTCTTGGTTATGTTATAAGTGCTAAAGGAATTGAGGTTGATGAAGAGAAGATAAAGGCTATTAAGGAATGGCCTACACCTAAAAGCATAAGTGAGGTAAGAAATTTTCATAGTTTGGCTAGTTTTTATAGAAGATTTGTGAAAGATTTTAGCACCCTTGCTGCACCTTTAACTGAAATTATTAAGAAACACGTGGGATTTAAGTGGGGTAGTGAATAAGAAAGTGCATTTAATCTAATCAAGGAGAAATTGGTTTCTGCACCACTACTTACTTTACCCGATTTTGCTAAAACTTTTGAAATTGAGTGTGATGCCTCAGGTATAGGTATTGGAGCTGTTTTGATGCAAGAGGGGCGTTCAATTGCTTATTTTAGTGAGAAATTGAGTGGCGCAGCCCTAAACTATCCTATTTATGACAAGGAGATGTATGCATTGGTGAGAGCGTTGGAAACTTGGCAACATTATCTTCTACCTAAAGAGTTTGTCATACACACTGATCATGAGTCTTTAAAGCATTTGAAAGGGCAAGGTAAGTTGCATAAGAGACATGCCAAATGGGTTGAATTCATTGAGCCATTTCCTTATGTGATCAAATACAAACAAGGTAAAGAGAATGTAGTGGCTGATGCATTATCGAGAAGGTATGCACTTATCTCTACATTAAATACAAAGTTATTAGGATTTGAGTACATTAAAGAATTATATGTCAATGATCCTGATTTTGCTAATGTGTTTAATGCTTGTGAGAAAGCTGCATTTGGAAAGTTTTATAGGCACGATGGGTTCTTATTTAGAGAGAATAAATTGTGTGTGCCATATAGTTCTTTGCGTGAATTGCTTGTGCGTGAAGCTCATGGGGGAGGTTTAATGGGACATTTCGGCATTGCAAAGACTTTAGATGTTTTAAAAGAACATTTTTTTTGGCCACATATGAAATGTGATGTTGAAAGAATATGTGAGAAGTGTATCACTTGTAAACATGCTAAGTCTAGAGTTTTACCCCATGGATTGTATAAACCTTTACCTATACCTAGCGAACCTTGGGTTGATAATTCTATGGACTTTGTTTTGGGTTTACCTAGGTCAAAAAGGGGAAAGGATTCTGTTTTTGTTGTTGTTGATAGGTTTTCAAAGATGGCACATTTCATTCCATGTCACAAAACTGATGATGCAACAAACATAGCTAATTTGTTTTTCAAGGAAATAGTCAAATTGCATGGAGTACCAAGGAGCATAGTTTCAGATCGAGATGCTAAGTTCTTAAGCTACTTTTGGAAAACTTTGTGGGGTAAGTTGGGTACTAAACTTTTGTTTTCTACTACTTGTCATCCACAAACTGATGGACAAACTGAGGTTGTAAATAGAACATCGTCCACGATGTTGCGTGCCATTATTCAAAAGAATTTGAAAACTTGGGAAGAATGTTTGCCACATGTTGAATTTGCTTACAATAGAACTGTCCATTCAGCTACTAAATTTTCACCATTTGAGATTGTATATGGTTTTAATCCCTTAAGTCCTTTGGATTTATTGCCGTTACCTGTTGATGAGCGTGCTAGTTTGGATGGTAAAAAGAAAGCTGAATTTGTTAAGCAATTGCATGAGAAAGTGCGGCACAACATAGAAAAGAGGACTGAACAATATGCTAATCAAGCCAACAAAGGACGAAAGGAAGTGGTTTTTCAGCCTGGAGATTGGGTTTGGGTGCATATGAGAAAGGAGAGATTCCCAAAGACAAAGGCGTTCAAAGTTGCTTCAAAGGGGAGATGGTCCATTTCAAGTGGTTGCACGAATCAATGACAATGCCTACAAATTGGACCTTCCTGGTGAGTATAATGTGAGTGCTACTTTTAATGTTTCTGATCTTTCTCCTTTTGATGTAGGTGAAGATTCGAGGACGAATCCTTTTCAGGAGAGGGGGAATGATGAGAACTATCAAGAGAATACCATTAAAGTTTTAAGTGATCCTTTGCACATTCATGAAGGCCCAATTACAAGAGCTAGAGCCAAAAAGATACAAGCTGCTTTAAATGGATTAATTGAGAAAATATGGATTGAAACTACAATTCAAGATGCAAGACATCATGAATTGGGCTTGAAGAGATGTCAAGGCATTGTGGGCTTTATTCAAGCTATTGGGCAGCCAAATACACAGTTCGGGTCAAATGCAGAAAGGTCAATTTCGAAATAAAACTGGTATTGATTGAGCTGGAATTAACTTGCAAGCCATATACCGTTGGAAAGATAATTAAGATAGCTTTCCAAAGAATTTTACAGAGTTAGATTTGGAGTTCTCTAGAAGGAGTTATGACCAATTTATTACAGCATACGCAGAATTGGAAATTTCAACGACTCCTTAACTAGTTAGGAAAACTACTCCGACTTGAACTAGGATTTAATCTTTTTCGGATTTTTTGGGTCTCTATTGGCCTATTTAAACTCAGCAACCTTGACTATGTAAGACAATTGAGAGATTAATGTTATTTGAATTTGAGAGAATTATTCTTTCTTTGGTTCTTTTGAGAACTAGTGAACTTATCAAGAATTTGCATTCTTGTGGCGTTCCAAATCAAGACTTATCACTCACCTTCTCATCTAAATCTTGAGTGTGGCGTCAATATCCTTCTCCATACCTTTGGTTCATGTTTGATTAAGCATTGGGTCAAGGTTTTGTTTGTCTTAAATCTGTTTAGAACTTTTTTGGGTAGTTGAAACTTCAAATTAAGTATTCTCCTTAAAGTTTTAATGTGGGATTCGCATCACTTGGGAGGACTTCATGTCCTTAACTCAACACCTAGAACAACTCCAAACTCCACCTGCATACTGTAATGAAGCAAGCACGAGTTATCCACCAACAGACCAGCCACCAGAACAGTCTTTTCCACCTTACTGCTCCCAAGTCCGGCCCAATCCGTCACCTAATCCAGATGAAGCGCAACGAGCCCAATTCTGCCCATGGCCCTGCGTTCCAGGTTATACTCATCCCGAAAAGGCCTTCAAAATACCTGCTGACGATGACACTGACTCAGACACTGATGCTATCTCACTCTGAGACACATCAGCCTGCCGACACTTTACTGTTTGTCGTGTTGTATAATTTTGTTTGAGTGTGCCTTTACTTTTGCTTTATTAAAGTTGCTTTAAAAAGAGATAGGGACGTGTCCTATCCTTTTAGCTTTTGCTTTTTATCTTGTCTCCTACTTTTGAAAAGTAGATGTGTTATTTTATTCTTGCTTTTGTAATAGCAGGGGTCCTGTCCTGCTTTGCTCACCTATATAAGGCAGCTCCCTCTTCATTGTAAGATATCGAACATTTGGGAATAAGATTAGAGATCTAAGAAGTCTAGTTTAAAGCTATGATTCTCTAAACTCTCTCTTCTCTCTCTGTTAACGAAGTTCTTAGGATCTGAAAAGGTTTGAAAAAGATTTTTATCAAGTTCATTTTCAAAAACACAAGAAAACCTGAGATAGTATGCTCTGCACTTGCCTTATTCAAGGACCCTGTGCATCAGAAAACTCATGCTTGTTTCCTAGACGATCTAGTGCCCTGTTGAAGAAGACCAGGAGTGTCTTAAGTTATGGGCTGTACGACCAGTGGAAATTGTTTTGATGTTTTCATGATAAACTAAACCTTGAGTAGATGGCGATCTTGTATTCCGCTGCCCGACTCCTCAGTTGGTATCCTTATCATTTGTATAAAAGAAATGATAACTGAGATAACCTTATCATTCATTCGTTATCAAGAAATGATAACTGAGATAACCTTATCAGTTGGTATCAGAGCCTTGTCTCTCAAGTTTTTTGAAATGATATCATGTTTTGATTTCTAAAAGAAAGTGGTATGATAAATGCTTTTTCAGTTTTGAAAGAATCCTAGACTTCAGGACACAGAGAGAGAGATTGCAATATCATGGCTTCTACATCTTCTTGCTCAGAATCTTCAAACCCTATTTCTCTTTCGTCTACTTTATCTTTACCAAAGTCTTGCACTAAACATACTGCAAATAAGATAGAAAACCTCGTAAAATACTCCTATATTCCCGAGTCTGCACAAATTACTGAGTCTTCTTTTCCTCTTATCAGTCCTTATCATTTGTATAAAAGATCTACTCCTCTTACTCGTAGTATCAAGTCCCTTATCAGTACAAAGCGTCCTCTTCCTAAAGAATACATCCAGTCTTCTAGACTAGATCAGTGTACTCTCCAAGCTACTACTGCTGAACAATATGTTACACTTGAGATCCCTCCAGAACTCGTTGCTAACTGGAAACGAGAAGGTTATACTCATCTCCACCTCGGCGGAGTGAGATTAATCTTGACACTTCATGGAAGAAAAGGTTTACCTGTCACTGCTCGAATTGCTATGCTCAACACCAGGTTCAAACGGTATCAACACGCTGTTATTGGTACGCTTTTTGACTACCCACGCAGCAAAGGTTCTTCTCACCTTTTATACAAATTTCAACTTGTCCCTCCAAGATATCAACCTTTCCACCGCCTTGAAAGTCCAAGTTCAAATTCAAGGTGCTGACCAGATCTCCTCAGCAAAGATAGCTACTCTCCATCATCAATTGGTCTATAGGCTTCAGAACCATGCCTTAGATCTTCCAACTCCAGAAAGTCACTCAGATGCTCTAATGGTACTAGCAGAATCTGATCAAACTCCAACGATCATTCAGATTCCTCGACAAATTCCTCAACAAGAACTTGTCAAGCTCATGCCTTTAGAATGGATTTCCAACTATGAAAAGTTCCATCAGAACGATGCTCCTATTCAGACATCCGAAAGCATGTTTGAACGCAGAAACGATGGATCTGTCAAAATGACTTTCAAACCACCTCAGACGGCTTCACAGCCTCCTCCAGCTGTTCTCCCTACAGCTCCACCAGAGTCTCCAAGACTATCCTTCACCTATTCCTCAATGATCACTCCAATCCAAACTGGCCAAGAGAAACTCCCAATCACTGGTTTCACCTCAGAGGGTTATCCAATTTACCCTGCTAAAATTGGAAAACACTTCATTTGGGATGCTCCTGGATCTGACATGTGTGATCCAGATTGTCCAAGATGGCGAAGATGATGAACTTGTGCCTAAAAGAAAACCTAAAAAGAAGTATCTTACTTCTTGTAAGGTTGACCACAAAAGGCCACAAAACCCTCCTTCACCTCCTCCTGCACCTGCACCTGCACCTTTACCTCTTTACCACAAGGAACTTAAATGGATTGCTAAACACTGCAAAACAGAAGTCCCTTCACCAGTCATACATCCACAACCACAACCAATCCCATGTATGATGTTCTCCAGAGACTATTCCTCAAACTTTCCACCTCTTGAACCACAAACTGACGCTCAGAGGAAGATTGTGTCAAAACCCTTTGTCCCTTCACCAATCACCTCTGCTGGTCATCTTGAAGAACCAAAACCTTTTGAATCTGTCCTCAACTCGCAAACCTGAATGCGAGAGCACGTAATGATGCTTTACAAAGACATCCATCAACAAGTCGATCGAATCGGTTTACGACCGACAAGATTGAAACCAAAGTTGATTCCATCACATCACGATGCAAAGAAATCCACCAGGATCTAAAGAACGAGTTGCTCAACTAGATCTTTGAACTAAAAGAAATGCTCCGACATCGCTTACTATGGTCCCGAGTTTGATAGCAAAGAACGAGAAATCGAGGCAATGCAAAGCGACTGAACCGGATTGAATCTGAGAAGCAGAGACCTACCCTCTTCACACAAAGTCCACCAATTCCTTCTATTGGTCCTACTTATCATCCGTTCACTCCTATGCTAGCTCCGATTAGACAATATGACCCTTCTAAATTGTTTGGTATGACCCATACACTCTTCAAACCACAATCACAACCTGCTCCACCTTCAAAGCCCAAATCAAGGTCCAAACCTCAACCTAAACCGTTGAAGATACACCAACCCACTCAACCAGTTCAACCACAGTCTCAACAGTCTGAACCTCAAGAACAGGAATCATCAGAGTATACCTCTGTTCCTCCACCTCACACAACCCAACCTCAATCCAAGGATAAAGCTCCTATGCACCAGTATGCATCTTATCCTCATCCTGTTACAGAGTCAACAGCCTCTACAGAAACCTCCAGAGAAGAACCTTCCTCATCCTCAAAATCTGAACCTGATCACAGATCTGATGACACACCATCTCAACCATCAGACTCAAACCCTGCAACCGATTTCGAACTTCACTCTCTCTCTTGGTTTCTACCACCGATTCGTAAAAGTCTTATGCTGATATCACTAAGCTCCTCATGGCTCAAACAGAAGAACCAGAGCATGCACAGACTTCTCATCCAGAATCTTACTTTGAGATTCCATCAGATGTTGATGATCTTACTGAATCTACATCTGCACCCTCACCTCAACAGCAAACTTCAAAGTCATCCAATGGTCCATGGTTTACTTTTGATGACATTCCAACCAGCAAATGGCGAGACAAACTATCTGAGATTTCAGCTTGGGTAGATCTCCAGATACTCAAAACCGATGCTACAGTGGAATCAATTCTTAAGGAACTAACCACCCGTTTCATTGGATCCCTCAGAGACTGGTTTGACAGCTTAGGCTCATACAGACAACTTCAGTTTGTCCAGTTACCTGATGTTTCCTCAGCCTTAGCCGTACTTCATGAACAGTTCATTGGTGAACCAACTGCACACTTTGAAGCAGCCAGATGAGATTATCTCAACATGAAATGCTGTTCTCTCAAAGCCAAAGATCTTGACTTCCACTACAAAAGGATGTCAATCTTGTTCTACAAATTGAATGGCTTTAATGATCCCACTCTGAAGCATGTCTTCCTTGCTTCCTTACCTGATGAGTTGCAACCTGAAATTCAACGACAACTTGCTGCTTACAATCTTAGCCTTGACAATATTTCCTTAGGCAAGATCTTCCAAGTTGCAAAGTCCTGCCTTGATAAACTTTGTGAACAGAAGCGATTCTTCAAAGAATTGATCAAAGACAAAGAACCATTCAGAAGTGCTTGTAAAAAGCCTTATCTGAAAATCAAGTGCAAAGATCCAAAGCAATGTGACTGCGGTCCTCACAAGAAGAAACATTTCAGAAAGCTTAATCAGAAATCTTCTTCCAGACTTCACACTCGCAGACCATTCACATTTTACAGAAAAAAGTCTCCTTCCTCTAAGGAAAGGCAACGGCAAAAGTCCAGTAGATGCTTCATATGCAAAAAGAAAGGACATTACTCTAGAAACTGTCCTAACAAGTGAGACAAAGCTATTCATCTCATCAAGCATTTACAAGCTGTTACAGACTATGCTCCAGACAAAGAAGAAGTTGAATCTTGTTTCTCAGAACAAGAAGTACCTAATGAAGAAACAGTGTTCGCACTGGAAAATTCATCTGATGATTACTGATCTGAGATGGATTACTCACTGTCTACAACCAACAGTCTTTGTCACTGGATTCCTCCATTCCTATTCCATCAGTGAAAATCCAGGTTTTACCCTCAAAATTCCACAGACCTCTACCTGTCATTGGATTTTTTGACACAGGCGCTCAAAAGACGATGCTCAATCCAGATATTCTTCCACTTCAACACTGGAAGCCTCATACAGAACATTTCAAAGTAGCCGATGGAAAAGTTTTCACAACAGATTTGATTACCAAAAAACCCATTGGTATTCAGATTTTCCCAAATTGTGTTATTTGGACACATGTCATTGGTTTGAATTTACCTGATAAAGATATCTTATTAGGTTTCGATACCATCTCTAAAGTTCCTCATCTCCAAATCCTTCCTACCGATATTCGAGTCAAATCCATGTTCAAACCCTTCATAAACATCCTCAGACTCTACAGCCTTTCCAATTCTCCTCAGTCTTACCAAGACATCTCAGCCAAACTACTCCAGTTTTGCCCTGAGTCTCATGCTGAATTCACCCATCCAAGTCCGTTATGGAAAAATAAGTCCTTCTTCATTAAGCTCCCCTTCAAGCTAAATGAAGACACCAATCCTACCAAAGCTACCCATCCGGGAATGAGTCCCTCTGACTTGGTCCTAGCCCAAAATGAATGCTCACAACTTTTGGCCCAAGGTCTGATTGAACCCACAACTTCTCAGTGGGCTTGTCAAGCTTTTTATGTGGAAAAACACTCAGAACTTGTCCGTGGAAAAAAGAGATTAGTCATCGATTATTAGCCTTTAAACATGTTTTTACAAGATGACAAATTTCCTCTTTCAAAAAGACAAAAGATTTTCACATATTTGAAGAATGCCCAAATCTTTTCGAAATTTGATTTAAAATCAGGTTTTTGGCAATTAGGCATTGAACCCTCTGAAAGATACAAAACTGCTTTTTGCATTCCGAATGCTCATTATCAATGGACAGCTTTACCCTTTGGTTTAAAGACTGCTCCTTCCATTTTCCAAAAAGCAATGGTCAAAATCTTTCAACCTATTTTGCATCATGCATTGATTTACATTGACGATATTTTGTTGTTTTCAGAAACACATGCAGAACATCGCCAACTGTTAAATCACTTCCTTGATATCATTCAGTCTCATGGTATCATGCTGTCACCCAAGAAAAGCACCATAGCCACCTCTAACATTGAATTCCTTGGCATGGTCATCAAAGACGGTCACTATCAACCAGGAAAGCACATTGCCCAAGAACTGCTTCACTTTCCAGATCATCACTTATCCAGAAAGCAGATCCAGCAATTTCTTGGTATCATCAATTACATCAGTGACTTCATCCCTCACGTGGACAGACATACAGCACAACTTTCGGCTTTATTGAAAAAGAAGCCTCCAGAATGGAATGACACCCATACTACAGCTGTCACTGAGTTAAAAAAGATTGCACAAGATCCTCCACCATTAAAGCTCATTACAGATGGCAATCGGATCTTACAAACAGACGCAAGTGACACCCCATGGGGTGCTGTACTCCTCGAAGACATCAATGGAAAAGAGAATCTTATCGGATACGCTAGTGGACATTTCTCTGACTCACAATGCCACTACCACAGTATCTACAAAGAGATTTTAGCCGTGAAAAATGGTATTAAAAAATTTAAATATCATTTAATCGGTTATCATTTCCTTATCCGATTAGACAGCTCATCCTTCCCAGCCATCTTCAGCTCAAAAGGAAAGAATATTCCAGAGAAGATGCTCCTACGACTGAAAGACTGGTTCTCCAAATATGACTTCTCTGTGAAGCATATAAAAGGAACCCAGAACCTCATCCCTGATCTTCCATCCAGACATATCAGGTCTACCAATTCAAGTACCTCCTCTAACCTATTGTTAAACATCACCATGGCTTCAACTTCAGCATCATCCTCTTCAGTCTTATCCTTTCCAGGCCAAACCTTCATCACTTCCTTGCCTGAAGAACTCCAATTCCTTATTTTCCAGAAGGTAATTGATCATAAATCTTTCTTGGAAAATCCAGACTTAACAGACAGACTATGATCTCTCATGGCCATACAAGAATTCCTCCCTCCAGAGAATGGGTTATCTCATCGACCTTTTAACCCACATCCTAATCCGGACCAAATGCACCATACTATCTTCCGACTTTCAACCATCTTCCATCCAACAGTTGATAACCACACTGCTTGGGGTCACTATGTCATAAAAAATATCACAGTCCAGGCCTATTATGTTTTTTGGTACTGGTTAAATCTTTACCCAGTTGCCATTCTCTACGACCCAAGACTAGTTCATACAAGCAGACGATACGAATACGGTCAATGGTTTGACAGAATGCTTACTCCTATCTTCAAGGATCTCCAGACCCTTGAACTCATTAATGGATTTCAGATCCAACAGACTGTCATCATCATTGTCAAGCTTACTGACATATGGGGAAGATATACTGATCCCCTTCTCAAGGTTATTGACCACGTTCATCACTGTGAGTCCTTCTCACCCATGTGGAATGAATGCCTTACAGCTAGGCTTGCCTTAGCTGAAGAATATGGAGTTCCTCCATCCTACAACACTCACAGCCCTCTGTCTCCAGACATCACCTCTACTCCGAGGCTTTTCTACAGAGAACGCCTCCACAACTATGCTCTTGATGAAGATCATGCTTTTGATCTAGAGTGGCCTCAACCACATCATCCAGATCCCTTCATCCCTGACATAGGAGATTCATTCTTCACTTCTCTCCTACCTGTTATTCCGGATCAACACTCTACTGCTGACAATGACACTGACTCAGACACTGATGCTATCTCCCTCTGAGACACATAAGCCTGCCGACACTTTACTGTTTGTCGTGTTGTATAATTTTGTTTGAGTGTGCCTTTACTTTTACTTTATTAAAGTTGCTTTAAAAAGAGATAGGGACGTGTCCTATCCTTTTAGCTTTTGCTTTTTATCTTGTCTCCAACTTTTGAAAAGTAGATGTGTTATTTTATTCTTGCTTTTGTAAAAGCAGGGGTCCTGTCCTGTTTTACTCGCCTATATAAGGCAGCTCCCTCTTCATTGTAAGATATCGAACATTTGGGAATAAGATTAGAGATCTAAGAAGTCTTGTTTAAAGCTATGATTCTCTAAACTCTCTCTTTTCTCTCTGTTAACAAAGTTCTTAGGATCTGAAAAGGTTTGAAAAAGATTTTTATCAAGTTCATTTTCAAAAACACAAGAAAACCTGAGATAGTATGCTCTGCACTTGCCTTATTCAAGGACCCTGTGCATCAGAAAACTCATGCTTGTTTCCTAGACGGTCTGGTGTCCTGTTGAAGAAGACCAAGAGTTTCTTAAGTTATAGGCTGTACGACCAGTGGAAATTGTTTTGATGTTTTCATGATAAACTAAACCTTGAGTAGATGGCGATCTTGTATTCCGCTGCCCGACTCCTTAGTTGGTATCAGAGCCTTGTCTCTCAAGTTTTTAGAAATGATATCATGTTTTGATTTCTAAAAGAAAGTGGTATGATAAATGCTTTTTCAGTTTTGAAAGAATCCTAGACTTCAGGACACAGAGAGAGAGATTGCAATATCATGGCTTCTACATCTTCTTGCTCAGAGTCTTCAAACCCTATTTCCCTTTCGTCTACTTTATCTTTACCAAAGTCTTGCACTAAACATACTGCAAATAAGATAGAAAACCTCGTAGAATACTCCTATATTCCCGAGTCTGCACAAATTACTGAGTCTTCTTTTCCTCTTATCAGTCCTTATCATTTGTAGAACAAGATTGACATCCTTTTGTAGTGGAAGTCAAGATCTTTGGCTTTAAGGGAACAGCATTTCATGTTGAGATAATCTCGTCTAGCTGCTTCAAAGTATGCAGCTGGTTCGCCAATGAACTGTTCATGAAGTACGGCTAAGGCTGAGGAAACATCGTAATCGACAAATCAAAGTTATCTCAGTATGAGCCTAAGCTGTCAAACCAATTTCTGAGGGATCCAATGAAACGGGTGGTTAGTTCCTTAAGAACTGATTCCACTGTAGCATCGGTTTTGAGTATCTGGAGATCTACCCAAGCTGAAATCTCGGATAGTTTGTCTCGCCATTTGCTGGTTGGAATGTCATCAAAAGTAAACCATAGACCATTGGATGACTTTGAAGTTTCTTTGTTGAGGTGAGGTGCGTGCGGGGCGTGATTCATGGGATCATCAACATCTGATGGAATCTCAAAGTAAGATTCTGGATGAGAAGTCTGTGCATGCTCTGGTTCTTCTGTTTGAGCCATGAGGAGCTTAGTGATATCAGCATAAGACTTTTCTGAATCGGTGGTAGAAACCGAAGAGAGTGAAGGTTCTGAACTGGTTGCAGGGTTTGAGTCTGATGGTTGAGATGGTGTGTCATCAGATCTGTGATCAGGTTTAGATTCTGAGGATGAGGAAGGTTCTTCTGTGGAGGTTTCTGTAGAGGCTGTTGACTCTGTAACAGGATGAGGATAAGATGCATACTGGTGCATAGGAGCTTTATCCTTGGATTGAGGTTGGGTTGTGTGAGGTGGAGGAACAGAGGTATACTCTGGTGATTCCTGTTCTTGAGGTTCAGACTGTTGAGACTGTGGTTGAACTGGTTGAGTGGGTTGGTGTATCTTCAACGGTTTAGGTTGAGGTTTGGACCTTGATTTGGGCTTTGAAGGTGGAGCAGGTTGTGATTGTGGTTTGAAGAGTGTATGGGTCATACCAAACAATTTAGAAGGGTCATATTGTCTGATCAGAGCTAGCATAGGAGTGAACGGATGATAAGTAGGACCAATAGAAGGAATTGGTGGACTTTGTGTGAAGAGGGTAGGTCTCTGCTTCTCAGATTCAATCTGTTTTAGTTCTGCTTGCAGCTGTCTGATTTCTCGTTCTTTGCTATCAAACTCAGGACCATAGTAGCGATGTCGGAGCATTTCTTTTAGTTCAGCATCTAGTTGAGCAACTCTGTTCTTTAGATCCTGGTGGATTCACGTGATTTCTCATCGTGATGTGATGGAATCAACTTTGGTTTCAATCTTGTCAGTTCGTAAACTGATTCGATCGACTTGTTGATGGATGTGTTGTAAAGCATCATTCTGTGCTCTGGCATTCTGGGTTTGCCAGTTGAGGACAGATTCAAAAGGTTTTGGTTCTTCAAGATGACCAGCAGAGGTGATTGGTGAAGGGACAAAGGATTTTGACACAATCTTCCTCTGAGCGTCAGTTTGTGGTTCAAGAGGTGGAAAGTTTGAGGAATAATCTCTGGAGAACATCATACATGGGATTGGTTGTGGTTGTGGATGTATGACTGGTGAAGGGACTTCTGTTTTGCAGTGTTTAGCAATCCATTTAAGTTCCTTGTGGTAAAGAGGTAAAGGTGCAGGTGTAGGAGGAGGTGAAGGAGGGTTTTGTGGCCTTTTGTGGTCAACCTTACAAGAAGTAAGATACTTCTTTTTAGGTTTTCTTTTAGGCACAAGTTCATCATCTTCGCCATCTTGCCAGCACGGACAATCTGGATCACACATGTCAGATCCAGGAGCATCCCAAATGAAGTGTTTTCCAATTTTAGCAGGGTAAATTGGATAACCTTCTGAGGTGAAACCAGTGATTGGGAGTTTCTCTTGGCCAGTTTGGATTGGAGTGATCATTGAGGAATAGGTGAAGGATAGTCTTGAAGACTCTGGTGGAGCTGTAGGGAGAACAGCTGGAGGAGGCTGTGAAGCCGTCTGAGGTGGTTTGAAAGTCATTTTGACAAATCCATCATTTCTGCGTTCAAACATACTTTCGGATGTCTGAATAGGAGCATCGTTCTGATGGAACTTTTCATAGTTGGAAATCCATTCTAAAGGCATGAGCTTGACAAGTTCTTGTTGAGGAATTTGTCGAGGAATCTGAATGATCGTTGGAGTTTGATCAGATTCTGCTAGTACCATTAGAGCATCTGAGTGACTTTCTGGAGTTGGAAGATCTAAGGCATGGTTCTGAAGCCTATAGACCAATTGATGATGGAGAGTAGCTATCTTTGCTGAGGAGATCTGGTCAGCACCTTGAATTTGAACTTGGACTTTCAAGGCGGTGGAAAGGTTGATATCTTGGAGGGACAAGTTGAAATTTGGATAAAAGGTGAGAAGAGCACTGCCTGCATGTAGGGTAGTCAAAACTGTACCAATAACAGCGTGTTGATACTGTTTGAACCTGGTGTCGAGCATAGCAATTCGAGCAGTGACAGGTAAACCTTTTCTTCCATGAAGTGTCAAGATTAATCTCACTCCGCCGAGGTGGAGATGAGTATAACCTTCTCGTTTCCAGTTAGCAACGAGTTCTGGAGGGATCTCAAGTGTAACATATTGTTCAGCAGTAGTAGCTTGGAGAGTACACTGATCTAGTCTAGAAGACTGGATGTATTCTTTAGGAAGAGGACGCTTTGTACTGATAAGGGACTTGATACTAAGAGAAGTAGATCTTTTATACAAATGATAAGGACTGATAAGAGGAAAAGAAGACTCAGTAATTTGTGCAGACTCGGGAATATAGGAGTATTCTACGAGGTTTTCTATCTTATTTGCAGTATGTTTAGTGCAAGACTTTGGTAAAGATAAAGTAGACGAAAGAGAAATAGGGTTTGAAGATTTTGAGCAAGAAGATGTAGAAGCCATGATATTGCAATCTCTCTCTCTGTGTCCTGAAGTCTAGGATTCTTTCAAAACTGAAAAAGCATTTATCATACCACTTTCTTTTAGAAATCAAAACATGATATCATTTCAAAAAACTTGAGAGACAAGGCTCTGATACCAACTAAGGAGTCGGGCAGCGGAATACAAGATCGCCATCTACTCAAGGTTTAGTTTATCATAACTAAGGAGTCGGGCAGCGGAATACAAGATCGCCATCTACTCAAGGTTTAGTTTATCATGAAAACATCAAAACAATTTCCACTGGTAGTACAGCCCATAACTTAAGACACTCCTGGTCTTCTTCAACAGGGCACCAGACCATCTAGGAAACAAGCATGAGTTTTCTGATGCACAGGGTCCTTGAATAAGGCAAGTGCAGAGCATACAATCTCAGGTTTTCTTGTGTTTTTGAAAATGAACTTGATAAAAATCTTTTTCAAACCTTTTCAGATCCTAAGAACTTCGTTAACAGAGAGAGAAGAGAGAGTTTAGAGAAATTGTGAGGTATAATCTTCTTACTTAAATATAATATAATTAACCTAACAAACTCCCTTAAGCATTTATTATAAGAATAATAATAATAATGTATAATAATATAATGACATAAGTAATGTTATAGAGATATTAAAAATTTTAGAAATTACTAAATATATTTATGGAAGGATAAATTAATAATTAAAACTAATGATGACATAAGGAATGACATAAGTGATGATGCAACAAGAAATGTTGTAGAGATATTAGAATTCTAGAAATTACTAAGATATTTATGGAAAGATAAATTAATAATTTAAAAGTAATGATGACATAAGCAATGACATAAGTGATGATGTAATAAGAAATGTTGTAGAGATTTAAGAATTCTAGAAATTACTAAGATATTTATAAAGAGATAAATCTTCACCATTAATTAAGTGCTAGGTGGTCTAGAAATCACTAAGATATTTATGAAGAAATAAATCTCCAACATTAATCAAAGATATGGTGGCAAAATCCTAGCCACACATAGGCCTTAGGAAACTCTATAAATACCCTTGAGCCCTTGCATTTTCAAAAAAACCCTAAAAATCTCATCTTTTTCCATTCTAAGCCAAAGCATCACTAGTGAAGAAATTCTCAAGTTTAGGAAGGAAGGTTTATGGGAATCAAAGAAAATAGGTAAGTAACGCTTCACTTCAACTACAATGTAAGGACAATATGTTAAATTAGCTCTAAGTAATAATTCTCTTATGCTAGGTTTAGTTTTAAATAATCTCTTAGCTTATAATGATTATTATTGTGGTAGAGATTGGAAATTGTTAAATCCCACATGGCTGGCTATGCCACCTACATCATGATATCATCCTCATATGGTCGGTTATGTCGCCTAGGATGTTATGCTTACTACTTACTTGATTGGATGGTCGGCTATGCCGCCTAAATGTGATGCTCTTATTTTATCATGTCATAGTCAGCACTGCCGCCTAAAATATGATGTTGTTATTACTCTTTATATGGTCAGCCATGCCGCCTATATTATAATTTTATTTCTTTAATTTCTGTATGGACGACACTGCCGCCTATGTTAGATGTTGTTGTCTTAAATTAGTTTCATGTTTTGCTTTATTATATATTTGAAAAATTTACATGCTATGGCGTAAGTTACATTGGTCTCATGCATTTCATGAGTAATTTGATAAAAAGGTATTTTTAATGAATTTGAAGAAATAAAGGGATGTTGTACTATTAGGTGGCAAGCATTCATAAAGAGGGCAAGCCTTCTAAGCTAAGAAAAGAGATCCTTTGGAGACGGCGATACGTAATGCCCAACGGATCAATTAATTTAAGCCCAAGGGCATGTTATAGAATGCTAACCTTGTAGTACAACAAATCTAGGGCCCTAACAACGTTCTTTATATTTCAAAGTTTTATGTAAAAGATTTAACACTTATTTCATAAAGTTATTCATGTGTATGATAGGTCATACATGCATCAAGTGTTTACTTACTGGGCTTTAGCTTACGTAATCCTTACATTGCAGGCACTGAGTAGGAAAAAGCTAACGCCAAGTCCTAACTGAGGTGAGGTACATATGGACATAACAGACCTTGGGTTACACAGCGAGCTCAACTGTGTTCCTATCTAAGCATAAATATATCAAGCTTATTTATAGTATTGGTTTGCAACATGTTCCTAAAAGATCCCTGACTTTTGTAACAAAGTTTTTGGTGTAACAAACCCCTTTATATAGTTCTTTATGTAACAAACTTTTTTTTTTGTTCAATATCTATAAAATGCTTATTTTGAAATCGTTTCTACAAATACTTAATGTTACACTTGGTTTATCCACTTTAGTTACAATCATAAAGGTGGAGTGTTACAGAAATAGAGCAATTCCTGTGCAATATGGGGACCAGGATGATAATGCGCATATTTGATGTTCATACCGAGATACTCAATCGTATCTGTAGCAATAGTGCTTTTTGTGTCTGAAAGCATAATACTATATTTTTGTACGATATCATGAAATTGTTGGAGTAATGCATGGTGTTCTTCTGTTGTACCTAAAAATAATAAAATATCATCAATGTAAACAAGGGTATGGTGTAAGATGAGTTGGAAAATCTGGGTCATGGTTTTTTGAAAGATGAAGTGAGCGGTTTTTAAACCAAAGGGAAAGACTTTCCACTGGTAATGAGCATTTGGAATTTCAATACCCAACTACCAAAATCTGGACTTTAAATTAAACTTAGAAAAGATGGAGGCATTTTGGAGATATGTAAACAGAGAGTTTCTGCAAGGAAGAGGGAACTTGTCATCTTGCAAGAATTGATAATCAATCACTAAATGCTTTTTTCCGCGTAAAGTTTCAGATCTTTTATTGACATAAAAAGCTTGACAAGCCCATTGGGAGAAGGTAGGCTCAATCAGGTCTTGGGCTAGAAGTTTAACACATTCTGTTTGGGCCAAAAGAAGTTCTGAGGGTGGCATACCCAGATGGGTGGCTTTAGTAGGATCACATCTTCATTGAGCTTGAAAGGAAGCTTTATGAAGTGAGCTAGATTTTTTCATAATGGATTGGGATGGTCAAAAGTCAAATGATTGGTTGGACAAAATCAAAATAATTGGGCCGTAATATCTTAGTAATCAGGAGGAGAATGGGCCAAATGGTATAGTTTAAGGTTAACTATATAAGGCTGAAACATGGATTGGAACCTAAGCCCAGTAGGAAGGACTTCGACTTTTTTTGCCTTAAACAGGATATCAAAGCCCAAAAGTAGATCTTTGTCTGAAAGACTGGATCCAATAACATAAGTCCAAACAATAAGTTTTGGGAACAACTGAACTCCATTCCTTTTTTTTTGTACGAAGTCAAAAAGTGGAATAGACTTTTCCATTAGTTGTATGAAAATGAGTTTCAGAAATAATCCAAGCTTCTAGAGGAGAAAAGCTAGATTCAAAATACTACACTGGTCACCAGTATCAACAAAAGTAATGAAGGATATAGGACGACTGTATTTTGACATAAGAATTTGGAATTTTACCGAGGGAACAGGTTGAACTGAGAAAGACTGAGGATGAGACTGTACTTGAAACACAGAGGAATATTCTAGATAAGAATCATAAGATTCACTAAACTCAAACTCAGAATTAGAGGAACCAAAAGCAAAAACTTTATCTTGGTCAGGAGACTCTTGTTCAGTGTAAAGATGTTTAATCTAATGCTTTTGGGAGAAAACTAATGAAGAGACTAAAGTTATTGGACTAAATGCATAGAACGTTTAGGATTTTATGGATAATCTTTTGCAAAATGTCTATACTTCTTACAAATAAAACATCTGCTCTTTTTTTAATTTTTGTCAAGAAGTTCAGAGAGATTCTTTTGTCTGAAGTAATGAATTTTTCTGGAACATCTAGGAAACGACGCGTCGAGAAGCGGATAAAATTGAGATTTCTGTGGAAGCGAGATCTATGGTGCTTCTTTTTAGGAGGATAGTCACACTACTTTTTATTTTTGCATTTGATTTTCAGATAAGGCTTTCGACAAGCAGCTTTGAATAAAGGTTTCTCTTTTATTAGATTTTTAAAAATCTTCTCCTGTTCACACAGATGGTCAAGTAAAGCTAGAGCAAGATGAAAAATTCTACCAATACTCATGATATTGATATCAAGTTTGAGAATCGTAATCTACCTATGAAGTTAAATTTGAAGTTTCTCAGGGAGAGAGGAGACAAAAACATGCTTCATAATATTATCATTGATTTAACTAAGCTTTTGAAGTGGTAATTCCAATCTGTTCGCTAGAGAGAATAACACTTTATTGCGAGGTAATCTTTACGTGCAGAGGTTAAGAGAGTTGCAGGTTTACCAAGGAATTGCGTATGAATATCCATTAAAGCCGCAGAAATACTTGGCTTTTGAATGAACTGCAATTGCCTATATTCCCCAAGATTATCAAACCAATCTCGGAGAGACCCCATAAAATGGGAGATGAATTCTTTCAAGACTGTAATGAGTTTTGCACTAGGCTTAACCATTTGCAAATCTAGCCAAGCATAAAATTCTTGAAGTTTTTCACGCCATTTAGTAGGTGAGACATCATCAAATGTAAACCGTAGTCTATTTCCAAAAGCAACCTTATCTCGAGCCCTAGGAGAGGGGTGAGAGCTTTCTCCTTCAAAATCTTCTTTAATATCTGAAGAAAATCAACATAAGGTTCCCTGAGAGTATGTCTAGAGGTTTTTTCTATAGTTTCAGATTCAGTAGGACGATCAGCCATAAGAAGGCGAGTAATATCTATTAGATTCTTTTTTGAATTATTTAAACTGTAATTGAGACAGAAGTCTCAGTGAAAGAGACCAAAGAATCTATTGAAAAAGACTCATCTGCTGAAGGATTATTATTGAGATCTGGTGGGTCTGACAGCAAGTAACTTTCAGTAGGTTTCTTTCGATAAACTTTGTAAAGTGATTCTATAAAAAGAGGTAAGACTGAAGTATAAGGAATTTCTGGGTTAAATGGTTCATAAATCTTAATAGAAGTTTGTTTGGGTTCACGATAGATAGGAGTAACATGAGGAACTGAGACAGGAGGAGGTGAAGGTCTTCTGGAAGGTCTAGGTTTGGATTTTCTAGTAGGAGGAAATAGAGTATGCGTCATTGAGAAAACCTTTTCAGGTTCATATGATCTGGGAGGTTGAGGATATATAGAACTGAGAGGATGATATGGTTCTATAGAGAAAAAAGACATAGTCAGAATAGGAGCAGGAGTAGACTACTGTTTTTAGAGATTTTCAACATCAATTCTAGCAATCTTAGCCTTCCAATGACGAATCTCTCTTTCCTTTTGATCAAAGTCAGAAGACATTTGACCCTGAGCAATCATTTCTCGAAGATCGCTATCAAGTTGAGCGACTTTTGCACAAAGACCATTGTAGAGATTTATCAGCTGATCTGAGATGGATTGACTTTGCTCTCAAGCACAGTGTATCTATAAGCAATCTGGTCAACCTTTGTATATAGAGAAGTCAGAGAAGCATTCTGTACTCTAGCATTTTGAGTCTACCAATTAAGAATAGCCTCAAAAGGTTTTAGTTCTTCTAAATGCCCACTAGAGGTGATTGAAGAGTTGACAAATGGCCTAGAGCACACTTGATATGCCGGATCTAATCTCTTTTCAAGAGGTGGAAAATCAGCATTGTAATCTAATGGAGAGTTAGATGAAAACATCATGCAAGACACAGGTATAGATGTTGGCAATAAACTAGGAAGGTTTGATGGTGGTAGCTTACAAGGAGTGGGTTGATGTTTCTAGATCCACTTGAGTCCTTTGTGATACAGGGGAAAAGGAGGTGGAGAATCTGGTTCATTATCATCCTCAAGAAGGTAAGGACGATGATATTTACAACAAAGATAACCTTCTTCTTTTCCTTTCTAGAAGAATAGTCATCAAACTCATCATTATCATTTTTACATTGACAGCCTGGATCACACATGCCTGAAACGGGATCATCCCACATAAAATGGCCATGAAGTTTGTCTAGATAAATAAGAAGACCTTGGGAGGAGAAATGCAAGATAGGTAAAGGGTCACCATTAGGAAGAATTTCAGGGTGGTGATGAACAGGTTGAATCATAGAATAGGTAAAAAATAGTCTGGCTAGTTTTGTTAGAGCTGATGGAGGATGTTTAAACTGAAGGTGAATAGTACCATCAGATCTTTTCTCATACATAAGTTTAGAAGTCTGGATAAGAGTGGTATTTTGGTGAAAGTATTCATAATTTATTATCCACTCAAGCGGCATGAGCTTAAGAAGATCGGATCTTGGGATCTCTCTAGGGATTTGAATGATAGTAGGGATATCTAGAGATTCAACAAGGATCACAAGGGTGTCTGAATTAACTTCATTGGATGAAGGAAGATCAAGTGAATGATTTTGAAGTCTATAGACCAACTGGTGTGGATAGTAGCAATCTTTGCACTTGTAATTTGTTTAGCTCCTTGGATCTGAACTTAAATTTTTAGGAAACTAGAAAGATTTGGATCATCTAGTGACAGATTGAAATTTAGATAGATAATGAGGACAATGCTACTAGCATGGAGGGTAGTAAAGATAGTACCGATAGTAGCTTGTTGGTATTATTTGAATTTTGTATCTAGTAAAGCAACTCTGGTTGTAATAGGAAGGCCTTTTCTTTCATAAAGAGTAAGGATAAGGTGAACACCACTAAGATGAAGGTGAGTGTATCTGGACTATTTCTAATGGGTAATCAACTCAAGAGAAATTTTAAGAGTGACATACTGTTCTGCAGAAGTAGACTGTAGAGAACGGTGATCAAGAGATGAAGACTATATATACTCTTCTCAAGAAGATCGACGTTTACATAACTGGTAAGGATTAAAGAAGACAGGATTCATTTACTAGAGTAAAATCAGGGATATAGGAATATTCCACAAGACTCTCAATCTTAGAAGTAGTGTGCTTAGTAACATTTTTAGGAAGTGACATAGACGAAGTAAGTTGAACTCAAGAAACTAGATTGTGTGATGAAGATGCCATGATATTAAAGCTCTTAAGTTCTTTGAAGTTGAAAAAAACTCAAATCAGATATAAGTAAATGAAAGAAATCATCCCAAAATTACTTGAAAAAACTTTGTCAGGCTCTGATACCAATCAGGAACATCATACAAGAGACTCGTTGGTTTTGAGGAATTGGACTTAGGACTGGCAAGGTACTTCTAACTTGCAATTTCTTGCAATCCATTTAAGTTTTTCTGATACAAGGGCAAAGGTGCCAATAGAGGTGAGGAGAGTTTTGTGGTTTTTTATGGTAATGGTTATAGGGAGTAAGATACTTATTTTTTTGTCTCTTTTTCATTTTTAAATCAGAATCTTCGTCTTTCCCATCTTTCCAACAGGAACAATCTAGATCACACATTCTAGATGCAAGAGCATCCCATAAGAAATGTTCGTTGAGCTTTGCAAGGTACATAGGATGGCCTGCAGAGGTAAAGTTGGTGATTGGCAGCTTTTTTATCTAGTTTGTATGGCTGTAATCATGGAAGAGTATATAAATGACAATCTTGGAAGCTCTGGTAGGGCTATTGGTAGTACAGCCAAAAGAGATTGAGAGGCCGATTGAGGAGGCTTGAATGTTATTTTGACAGATCTATCTTGTCTTCATTCAAACATACTTTCAAATGTCTGAATAGAAGTGTCATTTTGATGGAACTTCTCATAGTTAGATATCTATTCCAAAGGCATAAGCTTTATCATTCTTATTGTGGAATTTGCCTGGGAATCTGGATGATGGTAGGAATTTGGTCTGACTCAGCTAACACCATGATTTTGAAGCCTATAGACCAATTGATGATGAAGAGTAGCAATATTTGATGAAGAGATCTGCTCAGCTCCTTGGATTTGAACTTGAACTTTTAAGGCAGTTGACAAGTTGGAATCTTAAAGTGACAGGTTGAAATTTAGATAGAAAATGAGGAGAACACTCTCTGCATGTAGTGTAGTCAAAACAATACCAATGACAGCATGTTGATATTGTTTGAATCTAGTGTCTAGCATGGCAATTATTGGATCTACTTTTTGGTCAGATGCTGATCTGAAAAGTGAAGTAGTTCTTGGGCAATGTGTTTTCCTGGCTGGTAATGTCCATCTTTGATGACCATGCCAAGAAACTCAATGTTATCTATGGCAATAGTGCGTTTCTTTGCCGACAGTATTATCCCATGTGATTGAATGATATCAAAAAATTGATTTAACAATTGGTGATGTTCTTCATGTGTTCCTGAAAAGAATAAAATACCGTCAATGTAAATCAATGCGTGTTGCAGTATGGGCTGAAAGATTTTAACCATTGCTTTTTAAAAAATGGACGGGGCAGTTTTTAAACAAAAAGATAAAACTGTCCATTGATAATAAGCATTAGGAATGCAAAAAGTTATTTTATATCTTTCAGAGGGTTCAATGTCGAGTTGCCAAAAACCTGATTTTAAATCAAATATTGAGAAAATGTGGGCATTTTTAAGATATGTAAAAATACTTTGTCGTTTAGGAAGTGGAAATTTGTCATCTTGTAAAAACATTTTTAGAGGTTGGTAATCAATGACTAATCTTTTTTTTTTCCCTCGGACAAGTTCAGAACGTTTTTCCACATAAAATGCCTGACAAGCTTATTGAGAATTTGTGGGCTCAATAAGACCTTCGGCCAAGAGTTGAGAACACTTTTTTTAGGCTAGGTCTAAGTTAGATGGACTCATCCCTGGATAGGTTGCCTTAGTTGGATTGATGTCTTCATTTAACTTGAAAGGCAATTTAACAAAGAAAGACTCATTTTTTCATAACGGATTTGGATGGATAAACTCAACATGAGAATCTAGACAATAGTGGAGAATTTTGGTTGAAATGCCTTGATAAGACTATAGAGAATCAGTGAGACTGTAAAGCATGGACTTAACACGAATTCCAGTGGGAATGATTTGAAAGTGTTTAATCTGATGGATGATATCAAAACTTAATAAGATATCCTTGTCAAGGAGCTTTGATACAATGATTTTGGTCCAGATAACACAATTTGGAAAAATTTTGAATATTAATGGGATTTTTGGTAATTAAATCTGTAGTGAAGATCTTTCCATTTGCTGTTTTGAAATATTCTATATGAGGTTTCCAGTATTGTGGTGAAAGAATGTCTGGGTTTAACATTATTTTCTAGGCATCTATGTCAAGAAAACCAATGGTAAGAAATAGTCTCTAGAATTTTGAGGGTAAAATCTGAATTTTGATGGAAAGGATTGGAATTGTGGAGTTTAAGGAAAAAGACTATTGATTAAAAATTATTTGAAACACATCTGTTTCAGAATCGTCTAATGAGTTTTCCAGTATGAACATTATTTCTTCATTTGGCTCATCTTGCTCAGAGAAATAGGATTCTATTTCTTCTTTACCAGGGAATAATCTGTAACAGTCTGCAAATGCTTAATCAATTTGATTGCCTTTCTCGCTTATTGGGGCAATCTTTTGTATAATGTCCTTTTTTCTTGCAAATAAAACATCTGCTGGATTTTTTTCTCTATTGTTCCCTGGATGAAAATGATCTTTTTCCGAAGAACTTGTATGGCCTTCAGGTTTTCTAAAAATGGGACTTTGAAGAGGATTTTGAATGCCTGAATTTTTTAAGACGCCTTTTCTTTTGAGGACTGCAATCACATTTCTTTTTATCCTTGCATTTGATTTGCAAGTATGGCTTTTTGCAAGCACTTTTGAAAGGCTCTCTGCCTTTGATCAGCTCTTTGAAGAACTGTTTTTGCTCACAAAGTTTGTCAAGGCATCATTTGGCAATTTAAAAGATTTTTCCCAATGAAATATTTTCAAGGTTGAGATTGTAGATTGTAAATTGCCTTTGTATTTCTAGTTGGAATTCTTCTGGTAGGGAGATAAGAAAGACATGCTTCAAAGTGGGATCATTGAATACATTAAGTTTGTAGAACAAAATGGACATCCTCTCGTAATGAAAATCAAGGTCTTTTGGGTTGAGTGAACAACACTTCATATTGAGATAATCTCTTCTGGCAGCTTCAAAAACTAAGGCTGAAGAGACATTTGGGATTTGTATAAACTGAAGTTGCCTGTAGGGACTGAGACTGTCAAACCAATCTCATAAAGAGCCTGTAAAATGAGTGATAAGTTCTTTAAGAACATATTCTACAGTTGCTCCTACTCTGATCATTTGAAGATCTACCCAAGTTAATATCTCAGACAATTTATCTTGCCATTTGTTGGTGGATATATCATCAAAAGTAAACCATGGACCATTTGATGGTTTTGGAGCTTAAGGTTAAGGAGGAGGTGGAGCATATATGGACTCAGCAGGGTCATCCATATCAGAAGGAATCTCAAAGTATGATTCATGTTGAGATGCATATATGTGTTTTGTTTCTTCTGGTTGTGCTATTAAGAGTTTAGTAATATCTGATACCAAAAGAGGAGTAGGGCAGCGGAATAGGATCGCCATAATATCAAGGTTTTCTGCATAACATAAAACTTCAAAACAGTTTCCACTGGTCGTACAACCCAAAACTAAGACTCTCCTAGTCTTTTCAACAGGGTACCAGACCGTTTAGGAAACAAGCATGAGTTTTTTTTATGCACAGGTGATGCGAATCCCACATTGAAACTTTAAGGAGAATACTTAATTTGAAGTTTCAACTACCCAAGAAAGTTCTAAACAGATTTAAGACAAACAAAACCTTGACCCAATGCTTAATCAAACATGAACCAAAGGTATGGAGAAGGATATTGACGCCACACTCAAGATTTAGATGAGAAGGTGAGTGATAAGTCTTGATTTGGAACGCCACAAGAATGCAAATTCTTGATAAGTTCACTAGTTCTCAAAAGAACCAAAGAAAGAATAATTCTCTCAAATTCAAATAACATTAATCTCTCAATTGTCTTACATAGCAAGGTTGCTGAGTTTAAATAGGCCAATAGAGACCCAAAAAATCCGAAAAAGATTAAATCCTAGTTCAAGTCGGAGTAGTTTTCCTAACTAGTTAAGGAGTCGTTGAAATTTCCAATTCTGCGCATGCTGTAATAAATTGGTCATAACTCCTTCTAGAGAACTCCAAATCTAACTCCGTAAAATTCTTTGGAAAGCTATCTTAATTATCTTTCCAACGGTATATGGCTTGCAAGTTAATTCCAGCTCAATCAATACCAGTTTTATTCCGAAATTGACCTTTCGGCATTTGACCCAAATTGTGTATTTGGCTGCCCAATAGCTTGAATAAAGCCCACAATGCCTTGACATCTCTTCAAGCCCAATTCATGATGTCTTGCATCTTGAATTGTAGTTTCAATCCATATTTTCTCAATTAATCCATTTAAAGCAGCTTGTATCTTTTTGGCTCTAGCTCTTGTAATTGGGCCTTCATGAATGTGCAAAGGATCACTTAAAACTTTAATTGTATTCTCTTGATAGTTCTCATCAACAGGGTCCTTGAACAAGGCAAGTACAGAGCATACTATCTCAAGTTTTCTTTAAAAATGAACTTGATAAATTCCTTTTCAAACCTTTTCAGATCCTAAGACTTCGTTAACAGAGAGAGAAGAGAGAGTGTAGAGAATCATGGTTGAAAACAAGACTTCTTAGATTTCTAATATTTTTTCCCCGATATCTTACAATGAAGAGGAAGCTGCCTTATATAGGTGAGTAAAACAGGAAAGGGCCCCTGCTTTTACAAAAGCAAGAATAAAATAAAACATCTACTTTTCAAAAGTAGAAGACAGGATAAAAAGCAAAAGCTAAAAGGATAGGACACGTCCCTATCTCTTTTCTAAAGCAACTTTAATAAAGTAAAGCAAAAGCAAAAGCATAAGCACACTCAAACAAAACACAATTATTACAATACGACAAAATGTAAAGTGTCGGCAGGCTGATGTGTCTCAGAGCGAGATGGCATCAGTGTCTGAGTCAGTGTCAGTATCATCCTCATCAGGATAGTGCTGATTGGGAACAGCAGGTAAGAGAGAAGTAGAGGATGATTCTCCTATGTCCGGAATGAAGGGCTCTGGATGGTGTGGCTGTGGCCATTCGAGATCAAAGGCATGATCTCCATTGAGGGCATAGTTGTGGAGCCTTTCTCTATAGAAGAGGCGAGGAGTTGAAATGATATCCGGAGACAAAGGGCTGTGAGTGTTGTAGGATGGAGGAACTTCGTATTCTTCAGCTAAGGCAAGCCTGGCTGTAAGACATTCGTTCCACATAGGACTGAATGACTCACAGTGATAAGGGTGGTCAATAACTTTGATGAGGGGATCAGAATATCTTCCCCAGATGTCTGATGATGATGACAGTCTGTTGGATCTGGAATCCATTGATGAGTTCAAGGGTCGAGGGATCCTTGAAGATAGGAGCCAGCATTCTGTCAAACCATTGACCTTTTTCATACCGTCTGCTAGTATGGACTAGATTTGGGTCGAAGAGGATAGCAACAGGGTAAAGGTTTAACCAGTACCAAAAGATATAATAAGCTTGGAGAGTGATGTTTTTTATGATATAATGACCCCATGCAGTGTAGTTGTCAACTACGGGATGGAAGATGGTCGAAAGTCGGAAAATTGTATGGTGCATCTGATTCGGATTAGGATGTGGGTTGAAAGGTCGTTGAGATAACCCATTCTCTGTGATGAGAACTATCAAGAGAATACCATTAAAGTTTCAAGTGATCCTTTGCACATTCATGAAGGCCCAATTACAAGAGCTAGAGCCAAAAAGATACAAGCTGCTTTAAATAGATTAATTGAGAAAATATGGATTGAAACTACAATTCAAGATGCAAGACATCATGAATTGGGCTTGAAGAGATGTCAAGGCATTGTGGGCTTTATTCAAACTATTGGGCAGCCAAATACACAATTCGGGTCAAATGCAGAAAGGTCAATTTCGGAATAAAACTGATATTGATTGAGCTGGAATTAACTTGCAAGCCATATACCGTTGGAAAGATAATTAAGATAGCTTTCCAAAGAATTTTACGGAGTTAGATTTGGAGTTCTCTAGAAGAAGTTATGACCAATTTATTACAGCATGCGCAGAATTGGAAATTTCAACGACTCCTTAACTAGTTAGGAAAACTACTCCGACTTGAACTAGGATTTAATCTTTTTCGGATTTTTTGGGTCTCTATTGGCCTATTTAAACTCAGCAACCTTGCTATGTAAGACAATTGAGAGATTAAAGTTATTTGAATTTGAGAGAATTATTCTTTCTTTGGTTCTTTTGAGAACTAGTGAACTTATCAAGAATTGGCATTCTTGTGGCGTTCCAAATCAAGACTTATCACTCACCTTCTCATCTAAATCTTGAGTGTGGCGTCAATATCCTTCTCCATACCTTTGGTTCATGTTTGATTAAGCATTGGGTCAAGGTTTTGTGTGTCTTAAATCTGTTTAGAACTTTCTTGGGTAATTGAAACTTCAAATTAAGTGTTCTCCTTAAAGTTTCAATGTGGGATTCGCATCAATTTGGTATCAGAGCAAGTTTCTAATCAGGTTTGAATGTCTTATTTATTTTGATTATCAAAAAAAGAAAACAAACAGCAAAAAAAAAAACTTACAGCAAAAAAAAAAAAGAAAGAAACGTACAGCAAAAAAAAAAAAAAAGATTGCAAAAGGATTCAAGTATTCCTACTTTCATCAATATTAATTGTGTCCTTTACTTGCTTGTTTTCCTTTCTTCAATTTCTTTTTTGTTCTTTGTGTTCTCTTAATTCTTTTTCTTTATTAGTGTGCTGGAATAGCTTATTTGGTGTGTCACTTGTTTTGTTTTTCTTGGTTTTGTTTTTAGTTCAATAAAGAACTGAAAGAGAGAATTAAGTGTGGTAAAAGGCAATAGTTTGTGAGATCATTAGAGGAAAAAAGCTAATTTATGTGTTAAACACGAGAGTTAAGTGAATCAAATTGAGTGAAACACGTGAGGGAGTGTTGTGAGGTTTTTTTTTGCTAACTTTAATTTTTCAGATCACAAAATATGTCAAAAGAACAAGAAGCTATAGATCAATCGATCATACACAAAGCCATGCAGCAACAATTTGAGCGCATGAATCTGATGTTTGGAGAGATCCGTGACCAATTGGAAAGGCAAGACATTGCCATAGCCAATCTACAAAAGGGGCAACAACCAATAGCTCCTAATGTAAGAGATAATCAATGGCGTGCTGCCATGGGAGATCAGGGTGGTGATGACCTAGATAATTTTGATGACCAGGTCACCGTTGACATGCGTGGAAGAGATGATAGAAGGGTAAGACGATAGATCGTGATTTGGGGAGTATCAAACTGAAAATTCCTTCTTTTCAAGGTAAAAATGATCCTAAGCTTATTTGGAGTGGGAAAAAGGTGGAGCTAGTATTTGATTGCCATAATTACTCCGAGGAGAAAAAGGTAAAACTAGCTGCTTGAATTTATTGATTATGCTATTATTTGGTGGGATCAATTTGTTTTGAGTAGGAGAAGAAACCGTGAAAGGCCTATAAACACTTGGGAGGAGATGAAGGCCATCATGAGGAGGAGATTCGTTCCTAGTCATTATTATGAGAGCTACATCAAAGGCTTCAAAGTCTTACACAAGGCTCCGGAAGTGTGGAAGACTACCACAAGGAGATGGAAATAATCATGATTCGAGCAAACATTGAAGAAGAACGAGAGGCCACTATGGCTAGATTTTTACATGGTTTAAATCAAGATATTGCTAATGTGGTTGACTTGCAGATTATGTTGAATTGGAAGACATGGTTCACATGGCCATAAAAGTGGAACGACAACTAAAAAGAAAGGGTTCCACTAGACCCACTTGGGTTCATCTTCCTCATGGAAGTCAAAATGGAGCAAAGATGAAAAGGTTGTTTCAAAGCCTAAGATTGAGCCAATCAAGTATCAAAAACAGGGGGGCAGATAAAGCAAAGGTAAATCTGATTCCCAACACTCAAGAAATAGAGATATTAAGTGTTTTAAAAGTTTAGAGACAGGTCAAATAGCATCTCAATGACCAAATAAGAGGATAATGATCTTGAGGAAGATGGTGATGTTGAAACCGAGAGTGAATCAGATGATGATCATATGCCACCTTTGGAGGATGCTTATGATGGTGTTGATTATCCTGTTGATGGTAAATTTATGGTTGTTAGACGTGCTCTTAACATGCAAGTAAAAGAGGATGCGGAGGTACAACGTGATAACATATTTCATACTAGATGCCACATCAAAGATAAGGTATGTAGTATGATAATTGATGGTGGAAGTTGTACTAATGTAGCTAGCACTAGTTTGGTTGAAAAATTGAACTTGAAAACTCTAAAACATTCTAAGCCATATAAGTTACAATGGCTGAATGATTGTGGTGGGAGGTTAAAGTAAATAAACAAGTGCTGGTTTCATTCTCTATCGGAGATATAAGGATGAGGTTGTATGTGATGTAGTACCCATGCATCTTGGACACATTCTTTTGGGGCGACCTTGGCAATATGATAGGCGAGTGACACATGATGGTTACTTAAATAGATATTCTTTTGTAATGAATAAAAGGCAAATCACTCTTGTACCCTTAACACCTAAGCAAGTGTATGAGGATCAAGTGACAATACAAAAATAGAGTGATACAAAAAAAGAAAATGAGAGCACAAAAGAAAGAGAGAATGAGAGAAAAGAAAGTGTAAAGATAGAAAAAAATATTGTTGAGAGAAAAGAGAGGCAACATGTAAACTTATTTGCAAAAGAGGGAGAGGTTAAGAGGGCCTTCTTTTCAAAACAGCTTATCATTGTACTTTTGTGCAAAGAGGCTTGTTTGCATACTAATGAGCTTAACTCTTTTTTGCCTAGTGTTATTGTGACTCTTTTGCAGGACTTTGATGATGTGTTTCCAAATGAAGTCCCTAATGGTTTGCCACCTATTAGGGGAATTGAGCATCAAATAGACTTTCTTCCTGGAGCTATCATTCCTAATAGACCCGCTTATAGAAGTAACCCCGAAGAGACAAAGGAGCTTCAAAGGCAGGTTGAAGAACTCTTAGCAAAAGGATATGTGAAGGAGAGCATGAGTCCATGTGCGGTACCAGTTCTACTAGTGCCCAAAAAAGATGGAACATGGAGGATGTGTGTTGATTGTCGTGCGATTAACAAAATCACTGTAAAGTATCGACATCCTATTCCTAGACTTGATGACATGCTTGATGAATTGTATGGTTCTTGTGTGTTTAGCAAAATAGATCTTAAAAGTGGATATCATCAAATTAGGATTAGAGAGGGAGATGAGTGGAAAACTGCTTTTAAAACAAAATATGGTTTATATGAGTGGTTAGTAATGCCATTTGGATTATCTAACGCACCCAGCACTTTTATGAGGTTAATGAACCATGTTTTGCGTGCTTTTCTTGGTAAGTTTGTAGTTGTCTACTTTGATGATATTTTGATCTATAGCAAAAGTCTAGAAGAACACGTTGAGCATTTGCAAAGTGTATTGACTGTGTTAAGGAAGGAAAAGTTGTATGCTAATTTGAAGAAGTGTGCTTTTTGTACAAATCAGATTGTTTTTCTTGGTTATGTTATAAGTGCTAAAGGAATTGAGGTTGATGAAGAGAAGATAAAGGCTATTAAGGAATGGCCTACACCTAAAAGCATAAGTGAGGTAAGAAGTTTTCATGGTTTGGCTAGTTTTTATAGAAGATTTGTGAAAGATTTTAGCACCCTTGCTGCACCTTTAACTGAAATTATTAAGAAACACGTGGGATTTAAGTGGGGTAGTGAACAAGAAAGTGCATTTAATCTAATCAAGGAGAAATTGGTTTCTGCACCACTACTTACTTTACCCGATTTTGCCAAAACTTTTGAAATTGAGTGTGATGCCTCAGGTATAGGTATTGGACCTGTTTTGATGCAAGAGGGGCGTCCAATTGCTTATTTTAGTGAGAAATTGAGTGGCGCAGCCCTAAACTATCCTACTTATGACAAGGAGATGTATGCATTGGTGAGAGCGTTGGAAACTTGGCAACATTATCTTCTACCTAAAGAGTTTGTCATACACACTGATCATGAGTCTTTAAAGCATTTGAAAGGGCAAGGTAAGTTGCATAAGAGACATGCCAAATGGGTTGAATTCATTGAGCCATTTCCTTATGTGATCAAATACAAACAAGATAAGGAGAATGTAGTGGCTGATGCATTATCGAGAAGGTATGCACTTATCTCTACATTAAATACAAAGTTATTAGGATTTGAGTACATTAAAGAATTATATGTTAATGATCCTGATTTTGCTAATGTGTTTAATGCTTGTGAGAAAGCTGCATTTGGAAAGTTTTATAGGCACGATGGGTTCTTATTTAGAGAGAATAAATTGTGTGTGCCATATAGTTCTTTGCGTGAATTGCTTGTGCGTGAAGCTCATGGGGGAGGTTTAATGGGACATTTCGGCATTGCAAAGACTTTAGATGTTTTAAAAGAACATTTTTTTTTGGCCACATATGAAACGTGATGTTGAAAGAATATGTGAGAAGTGTATCACTTGTAAACATGCTAAGTCTAGAGTTTTACCCCATGGATTGTATAAACCTTTACCTATACCTAGCGAACCTTGGGTTGATATTTCTATGGACTTTGTTTGGGTTTACCTAGGTCAAAAAGGGGAAAGGATTCTGTTTTTGCTGTTATTGATAGGTTTTCAAAGATGGCACATTTCATTCCATGTCACAAAACTGATGATGCAACAAACATAGCTAATTTGTTTTTCAAGGAAATAGTCAAATTGCATGGAGTACCAAGGAGCATAGTTTCAGATCGAGATGCTAAGTTCTTAAGCCACTTTTGGAAAACTTTGTGGGGTAAGTTGGGTACTAAACTTTTGTTTTCTACTACTTATCATCCACAAACTGATGGACAAACTGAGGTTGTAAATAGAACATTGTCCACGATGTTGCGTGCCATTATTCAAAAGAATTTAAAAACTTGGGAAGAATGTTTGCCACATGTTGAATTTGCTTACAATAGAACTGTCCATTCAGCTACTAAATTTTCACCATTTGAGATTGTATATGGTTTTAATCCTTTAAGTCCTTTGGATTTATTGCCGTTACCTGTTGATGAGCGTGCTAGTTTGGATGGTAAAAAGAAAGCTGAATTTGTTAAGCAATTGCATGAGAAAGTGCGGCACAACATAGAAAAGAGGACTGAACAATATGCTAATCAAGCCAAGAAAGGACGAAAGGAAGTGGTTTTTCAGCCTGGAGATTTGGGTTTGGGTGCATATGAGAAAGGAGAGATTCCCAGCACAAAGGCGTTCAAAGTTGCTTCCAAAGGGAGATGGTCCATTTCAAGTGGTTGCACGAATCAATGACAATGCCTACAAATTGGACCTTCCCCTGCGAGTATAATGTGAGTGCTACTTTTAATGTTTCTGATCTTTCTCCTTTTGATGTAGGTGAAGATTCGAGGACGAATCCTTTTCAGGAGAGGGGGAATGATGAGAACTATCAAGAGAATACCATTAAAGTTTCAAGTGATCCTTTGCACATTCATGAAGGCCCAATTACAAGAGCTAGAGCCAAAAAGATACAAGCTGCTTTAAATAGATTAATTGAGAAAATATGGATTGAAACTACAATTCAAGATGCAAGACATCATGAATTGGGCTTGAAGAGATGTCAAGGCATTGTGGGCTTTATTCAAGCTATTGGGCACCCAAATACACAATTCGGGTCAAATGCAGAAAGGTCAATTTCGGAATAAAACTGGTATTGATTGAGCTGGAATTAACTTGCAAGCCATATACCGTTGGAAAGATAATTAAGATAGCTTTCCAAAGAATTTTACGGAGTTAGATTTGGAGTTCTCTAGAAGGAGTTATGACCAATTTATTACAGCATGCGCAGAATTGGAAATTTCAACGACTCCTTAACTAGTTAGGAAAACTACTCCGACTTGAACTAGGATTTAATCTTTTTCGGATTTTTTGGGTCTCTATTGGCCTATTTAAACTCAGCAACCTTGCTATGTAAGACAATTGAGAGATTAAAGTTATTTGAATTTGAGAGAATTATTCTTTCTTTGGTTCTTTTGAGAACTAGTGAACTTATCAAGAATTTGCATTCTTGTGGCGTTCCAAATCAAGACTTATCACTCACCTTCTCATCTAAATCTTGAGTGTGGCGTCAATATCCTTCTCCATACCTTTGGTTCATGTTTGATTAAGCATTGGGTCAAGGTTTTGTGTGTCTTAAATCTGTTTAGAACTTTCTTGGGTAGTTGAAACTTCAAATTAAGTGTTCTCCTTAAAGTTTCAATGTGGGATTCGCATCACTCTGGAGGTAGAAACTCTTGCATGGCCATTAGAGACCATAGTCTGTCTGTAAGTTCTGGGTTTTCCAAAAAAGATTTGTGATCAATGACCTTTTGGAAAATGAGGTGTCGGAGATCCTCGGGTAATGAGGAGATAAAGGCTTTATCTGAGGCTTTGTCTGAGGATGATGAAGCCATTGCTATTATTGGGAGTTGGTTGGAAGAATTTCTAGTCTGTGAAGGTCTGGCAAGTCTGGATAGAAGATCAGGGATGAGGTTCTGGGTTCCTTTTATATGCTTCACGGAGAAGTCATGTTTCGAGAGCCAATCTTTTAATCTCAAAAGCAACTTCTCTGGAATATTCTTTCCTTTCGTGTTCAGGATGGCTGGGAAAGATGAGCTGTCCAATCGGATAAGAAAATGATAACCGATTAAATGATATTCAAATTTTTTAATACCATTTTTCACGGCTAAAATCTCTTTGTAGATACTGTGGTAGTGGCACTAAGGGTTTTGGTTCTTCAAGATGACCAGCAGAGGTTATTGGTGAAGGGACAAAAGGTTTTGACACGATTTTTCTCTGGGTGTCAGTTTGTGGTTCAAGAGGTGGAAAGTTTGAAGAATAATCTCTGGAGAACATCATACAGGAGATTGGATGACTTGGAGGAGGTGGTTGTATGACTGGTGAAGGGACTTCTGATTTGCAGTGTTTTGCAATCCATTGAAGTTCTTTTTGGTAAATGGGTAATGGTGCAGATGGAGGTGAAGGAGGATTTTGTGGTCTTTTGTGATCAACCTTATAAGAAGTAAGATATTTCTTTTTAGGTTTTCTTTTAGGAACAAAATCTTCATCTTCGTCGTCATGTTGGCAAGGGCAATCTGGATCACACATATCAGATCCAGGAGCATCCAAAAGGAAGTGTTTTCCAATTTTTGCAGGGTAAATTGGATAGCCGTCTGAAGTGAAGCCAGTGATTGGTAGCTTCTCTTGGCCAGTTTGGACTGGAGTAATCATTGAGGAATATGTGAAGGATAGTTTAGGAGACTCTGGTGGAGCTGTGGGAAGAACAGCTGGAGGAGGCTGTGAAGTCGACTGAGGAGGTTTGAAAGTCATTTTGACAGATCCATCTTGTCTGTGTTCAAACATACTTTTAGATGTCTGAATTGGAGTATTATTCTGATGGAACTTTTCATAGTTGGAAATCCATTCTAAAGGCATGAGCTTTACAAGTTCCTGTGGAGGACTTTGTCCAGGGAATCTGAATGATCGTTGGAGTTTGGTCAGATTCAGCTAATACCATAAGAGCATCAGAGTGACTTTCTGGAGTTGAAAGATCGAAGGCATGATTTTGAAGCCTATAGACCAATTGATGATGAAGGGTAGCAATCTTTGCTGAGGAGATCTGGTCAGCACCTTGAATTTGGACTTGGACAAGTTGAAATTTAGGTAGAAGGTGAGGAGAGCCTTTGCTGCGTGTAGTAGTCAAAACTGTACCAATAACAGGGTGTTGATACTGTTTGAATCTGGTGTCTAACATAGCAATTCGAGCAGTGACAGGTAATCCTTTTCGTCCATGAAGAGTTAAGATTAATCTCACTCCGCCGAGATGGAGGTGAGTGTAACCTTCTTGTTTCCAGTTAGCAACGAGTTCTGGAGGGATCTCAAGTGTGACATATTGTTCAGTAATAGTAGCTTGTAGAGTACACTGGTCTAGTCGGGAGGACTGGATGTATTCTTTAGGAAGTGGCCGTTTTGTACTAATCAAGGATTTGATACTACGAGTGAGGGAAGTAGAACGTTTATACAAATGATAAGGACTGATAAGAGGAAAGGAAGACTCAGTGATTTGAGCAGATTCAGGAATATAAGAATATTCTACAAGATTTTCTATCTTATTTGCAGTATGCCTAGTGCATGATTTTAGTAAAGACAAGGTTGAAGAAACGGAAATAGTACTTGAAGACTCTGAAGAAGATGTAGAAGCCATGATTTTGCAATCTCTCTCTCTCTGTCCTGAAGTCTAGGATTCTTTCAAAAACTGAAAAAGCATTTATCATACCACTTTTCTTTTTAATTCAAAACATGATATTATCACTCAAAAATGAGATAAAGCAGCCGATGGAAAGATCTTCACAACAGATTTGAATACCAATGGGTTTTTTGGTAATCAAATCTGTTGTGAAGATCTTTCCATCGGCTGCTTTGAAATGTTCTGTGTGAGGCTTCCAGTGGTGTAATGGAAGGATATCTGGATTGAGCATTGTTTTCTGAGCGCCTGTGTCAAGAAATCTAATGACAGGGATTGGTCTGTGAAACTTTGAGGGTAAAATCTAGATTTTGACTGATGGAATTGGAATGGAGGAATCCAAGGACAAAGATTGTTGGTTGTAGACAGTGAGGAATCCATCTGTATCAGAATCATCAGATGAATTTTCCAGTGCGAACATTGTATCTTAATTTGGTGCGTCTTGTTCCGAAAAACAAGATTCAACTTCTTCTTTGTCTGGAGAATAATCTGTAACAGTCTGTAAATGCTTGATGAGACGAACAGCTTTGTCTCGCTTGTTAGGACAATCTCTGGAGTAGTGTCCTTTCTTTTTGCAGATAAAGCATCTACTGGACTTTTTCCGTTGTTGTTCCTTAGAGGAAGGAGACTTTTTTTTGTAGAATGTGAATGGTCTGCGAGCTTTCTGAAAATAAGGCTTGGAAGAAGATTTTGGTTTGAGTTTTCTGAAATGCTTCTTCTGATGAGGACCGCAATCACATTGCTTTTTGTCTTTGAACTTAATTTGCAGATAAGGCTTTTTACAAGCACTTCTGAATGGTTCTTTATCTTTGATCAATTCTTTGAAGAATTGTTTCTGTTCACAAAGTTTGTCAAGACATGACTTTGCAATCTGGAAGATCTTGCCTAAGGAGATGTTTTCAAGACTGAGGTTGTAAACAGCAAGTTGTCTCTGAATTTCTGGTTGCAATTCGTCAGGTAAGGAAGCAAGGAAAACATGCTTCAGAGTTGGATCATTGAAACCATTCAATTTGTAGAACAAGATTGACATCCTTTTGTAGTGGAAGTCAAGATCTTTGGCTTTGAGGGAACAGCACTTCATGTTGAGGTAATCTCGTCTGGATGCTTCAAAGTGTGCAGCTGGTTCGCTAATGAACTGTTCATGAAGGAGTGCCAAGGCCGAAAACATCGGTCAATAAATTGGAGTTGTCTGTAGGAACCTAGGCTGTCAAACCAGTCTCTGAGGGATCCAATGAAACGAGTGGTTAGTTCCTTAAGAACTGATTCCACTGTTGCGCCGGTTTTGAGCATCTGAAGGTCTACCCAAGCTGAAATCTCGGATAGTTTGTCTCGCCATTTACTGGTTGGAATATCATCAAAAGTAAACCATGGGCCGTTTGATGATTTTGGAGTTTGCTGTTGAGGTGGAGGTGTAGATGTAGATTCAGTAGGATCATCAACATCAGATGGAATCTCAAAGTAAGATTCTGGTTGAGAAGTCTGTGCATGCTCTGGTTCTTCTGGTTGTGCCATAAGGAGCTTTGTAATGTCTGCATAAGACTTTTCTGAATCGGTTGTAGAAACTGAAAAGAGTGAAGGTTCTGAACTGGTTGCAGAGGTTGAGTCTGATGGTTGAGACGATGTATCAGCAGATCTGTGGTCTGTGTCAGATTCTGAGGCTGATGTAGGTTCTTCTGTGGAGATATTTGTGGAAGAGTCAACAGGATGGGTAAAGGAAGCATATTGATACATGGGTTCCTTATCCTTTGATTGAGGCACATGAGGTAGAGGTTGAGTCATGTGGGAAGGAGGAATAGAAGTGTATTCTGGTGATAATATCAAACCTTTATCTCATTTTTGAGTGATAATATCATATTTTGAATTAAAAAGAAAAGTGGTATGATAAATGCTTTTTCAGTTTTTGAAAGAATCCTAAACTTCAGGACAGAGAGAGAGATTGCAAAATCATGGCTTCTACATCTTCTTCAGAGTCTTCAAGTACTATTTCCCTTTCTTTAACCTTGTCTTTACCAAAATCATGCACTAGGCATACTGCAAATAAGATAGAAAATCTTGTAGAATATTCTTATATTCCTGAATCTGCTCAAATCACTGAGTCTTCCTATCCTCTTAGTCTTTCTTCATTAAGCTCCACTTCAAGCTAAATGAAGACATCAATCCTACCAAAGCTACCCATTCGGGAATGAGTCCTTCTGACTTAGTCCTAGCCCAAAAAGAATGTTCCCAACTTTTGGCCCAAGGTCTAATTGAACCCACAAATTCTCAGTGGGCTTGTCAAGCTTTTTATGTGGAAAAACGATCTGAACTTGTCCGTGAAAAAAAGAGATTAGTCATCGATTACCAACCTTTAAACATGTTTTTACAAGATGACAAATTTCCTCTTCCAAAACGACAAAACATTTTCACATATTTGAAAAATGCCCAAATCTTTTCAAAATTTGATTTAAAATCAGGTTTTTGGCAATTAGGCATTGAACCTTCTGAAAGATACAAAACTGCTTGGACTCATGTCATTGGTTCGAATTTACCTGATAAAGACATCTTATTAGGTTTCGATACCATCTCCAAAGTCCCACATCTCCAAATCCTTCCTACCGGTATTCAAGTTAAATCCATGTTTAAACCTTTCATAAACATTCTCAGACTCTACAGCCTTTCCAATTCTCCTCAGTCTTACCAGGACATCTCAGCCAAACTACTCCAGTTTTGCCCTGAGTCTCATACTGAATTCACCCATCCAAGTCCATTATGGAAAAATAAGTCTTTCTTCATTAAGCTCTCCTTCAAGCTAAATGAAGACATCAATCCTACCAAAGCTACCCATCCGGGAATGAGTCCTTCTGACTTAGTCCTAGCCCAAAAAGAATGTTCTCAACTTTTGGCCCAAGGTCTAATTGAACCCACAAATTCTCAGTGGGCTTGTCAAGCTTTTTATGTGGAAAAACGATCTGAACTTGTCCGTGGAAAAAAGAGATTAGTCATCGATTACCAACCTTTAAACATGTTTTTACAAGATGACAAATTTCCTCTTCCAAAACGACAAAACATTTTCACATATTTGAAAAATGCCCAAATCTTTTCAAAATTTGATTTAAAATCAGGTTTTTGGCAATTAGGCATTGAACCTTCTGAAAGATACAAAACTACTTGGACTCATGTCATTGGCTCGAATTTACCTGATAAAGACATCTTATTAGGTTTCGATACCATCTCCAAAGTCCCACATCTCCAAATCCTTCCTACCGGTATTCAAGTTAAATCCATGTTTAAACCTTTCATAAACATTCTCAGACTCTACAGCCTTTCCAATTCTCCTCAGTCTTACCAGGACATCTCAGCCAAACTACTCCAGTTTTGCCCTGAGTCTCACACTGAATTCACCCATCCAAGTCCATTATGGAAAAATAAGTCTTTCTTCATTAAGCTCTCCTTCAAGCTAAATGAACACACCAATCCTACCAAAGCTACCCATCCGGGAATGAGTCCTTCTGACTTAGTCCTAGCCCAAAAAGAATGTTCTCAACTTTTGGCCCAAGGTCTAATTGAACCCACAAATTCTCAGTGGGCTTGTCAAGCTTTTTATGTGGAAAAACGATCTGAACTTGTCCGTGGAAAAAAGAGATTAGTCATCGATTACCAACCTTTAAACATGTTTTTACAAGATGACAAATTTCCTCTTCCAAAACGACAAAACATTTTCACATATTTGAAAAATGCCCAAATCTTTTTAAAATTTGATTTAAAATCAGGTTTTTGGCAATTAGGCATTGAACCCTCTGAAAGGTACAAAACTGCTTGGACCCATGTCATTGGTTCGAATTTACCTGATAAAGACATCTTATTAGGTTTCGATACCATCTCCAAAGTCCCACATCTCCAAATCCTTCCTACCGGTATTCAAGTTAAATCCATGTTTAAACCTTTCATAAACATTCTCAGAATCTACAGCCTTTCCAATTCTCCTCAGTCTTACCAGGACATCTCAGCCAAACTACTCCAGTTTTGCCCTGAGTCTCATACTGAATTCACCCATCCAAGTCCATTATGGAAAAATAAGTCTTTCTTCATTAAGCTCCCCTTCAAGCTAAATGAAGACACCAATCCTACCAAAGCTACCCATCCGGGAATGAGTCCTTCTGACTTAGTCCTAGCCCAAAAAGAATGTTCTCAACTTTTGGCCCAAGGTCTAATTGAACCCACAAATTCTCAGTGGGCTTGTCAAGCTTTTTATGTGGAAAAACGATCTGAACTTGTCCGTGGAAAAAAGAGATTAGTCATCGATTACCAACCTTTAAACATGTTTTTACAAGATGACAAATTTCCTCTTCCAAAACGACAAAACATTTTCACATATTTGAAAAATGCCCAAATCTTTTTAAAATTTGATTTAAAATCAGGTTTTTGGCAATTAGTCATTGAACCCTCTGAAAGATACAAAACTGCTTGGACCCATGTCATTGGTTCGAATTTACCTGATAAAGACATCTTATGAGGTTTCGATACCATCTCCAAAGTCACACATCTCCAAATCCTTCCTACCGGTATTCAAGTTAAATCCATGTTTAAACCTTTCATAAACATTCTCAGAATCTACAGCCTTTCCAATTCTCCTCAGTCTTACCAGGACATCTCAGCCAAACTACTCCAGTTTTGCCCTGAGTCTCACACTGAATTCACCCATCCAAGTCCATTATGGAAAAATAAGTCTTTCTTCATTAAGCTCCCCTTCAAGCTAAATGAAGACACCAATCCTACCAAAGCTACCCATCCGGGAATGAGTCCTTCTGACTTAGTCCTAGCCCAAAAAGAATGTTCTCAACTTTTGGCCCAAGGTCTAATTGAACCCACAAATTCTCAGTGGGCTTGTCAAGCTTTTTATGTGGAAAAACGATCTGAACTTGTCCGTGGAAAAAAGAGATTAGTCATCGATTACCAACCTTTAAACATGTTTTTACAAGATGACAAATTTCCTCTTCCAAAACAAAAAAACATTTTCACATATTTGAAAAATGCCCAAATCTTTTCAAAATTTGATTTAAAATCAGGTTTTTTGCAATTAGGCATTGAACCTTCTGAAAGATACAAAACTGCTTTTTGCATCCGAATGCTCATTATCAATGGATAGTTTTACCCTTTGGATTAAAGACTGCTCCTTCCATTTTCCAAAAAGCAATGGTTCAAATCTTTCAACCTATTTTGCATCACGCATTGGTTTACATTGACGATATTTTGTTGTTTTCAGAAACACATGCAGAACATTGCCAGCTGTTAAATCAATTTCTTGATATTGTTCAATCTCATGGAATAATGCTGTCACCCAAGACGGTCACTACCAACCAGGAAAACACATTGCCCAAGAACTGCTTCACTTTCCAGATCAACACTTATCCAGAAAGCAGATCCAGTAATTTCTTGGAATTGTCAATTACATCTGTGATTTCATCCCACATGTGGACCAACATACAGCACAACTTTCGGCTTTATTGAAAAACAAGCCTCCAGAATGGAATGACACCCATTCAACAGCTGTCACCAAGCTTAAACAGATTGTACAAGATCCTCCACCATTAAAGCTCATTACAGATGGCAACCGGACTTACAAATAGACGCAAGTGACACCTCATGGGGTGCTGTACTCCTCGAAGAAATCAATGGAAAAGAAAGCTTCATTGAATACGCTAGTGGACATTTCTCTGACTCACAATGCCACTACCACAGTATCTACAAAGAGATTTTAGCCGTGAAAAATGGTATTAAAAAATTTGAATATCATTTAATCGGTTATCATTTTCTTATCCGATTGGACAGCTCATCCTTCCTAGCCATCCTGAACACGAAAGGAAAGAATATTCCAGAGAAGATGCTTTTGAGATTAAAAGATTGGTTCTCGAAATATGACTTCTCCGTGAAGCATATAAAAGGAACCCAGAACCTCATCCCGATCTTATCCGGACTTGCGGACCTTCACAGACTAGAAATTCTTCTAACCAACTCTCAATAATAGCAATGGCTTCATCATCATCAGATAAAGCCTTTATCTCCTCATTACCCGAGGATCTCCGACACCTCATTTTCCAAAAGGTCATTGATCACAAATCTTTTTTGGAAAACCCAGAACTTAAAGACAAACTATGGTCTCTAATGGCCATGCAAGAGTTTCTCCCTCCAGAGAATGGGTTATCTCAACGACCTTTCAACCCACATCCTAATCCGGATCAGATGCACCATACAATTTTCTGACTTTCGACCATCTTCCATCCCGTAGTTGACAACTACACTGCATGGGGTCATTATGTTATAAAGAACATCACTCTCCAAGCTTATTATATCTTTTGGTACTGGTTAAACCTTTACCCTGTTGCTATCCTCTTCGACCCAAATCTAGTCCATACTAGCAGACGGTATGAAAAAGGTCAATGGTTTGACAGAATGCTCGCTCCTATCTTCAAGGATCCCTCGACCCTTGAACTCATCAATGGATTCCAGATCCAACAGACTGTCATCATCATCATTAAGCTTACAGACATCTGGGGAAGATATTCTGATCCCCTCATCAAAGTTATTGACCACCCTCATCACTGTGAGTCCTTCAGTCCTATGTGGAACGAATATCTTATAGCCAGGCTTGCCTTAGCTGAAGAATACGGAGTTCCTCCATCCTACAACACTCACAGCCCTTTGTCTCCGGATATCATTTCAACTCCTCGCCTCTTCTACAGAGAAAGGCTCCATAACTATGCCCTCGATGGAGATCATGCCTTTGATCTCGAATGGCCACAGCCACACCATCCAGAGCCCTTCATTCTGGACATAGGAGAATCATCCTCTACTTCTCTCCTACCTGCTGTTCCCAATCAGCACTATCCTGATGAGGATGATACTGACACTGACTCGATTCAACGATGCCATCTCACTCGAGACACATCACCGCCTAATTTTTACATTTTGTCGTGTTGTAATAATTGTGTTTTGTTTGAGTGTGCTTATGCTTTTGCTTTTGCTTTACTTTATTAAAGTTGCTTTAGAAAAGAGATAGGGACGTGTCCTATCCTTTTAGCTTTTGCTTTTTATCCTGTCTTCTACTTTTGAAAAGTAGATGTTTTATTTTATTCTTGCTTTTGTAAAAGCAGGGGCCCTGTCCTGCTTTACTCGCCTATATAAGGCAGCTTCCTCTTCATTGTAAGATATCGGGAAAAAATATTAGAAATCTAAGAAGTCTTATTTTCAACCATGATTCTCTAAACTCTCTCTTCTCTCTCTGTTAACGAAGTCTTAGGATCTGAAAAGGTTTGAAAAGAAATTTATCAAGTTCATTTTTAAAGAAAACTTGAGATAGTATGCTCTGCACTTGCCTTATTCAAGGACCCTGTGCATCAGAAAAACTCATGCTTGTTTCCTAGACGGTCTAGTACCCTGTTGAAAAGACCAGGAGAGTCTTAGTTTTGGGTTGTACGACCAGTGGAAACTATTTTGAAGTTTTATGTTATGCAGAAAACCTTGATATTATGGCGATCCTATTCCATTTGCCCTACTCTACTCTCTTTTGGTAGGTCAAGAAAAAATAAGGACCTCAAACTAGATCCATAAATAGATTTTGATGATTTTAAAGACTGTGTGGCAAACTTGTTAACAATTTTAGATCCTGAAGTGTGCGAAGCAAATGTGTTAACTTCTGTTGAGTCAGAAGTTTCAATATAATGATAAGCATATTGGTGCATAGATTCTTTGTCTTTTGACTCGGTTACATGTGGTGGAGGAATAGAGGTATATTCCAGAGACTATTGCTATTGGGTTTCAGTCTAAGATGGCTAATGGATTTTTAAAGGCCTGGGTTGAGGTTTGGATTTAGTTTAGGCTTTGGTGGTTGAAAAGGTTAAGATGTATTTTGCAATAGTACATGTGTCATTCTAAATAATTTAGATGAGTCATAAGGCCTGACTAGGGCTAATATGGGTGTAAATAGATGATAAGTTAGGCTAATTGTTGGTATTGGTGGAGATTTAATAAAGGTTATGGGTTTTCACTTCTCTGATTCAATTCAATCTAACTCTACTTTTAATTGTCTGATCTCTCTTTCTTTCTTATCAAACTCAGGACCATAGTATATTTGCTGAAGCATGGCTCACAATTCTAAATCTAGTTGAGAAATCTAGATTGTAAATTCTCATGAATTTGTTGCATCTGCAAGGTTAAGGAATCAACTTTGGCTTCAATCTAGTCAGTTCGCAACTGATCTTATCAACTTGTTGATGAATGCATTGCAACGTGTCATTTTAGGCTTTGGCATTTTAAGTTTGCCAATTTAAGACAAATTCAAAAGGCTTTGGTTCTTCAAGGTGACCAGTACGAGTAATAGGTGAAGGAATAAAAGGTTTTGACACTATCTTCCTTTGGGTATCGGTTTGGGTTTCTAATGGTGGAAATTTGACATATAATCCTTGGATGATAAAGAGAACATCATACAAGAGACTAGGTGGTTTTGAGGGATTAAACTTAGGACTGGTGAAGGAACTTCTAACTTGCAATTTCTTGCAATCCATTTAAGTTCTTCTGATACAAGGACAAAAGTGTTGGTGGATGTGAAGAAAGGTTTTGTGGTTTTTTGTAGTGATGGTTACAGAAAGTAAGATACTTGCTTTTTTGGTCTCCTTTTTTTTTTTAATCAGAATCTTTGTCTTCCCCATCTTCCTAACAGGGATAATTTGGATCACACATTCCAAATTCGAGAGCATATAAGAAATGTTCGTTGAGCTTTGCAGGGTACATAGGATAGCCTGCAGAGGTAAAGCTGGTGATTGGCAGCTTTTCTTATCCAATTTGTACGGCTGTAATCATGGAAGAGTATGTAAATAACAATCTTGGAGGCTTTTGTGGGGCTGTTGGTAACACAGTTGGAGGAGGTTGAGAGGTAAATTAAGAAGGCTTAAATCTCATTTTGACATATCCATCTTATCTTCGTTCAAACATACTTTCAGATGTCTGAATAGGAGTGTCATTCTAATGGAACTTCTCACAATTGGATATCCATTCCAAAGGCATAAGCTTTATCAATTCATGTTGTGGAATTTGCCTAGGAATTAGATAATGGTAGGAATTTGGTCTGACTCAGCTAACACCATGAGAGCATCAGAGTGGTTTTCTGGTGTTGGAAGATCTAAGGCATGATTTTGAAGTCTATAGACTAATTGATGATGAAGAATAGCAATCTTTACTGAAGAGATCTACTTAGCTCCTTAGATTTGAACCTGAACTTTTAAGGCAGTTGACAAGTTGGCATCTTAAAGGGACAGGTTGAAAATTAGATAAAAAGTAAGGAGAACACTTCCTATATGTAGTGTGGTCAAAACAAAGTACCAATAACAACATGTTGATATTGTCCGAATCCTGTCCAAAGATGGCAATTCTAACAGTAGCAAGTAATCTTTTAATTCCATTTAAAGTTAGGATTAATCTAAATCCTACTATATGGAGATGAGTATAGTCTTCTCTTTTCCAGTTGGCAACTAACTCTAAAGGTATTTCTTTAGTGACATATTGTTCATCAATGGTGGCTTGGAGGGTACACGATCTAACTCGAGAAGATTAGATATATTTTTTTGGGAGTGGTCTTTTAGTGCTAATCAGGGATTTTATGCTTCTGTTGAAAGAGGTTGATCTTTATACAAATGATAAGGGCTAATGAGAGGGAAAGAAGATTCAATAATCTGGGCAAATTCATAGATATAGGAATATTCTACAAGGTTTTTTTTTATTTTACTGGTTGTATGTTTGGTGCAAGATTTTGGCAAAGACAAGGTAGAGGAGAGTGAAACAGTATTTAGAAGTTCAGAAGATGAAAATGATGTTAAAGGCATGATAAGAAAACTCTCTTTGTCTCTGAAACCTAGTGATATTTCAATACTTAAAAGACTTTTATCTTACCACTTTAAGAAATCAAAACATTTATGTAGCGAAACGTTTCTATAAACTCCAACCACTTAGCATGTCTTTTATTAAGCTTACCTTAGGTTTTCAAGAACTTTAAGCTCTCATGATCAGAATGAATGATGAATTCCCTTGGTCATAGGTAATGTTGCCATGTCTAAAGAGTTCTCACTAATGCGTAAAGCTTCTTGTCATAAGTAGGATAATTCAAGGTTGTCCTACTTAGCTGTTCACTAAAGTATGCAATTGGTTTGGAATCTTACATAAAAAAAGCCCCTAGTCTAATCTCAGATGCATTACATTCTATCTCAAAAGCTTTATCAAAGTTAGGCAAACACAACAAAGGCGCATTAGTTAGCTTATCTTTCAAAGTTTGAAAAGCGCAAATCAGTCTACTTAAAAATAACATTTTTTTTAACAAGTTCATTTAAAGGTGTAATAATAGAACTAAAATCTTTAATAAACCTATGATAAAACTTACTAACCGTGAAAACTTCTCACCTCGTTCGCATTCTTGGGTGTAGGCCAATCCCTTATTGCTTTTACCTTTTCTTTATCAACACTAATACCTTGCAGACTAATAACATGCACTTCTTAAGATTAGCATACAATTGGTGCTCTATAAAGACACTGAAAACAACATGCAAGTGTTTCACATCCTCATCCAAATTTTTGTTATCTAAAAATTTTCCCATGAAAGATCACAAAACATGATTCATTAACCTTATGAATGTACTAGGTGCATTAGTTAAATCAAAAGGCATTACCAATCACTCATATAATCCATATGTAGTTTTAAATGTAGTTTTCCATTCATCTCTCTCTTTTATGCGAATGTGATAATAGCCATTCTTTAAATCAATTTTAGAAAACAAATGGGAGCCATGCAATTCATCAAGTATATATCTAACCTAGGGATAGAATGTCTATACTTTACCATTATTTTGTTAATGGATCGATAATCTACACACATATGCCAAGTTTCATCTTTCTTTAGGACTAATAGGAGAGAACTAACATGGACTAAGACTCTCCCTTACAAAACTTTTTTACAATAACTCATCCACTTGCCTTTGTAAGCAGGCTAATTTGGTATGATAGAACCAGGTATAAAGTTTATTTGATGCTCAATTCCTCATAAAGGAAGTAATCCCTAAGAAGTCTCTTTAGGAAATAGGCCCTTGAATTCCTGCAATAAAGACACGACAACATTATTGCCTTGCCGTCATTGCACTTTTAACCTCATGTTTTTTAGCAAATGCACTCATTCATTTACTTTTCTCTCTTTTTTGCTCACTTTCCTCTTCCTTTTGTTTATTTTTTTCTCTATTTTTCCTCTCAATCTCGCTTACTGTCTTTTTCTTTTCATCTTCCTCACACTTTTGTTTTTCTCTCAATTTGCACTCTTTTGCTATCCTAATATAGTCTTTATAAGCTTGCAAAGGTTTGAGAGCGATTAATACAACTTTTTTGTTGCCCATCATGCAAAGCCCTCCTATCAAATTGCCATGGTTGGCCAAGCAATATATAACTAGTATGCATTACAAATAACAAATAACCTCATCCTCATACTTGCCAATTGAAAAAAAAAACTCAAACTTGTTTGTTTACCTTGTCTTCTCTACATTCGTTCAACCATTGTAGATTGTACGGTTTAGAATGCTTCATAGTATATAAATTTAATTTTTCTACCAACAAAGTACTAGCAACATTAGTACAACTCCCACTATCAATAATCAACATACATACCTTATCCTTTACGTGGCATCTTGTGTGAAAAATGTGCTCACATTGCTCTTCATCTCTATCATCTTTAGGTTGTATACTTATGGTTTTCCTTGTAACAAGTAAATCACCATGCACCGGTTCTCCCACTTCAACATCAGAACAATCCTCCAATGATGGCATCTCCACATCACTTGAACTAGCACTTTTGATTTCTCTATTCGCTCGTACAACAATAACCTTTGCCCAAATGCTTGACACCTAAAACACTTAATATCACATGACTTAGAAGGAGTTTTAGTGTCAATTTTACCTTTAGGAACAGCGACTGAATTCTTTGACTTTGTTTCTTCTTTAAATAAAATAGATTTGAACCCCTTTGATTTTATTTGTTTTCCCACTTTAATCTAGACATTATTGCTTCTCGGTCTTCCTTTATGTTTGCCCTAATTATGGCAATTTTCATCTCTTTATAATATTCTTCTACACTCATGGAACCTTGAACAAGCCATTGCAACTTTCTATACAAATCTCTATAGTAATGGCTAGGTATAAACCTTTTGCACATCAACAAATTCATCTCCTCCCATGATCGAATAGGCCTCTCTCTATTCCTATGCCTATTAATCACCACTTGATCCCACCATATGCTTGCATAATCTGTGAACTCCACGGCTGCTAACTTCATTTTCTTCTTCTCAGAGTAATATGATAGTCAAATACATGCTCAACTTTTCTCTTCCACTCCAAATATAGCTCAGGATTATTCTTTCCTTGAAAGGTCAGGATCTTCATCTTGATACTGCCCAAATTGTCATCTCTTTTAGATTCAACCATCTTGTCTTATTTAGAACTTATTCTCTCCAATTCAGAATCCATTTCTTTTTCATCAAACTCATGTCTTCTTTGAGATTTAGATCTAGAATTGGATTTTAATCTATTCAATCTCGTATTTAGTAATTTAAATTAGTCATTGACAGCCTTGATAAACAATCTCATGTCAACCTCTTGTGGTTCTCTTTCTTCAATACCCATGTTTTTTTTCAACTTGCAAAATAAAAGAAAATTATCGTTCCTCACACACTCCTTCACATGTTTACACTCAAATCAGATTGTTATCACCCGTATTTTGCACTATTTTGGCTTTTTTTTATTATCTCTCTCGCCTTTTACCACTCAAGCTAGCCCCTTTTATGTTCTTAACAGAATCAAAGAAATTCAACAAATCTCAAAGAGCAATTAGTCAAATCAAAGATAACTTCAAAGAACCAACAATTTTATGAAAACTTCAGAAAAGAAACAAAAGACATATGAAAGAAATCATTAAAATGCAACTAATAGATAGACAAGAAAAAAAAAGACACTTGAATAACCTTGTAGATTGATAATCTTTCTTTTTTTTTTTTAGAATCAACAGCTAATATTATGAAAAAACATAAATCAGAAATTTTCTTTAGGCAAGCAACTCAAGAACAGCTCCAATTCATTTTTTTTTATTTTTTTAAATATATCTACCAAACACACAAAATAAAACTGAATTGAATCTATTCAGATCAAGAAACGAAAACACAGGAAATAGATGAAAGGCACAATATCAAGAACACAAAAAGGAAAAAAAAAAGATAATGATAAATAACCTGTTTCTAGAGACCAAGGCTCTGATACCAATTTAATATGGACCCTCTAGGCAACCAACAATAGAAACAAATTATAGATTATCATATTAGAACCTAAAGGAAATTAAGTCCTTAGAACTCCAATCTTGAGACACCACAAAGGTTGATCACTCCCTTGATAAGTCAAATTCATACATTCAATCAAGAACACAAAAAAGCAAAGCAAAGCTTCTCTGAATAATTCAAAATTTTTCTTCCCCCTTTAACATAACAAGCTGCTGTCTTTATATAACAAAACCCTAAAGAAAGCCCTAATTAATAAAACAAATGAATTGGGCTTAATTAAATTTGAAAGTGGGCCTAATTAATTAAATAACAAGTAAGACATAAAATTCAATAATTAAATAAAAACAAAATTACATTATTAATTAACCTATGCACCCATCATGCTTGTCCACATTTATGCCTTGCACAACAAGACAATTTACTATCTATAGTGAAGCTTTGGGATACTTTTCTAGCTCAGCCTATTTGTAATGTACTTCCATAATCAAGCTTTGTAAACCTTCCTTCATCCTCCTTGTCCTTGCCCTAGTTAATGGACTGCCAATTCCTTACAATGGATCTTGAGAATATTTGGGAACATTAACTTGAGTTATTTGGTCAGTACCTTCAGCGCCTTGATTTCTATTAAGAGGGAAGAATAATTATGAATTATTTAGACAAGTTTTGTTTTTCCTTCTTGTGTTCTTGATTGAATGCATGAATTTGACTTATCAAGAGAGTGATCAACCTTTGTGACATCTCAAGATTAGGGTTTTAAGGACTTAGTTTCCTTTAGGTTCTAATTTGATCATCTACAATTTGTTCCTAGTGATTTGGAGTGATCCTAATCCATTGATTCAAGGATTCATAGAGTTGGTTGCCTAGAGAGTCCATATCAAAACATAGGAGTTTTTTAAATGAAATTACTTTAGTTTGCTTAGCATGATAAGTAAATTGGAATCTAGAAAAATTAAGTTCTTTCATAATGCTTAGAAGACAAAATAATAATCCAAGATTAAAATTGGTTTGAATTGTAATTGGTGTCATGAGATTAGATGTTTTAATCTTAAACCTCATTGTAATTTCAAATTCCAGAGTATCTGTATCAATAACTTTATCTACCTTCTCCACCAATTTGACATATGTTGTCCATCGTGGTATCATTATTCCTTAAGCTTTAGAACCTTTGAATCTATACTTATCATTCTGTTCAATGCATTTACATTGAAGAGAATAAGCATACATACCAAAACCATATCTATTGATATAATAAAAATAATAATATCAGATTTCATATATAAGTAGCTGCATGACCTACATGACTTACATGATTGATATGACTAACATGACATAAATGACTACATGGCTTATATGACTACATTACTTAAATGTCCTACATGATTATATTATTTACATAACCTATATGAGCACATGACCTACACGATTATATTACTTACATGACGTATATGAGCACATGACCTACATGAAGGGACCTTGCTAAAAAAATAACTAAACAACCTACATTGCATATATCTCGACATATAAGGAAAAATGATTAAAATAATTAAAAATAAAACATTATAATGTGAGGAAAATTTCTAAATTTTTCTAAAAAAATATAAAACCTAAAACCCAACTACATTAACATACCTTATTGGGTGGTTTAATGAGTAATGCACCTCTTTTCAATTAAAAAATAGTGTGGGAGTTAAAGAAGTGAATACCTAATTATATTTGTGTAAAAAGTTATAAGAGATTTTGAGAGAATTTCAATAAGAAGAGATTTGAGTAAAAGGTCTAAGGAGAGAGTGAAAAGAAGTGAATTTGATGCATTTATTTAGGGCACTTTAGGCTTTACATGCATTTTTTTAGGTATCCATGAAAATAATAAAAGAAGGGCTATTTAAATAATTTACAATTATTAAAGGGTATTTAATTAAATCCCTGACCTAACTTATAAATTTATCTTATATGCTTATGTGAATGTTCGTACATAAAAAAGAGTAAATAGTTACCTACATCAGGTAAGGTGATGTTAATAATCGCTCTAAATAAAATTAGACAAATGATCACAAAAAGAGATGGAGCTAATTTTACATCGATTAGCTTGTTTAAAAAGATCGATAACTATCAAAATTATTGAAGTTTTATGATTTTGAAAAAGTCAAAGGAAAATGAAGGGCACTTTTGAGTTAGCAAAGAAGGATCCTCGACCTATCATTCTATAAAAAAAATAAATTTTAGGACTGAAGGAGTGATGAGGTTATTTTTCCACTAGGAGGAGCTGGTTTGCTATTTGAAGGATGTAGTGTTTGAAACAGTAGGACATATGCCTTCAATCTTCTTTTAGCAAAGGATTCCTGCATAGTTAATATTGTGTAAATTTTATTAAACTCGCAAGTGTACGAATTTATTGTAGAATAAATTAATGGTGATGAGTATCGATCCCACAAAGAGATAGATTTTAATTATGTGTTAAATTAAATTTCTAAGTGGATAGTTGAAATTATGGTGCAAGTTATTTAATCCATTTTAAAATTAAAGTTGGAATGGCAGAAATAATTAAACTGATAACTATTGTAATGAGGCGCTTTGAGTATTTTGATCCATATCAACATGCACTAGCCCATCAAAACATCAACAGAAATTAAAGGGGAACAGAAAATAATTTACCAAAATAAGCCCATGGAAACATGTTGAGACTTCACCTTCAACCCAAGCTTAAAAAAAATTAGCTACTCATATTTGAACTAAAGGTAAAATGAGAATTTTATTAAAATACATAGAAAATACAAGATGGAGAAGGAATTAGAGAAAATAGAGTTAAAAAATGAACTTAGGGTTGTCAAATTAAAAGGAAAGAACCATCTTTTTATGGATACAATAAATAAATCATGGCAAGTTCTAATTGGATTGTGCCACGTAGCAAGTTTTGATTGGATTGAATACATCATCAATGTTATCATCCTATGTATATGCATGTACAGTACACACATTTTTCTGATCCACTAACATACTACCACGTCAACCGTCAATGCAATGTCATCAGTCAATGCCACATCATCAATCAATGCCACATAACTAGTTAAAGCCACATCATTCATCCAATCAAATACTACCACGTCATTGTATAGTATTTATGAACAATGTCATGAATAGTATTATAAATAATACCGTACATGTGAATAGTGATATTTATACTTTTATACTCCTCTTGAGATTTTCTACAGTTCTAAGTCTAGATTTTCTGTTCATTTTGTCATTCAATATCTCATTTATTATAAAATAACCATATTGCCCATAAAATGCATAAAATACTTAATTATTGAAATACAGATAATTAAAATCACAAGAGAGTTGAATATATAAAAGTAAGGAAGTTAGTAAACTTAAAGTATAAAATGACGATTTTCTCCTTTCTAAATATACATTTTCTAGTACTCAATACATCTCCTCAATCAGCTTATTGCTAGTACCTAGCAAATTAAGCGAAAATAAATTCAAACCCAAAAACTCTTTTTTAACAAAAAAACAATCGTATTTATTTAATCAAACTTATGATAACAATCAAATAAAAGTATAAGCATTATCTCCAGGCTCTAAGAAATATCACTACAACCTTTATTAACCATCCATATGAATCAATTCAGTAGACTTTGTCACAGTTATTGTAATCAAGCTATTTTCAAGAATGACATGTCAATACCCCAAAATCTCACCGGTAATGATACTATCATAAAGAAATTAAACTCAATAACAATAGTTGCTCTCATGAATGGTAAATTGAGAGAAAATAATTAAGTAATATCACACACTCTCACCAAGATGAAATAAATATGCTCATAGCTTAGAAATAAATGATCTCAAGTTAAAATATGAGTCTTAAACTAATGTATTTATTTATTATTTTTTCTTTTGTTTATATATATGCATCACTACATCTTTACAACCCATGTAACTAGTTTCTACTTCAAATTATAGTTCCCTAAAATCAAGAAGGACTTTTATTAGAACATAATGTAGGTTAGGGATGTTGTACAAATTTAATTGAACTCACAAGCACACGAATTTATTGTAGAATAGATTAATGGTGACGAGTGTCGATCCCACGAGGAGGTTGATTTTAATTATGTGTAGAATTAATTTTCTTTTAATGGGAATAATTAAATTATGGTAATTTTATCCTAAATTATAAATTAAAATGGTGGGAATAATTAAAAATGAAACTGTTATAATAAAGCACTTGGGTATCCGAATCTGCATCAACAGGCTCCATGGGCTAAATATTTCATATTAATGTCAATTAAATCATAACGGAGGATTCCACATCTCATGAACCACGCTCAAATAAATATGGTGCCAAGGGCTTATCGTGCCAAATAATAATAACCTTGCCAGGGCGGTATCTAGATAAAACTATTATTATTTGTCGATGAAAAGTCAAAACAACCACAAATATTAGAAGGGAAAAGAAAGTAAATTTACCAAATTAAGCGCATGGGACATGTTGAAACTTCACCTTCAACCCAAGCTTAAAAGGAAATAAGCTACTCATATTTTAACTAGGGATAAAAAAAGAAATTTTATTAAAATACAAAGAAACTACAAGAAGAGAAGGAATTTCAGAAATCTAAATTAAAAATGAATTCAGGGGTATCAAATTAGCAGGGGAGAGTCCCTTTTTTATAGATACATTGAGTGAATCGTGACCATTCAATTAAAAACAGTTCGGACACTCAGGATTGCGCCACGTCATCAGTTAATAGTCAATGTTTGAACAGTAACGCCATCTGAATAGTAAATAATCCCATGTATGCACATGTACTGTACACACGATTTTTGTTCCACTGAGATGCTGCCACGTCATCGATCTACAGTACATAAGAAATTTAGCCCAATAAGATCGTGACACATCATCGGTCGATGCCACATCATCGATCAACACCACATAAGCAGTCAATACTACATAATTCGTCCAATCAGATACTGCCACGTCATAGGTAGTTGCCACATCATCGGTACCGTATGTATGAACAGTATCGTGAACAGTATCATAAACAGTACTTTACGTATGAATAGTACCGTATATGTGAACAATGACTTTTTCTTTTAATGCTCCTTTTAAGATTTTTGACCATCTTGAGTCCAAATATGATGTCCGTTTTGCTGTCTGATCACTCGTTCATTGTGAAACGATCGTGATGCCCCTAAAATACATAAAATACATAATTATAATAAAACACGTATAATTAAATAACAAAATATTTAATAAATAAAAGTAGTAATGTTAGTGAGACTTAAAGTATAAAATGACGATTTTCTCCTTTATAAATATACATTTTCTAACACTCAACAAGGGACATGGTGGACAAAGAAGGAGAATAAGGGAAAAACAAAATGTATGTTTGAGCAAAAATAAATTTTTTTTTTAGATTACAAGATACATCTCACTTTTATTTTTTTTTGAACAAATATACATGAATATATATAATTTTTTATTTTTCTCTTTTTTATGGCACAATTTTATTGAACAAAATAATTATTTATATTTTTCTCAAACACGAATAGGTAATAAAACTTGTATAATTTAAAGGCTTAAAAGACTCAAATAAGGATATTTCACAAAACAGGTCAAAGATAGCCTTTTCATCATCTTTTAGGTTTTTAAATAATCTTCTATATGTACTAGTTCGATAAAATTTCAAATATAGCAACACCTCTTTTTTTAAAAAAAGGTTGACTCAAAAAGAAATTTAGAAATTATGTATAAAATAATAAACTGTTAAGCTGTATAAACAATGGGCAAAAAGATTTACTCTCTAAGAAAAATAATAGGTTCGAGAACTCACTTGAAATTTATTATGACATGTATATTCCTTCAACTAACTCATATTTTTGTCTCCGATATTAATATATAGAGTAGTAAATATGGTGTAACATAACTGACGAACAAAGATAATATAAATACTAAAATTTAAAAGTCGTCATGTCATCTGATATTAAAGGATCACAAAAAAATTTTAAGAAAAACTAAAAAAATGTATTTTTAGAGTCACTACACTCTATATTCAATTATCTTTGACTTAAAAATTTAAAATTATATATTTATAAAGGAGAAGCTAGAAAAAAAGTCACATTTAAAATTAAGCTTAATGTTTTTTTTTAAAAGAAACTAAGAAGATATGTTTCTAGAGTCACTACACTCCATATTTAACTATCTTCAACTAAAAAGTTAGCCACGGTTAATTCTTACAATAAAAATTAGTAAAAACTTTATCAAGATTAAGACATTAAACAATTATCAACTATTCCCTCCCCTCAATTAGAATAAAATATTGTCCTCAATGTTTTACAGGAAAGAAGTAGAGTTTAGAAGATATCACCTAGGTCTTTGCTAGATAAAAAGAAATATTTACAAGAGAGTTAAATCTAATTTGCACTTCTTATTGTGGCTACTACTACCATCATTAGTTGGCCACTCTAACACTAAGGTTCTGGGATGTGGCTATAATCTATAAGCTTGTAATAGATCAAGTAACTCATTAACAGTGTGAAATAATTTTCTATTGCATGGTTAAGAAATGTGATAAAGTCATCATATAATTCATTGACATTTAACAAGCTGATAGACTTTAGATAAATGCTTAGATGGGCCCAAAATGCAAATGTGATTAGTGCGTCTAGAGTTGCAGATCTCTTGGTAGGAAAATAAAAGCATCAGTATGATTTAGCATTTCAGTTATTCTCTCTTCCATACCTGAGATGACTAACTCTTCTCTAGTTGTGAGTTAGACAAACAACCCACAGGTTTTAAGATTGATGGGATGATGTCTAACACTTGACTTCCTTTGATATAAGTAGCTTCTGAAACCAGATTTGATCACCCTCGATTACCTCCTCCATAAACCAAGTGTAATTTCGTAATTACTATGCATTGACCAAGATCTAAGGATGCCTTAATAAATTTTTTATATTTTCCATAATTAAACCAAGAGAGCACACAAATATTTTTGAACTAGTTATTATGAGTAGCTACCATTGGAATACTTCAAAAACAATTGATAAGAGCCTTAACAAAAAGTCATATTTAATGATCTCGGTGATAATGGTTCATAGTTGTAAATGAGGTAACATATCTATTTCAAGTAATGCGTGAAGCACATGGCTCAAGAGTTAAAAAAATAGTAAAAGACAAAACAAAAATGATGACATGAAATTATTAAAGATAAAAATGTAAATGATCAAACAACAATGAAATAAAAAAACAATAAAATAAAAAGACATTTACAAGTAGTTATGACCGTAGCTCACATATTCCTCTAGTTTTACGTTCGAAATGGTTTGAACGCACTCTATGGGTTGAGGATAGGTTTCTATCTAGTTTTCTTATAAACTGGCAAACAGAGTCATTTACTATATCGTGCACATTCTTTCTGAAATGATGGCCATAATTAGAGTATTGCATTTTGTACATATCCATTGGGATGTGTTTTAAGAGACAAAAGGGTGTCATTTAATGACTATTCATTCAAGCCATTCCTAATGAATTTAATCTTATCTTTTCTGTCATCAGACACTATTCTTAAAGAATATGATTTCTTTCACATCTCATTCTGGCATATTTGTGACAAACATTAGAGAGCTTTCAAGCTCTTCGTTTTATTGAGTAATTTCTTTTACCAAAACTAGGCATATATGTAATAAATTTGAGAGGCAACTCACTTGTCGAAAGCAATCGCATGCGTTCAGACTGAGCTTTATAGATGGTGAGAAAGGCATTCTGAGAAAGTAAACAAAATTGCTTATGGAGCTTTGTTAAAATCGTGTCTTGGTCTATGCCTTCAACTCAGAATATCAATTATTATGGAAAACTGAAATAACCAATGTTAATTATCATGGAGTACTATTATCTGCCACTTAACCGGGGTAACAAACTAAAACATACAAAGAAAAGAAAGAAAAAAAATGTTAGAATCATCTTCTTATTGAATTTACCTTAAGCTCTGATTAGATGCTGTAGATGCTTTCTCAATTTCTTTGAAACCTCCTTCTAAATCCTTAACATGGGCTATTAACTCTGATGATTTTAGCTTTCAAATACGATGTATTTTATAAAATCGTATTTGGCATCTGAGATGAGATTGTATACGTCGAAACTATCTACCAATGTTGAAGAGATGCTTTTTAGTTGAGGCACTCATGAGGAAAAATGATAAGAGAAAACTTAATAGTTAAACAAACATGCTTACGCAAAAATAATTAAAAATAGAAAAGAAAAATTTAAATCATCGAAAGGAAATAGAAAAAAAAATGTCAATTCATTTAAATCTTTTGACCGTTTTTTCTTCATATGATTGGTATTCATGATATGATTTTACTTTTCTAGCCATTAACTTTAAAAATTTCACTGTTCCTTGGATTTTTAAGTATAGTGGCTCCATGTGGAAAAACAATATAAACAATAAATGGATCAGATCATCAAGAGCATAACTTACTTAGAGAAACGTGCCATTGAGAATTAAATAAAAAAACTTTTTGACTTGGTGTCAAAGATTTTCTCATACTCCACTTGTCGTGAAAGATTTTCATTCACTTCTTTTAGTCCAGTTATAATCTCCTTTTTAAACCAAAGATAAGATCTATGATGTTTGTATTCTTTTATTTATTAGTACGGGAGGATGAGATGATTTTTGACAATGTGTTTTCTTCTCCCAAAAATGTATAATTCAAAGAGTCAAGTAATGTTTAAGCTCAATCTTTGGTGGCAATTTTGATGATAGAATGAGATTTTCTATTAATAGTGCCAATTGCTATATCTTTGTCTTCCATTTATCAATATCTATGCATAGCAATAAATCTAGTAAGGCATTAACATTATCAATTGATCTGTCAATATTAAAATCCAAACTAAAATGAGTTAAGCATGTTAGTAAAAGGTAATTACTAAGGTTTAAAGAAAAAGTATGATCAACTAATTCATCAATTAAATCCACATCTACAATTCCATCATCTGCATTGTGAGGTTATTTGGTAATGCTAAAGATATTTAGCTCTATGGTCATGTTGTCAAATAACAACAGCATATTTCCAGTCTTGCATTGAATGTAAGCATTGGCAGTTACCAAGAAAGGTCGACCTAGTATAATAGGGATATGCTTCTTTAAATCTTGCACTGGTTAAGTGTCGATTACAATAAAATCAATAGGAAGTAAAACTTATCTATCTGGATAAGCACGTCCTCCATGATACCACGAGGTATTTTTGTGGATAGATCTGCAAGCTGTAACACCACTAGAGTTAGGTGTAATTCTCCTCATCCAAATTTCACAAACATTGAGTAAGGTAATAAATTAACACTAGCTCCCAAGTCCAACAAAGCATTCTTAATTGTATGGTTCCTTATACTACATGAGATAGTGAGGGAGCTTGGATCTTTGCATTTGAGAGGAATTTTCTGTTGGAGTATAGAGCTAACATTTTCTATTAAAAAAATATTCTTTTGAATATGAATATTTCTCTTTTTAGTATAAAAATCTTTAAGAAACTTGGCATAAGATAACACTTATTTTATAGTATTAAATATGGGATGTTAACACTTACCTGTTTGAAGATTTGAAAAATCTCACCCAAAGATTTTTTTCTTTTTTGTTTTAGCTAATCTTAGGAGAAATAGAGCTTTAGGAACATACTCTCGTAGGTTAGTTTCTTCTTTCTCCTCTGATGATGAGTCTTCAACATTGACAGGTATAATTTGAGTTGTTTTTGTCACCATTATCTTCACAAGGTTATGATGGCTTTGACCTCTCTATATTATTGGGGTGAATTGTTACTTGCTTCATGGACTTCTATAGGGTTAGGCATTGGTTGACTAAAAAATTACTTTTTCAACAGTCAATTGCCAACTTTGAATTGAAGAGGCAAGTTGTCCTATCAAATTCTCAAGGTTTGAAATTAATTGGGTCTGTGATTTGAAGCATACTCTCATCCCATTTCATAGTCCATCAATAGTGCGATTTTGTTGCTCAATCATGGAGTGGGTAGAATTCTTGAAATTCTGGAATGCATCCTTCCATGGTTTGGGTTAAAAATAATTTGAATTCTAGTTGTAATGTCTGAATGCTGACTGAGAGGTTTGAGGAACTTGAAAAATTGGTTGCATTGGTGGAGTTGGAGCTATTGGTCTATTCTGTTGAGATCTTTGAGACCATAAAAAAATGGGATGATCTCTCAATGCAAGATTGTATGTGTTGGAGTAAGGGTTATAGTTTGATAGCTTTTTCATTACACCTATAACATTGGCTTAATCTGGGTATAATTCATGGTCATGTGGCTATATTGGTTTAGTAATTGTTAAAGATGCAATTTGTCTGAAAAGTCCTTTAACCGTTTCCTTACCAATGTGAACCTCATTCACATCTTTAATTCTTCTATTATTCCTGAGTGACTGACTTTATTGTTGGGAATTATCTGCTTTGTGGCTAGAAGAAATCCAAAATCTCTAATGCACTTTGACATTAGCTCTCCTCCACTTATTGCCATTAGCCATTCTTGCACATTTGGCAGTAATCTCTCCAAAAAGTATTGGCACTAGAGTGGACCCTTCAAGAGTAGCCCATTAGCTCTTCTTGTACCCATGATGTGGACACTTCAAGAGTAGTCCATTAAATCGTTCTCATGCTTCGAAAAATTACTCGTCTTCTCTCTAGGTTGGCTCAAAAATTTTCCTACGAATAGAATTGGTTTTATGCACTAAGAAGTATTTATTCAAAAATTTTGCTACTATTTGTTTTTTTGATGTAATGCTATTAGACCATGAAGGAGCTCTACCTTTAATGAAAATGGGAATAATCTTATTTTAGTATCATCATCTAAAAAATTCTCATATTTAAAAGTTTGACAAATAGTATGAAAATCATTTAGATGATTATATAGATTCTCATTTTCTAAGCTATAGAATGTTGGGAGACAATTTAGCACACTAGTTTTTAATTCAAAGCTCCTAATAGCTACATTTGGGTATTTTATACATGATAATGCTTAAGTTAGCCAAAGGATTGAAGTAGTCCTTAAATGGCCTCTCCTGTGGTGGTTCTTATTATTGTAAATCCATTTCAATTTTTTCTTTAATTACAATGTGTTTGTGTGTGCAAAGTGTTTTTTTTTTAATTCTAAGTCAATAGACCTAAGATTAGGTAATTGCGACCTTCGACCATGCATAAAAAAATAAAAAAATGCAACACAAAAAGAGAACAAAATTAATAAAAATAAGAAAGAGAGAGAAATTACGAAACTAATCTTATCAGGCTATTATCATTTTACTATGAAGAAAAACTCAAGTGCTAAAAAAATACAAAAATAGATTAAATAAAATAACAAGATAAATGAAAATTACAAAGAAAAATGACGTAAAAATTAAATTATAGAAATATAAAGAAGAAAAAAAGAAAATAAATTAAATTACAGGAATTGCATATTTACGTTTTTTAATTTTAATTTTAATTTAATTTTTTTAATTTTTTAATTATAATCTAAAAAAATTACTTAAAAACTTAATTCTATTAATTAATTCCATGAATAGATTAACAAGATAAAATGAAAAAAATTACCAAGGAAAATAACTTCAAAATTGAATTACAAAAATTTAAAGAAATTTCAATTACAAAAATTAAATTACATAATTATTTTTTCAATAAGAAAAAATACAAGAAAACTAAAAAAATTAATTCAATAAATTAAAATAACTTAGCTCCCGGAATAGTGCTAATAATTTATTATGTAAATTTTATTGAACTCATGAAGTGTCATTTAATCATTGTAGAATAGATTAATGGTGTGAGTGTTGATTCTACGAGGAGGTGGATTTTAATTATGTATTGAATTAATTTTTTAAGTGGGTGGTTCAAATTATGGTGCAAGTAATTTAATATATTTTAAAATTAAAGTTGGAATGGCAGAAATAAATTAAACTAATAATTATTGTAATTAGGTACTCTAGGTATTTGAATTTATATCAGCATGCTCCAAGGCTTAATATTTCTTATTAGTATCAATTAAATCGTAGAGGCGATATCTACTTACTCATAAACTGATCTCTAATTAATATGGTGCTAAAGACTTATCAGGCTAACAGTAATTAGTGTCTATCAACAGAAAATAAAAACATCTATAAAATTAGAGAGGAACAAAAAATAAATTTACCAAAATAAGCCTATGGAATATGTTAAAACTTCACCTTCAACTCAAGTTGAAAAAAAAATTAGCTATTCATATTTGAACTAGAATTAAAATGAGAATTTTATTAAAATATGTAAAAAATATAAGATGGAGAAGGAACTAGAGAAAATTAAGCTAAAAAATGAACTCTGGGGTATCAAATTAGGGAGAAAGAACCCTCATTTTATGGATACAACAAGTAAATTATGGCCATCGAATTAAAATAACTTGGACGCACATGATTACGCCACGTGACAAGCTCTAATTGAATTGAACACATCATCAAGGCTATTATCCTGTGTATATGCATATACCATACACACGTTTTCTAATCCAATAATATCTTGTCATGTCATCGATCAATAGTACATACATATTTTAGTCCAATAAGATTGTAACACATCACCGGTCAATATTACATCATCAGTCAATGCCACATAAACAGTCAAAGCCATATCATTCATCCAATCAAATACTGTCATATTATTGGTGGAAGCCACATCATCAATCAATCTGTGTCATTTATAGTATTTATGAATAGTGTAAGCGAACAATACTATAATAAGTGCTATATAGTGAATGATTGCATTTATACTTTTATGCTTTTCCTAATATTTTTTGATCATTTTAAGTTCATATTTGCTGTCCATTTTATTATTCAATGTCTCGTTTATGAAATGATCATATTACCCCTAAAGTGCATAAAATACGTAATTATTAAAGTACATATAATCAAAATCACAAAAGAGTTGAATATATAAAAGCAAATAAGTTAGTGGAACTTAAAGTATAAAATGATGATTTTCTCTTTTGTAAATATATATTTTCTAGCACTTAACAGCTAGTTAAACCATAAAAGACAATTGCGGTTATCAAGCTTCTTGGAATATCTATAGGATACAAAGTTCTGCGTAATCGTTTGGAATCATTATGGAGTAGGTCTGAGGGTTTTATTGTGATTGATCTTGAGAACGACTTTTTCTTGGTAAAGTTTAAATTGAAAGATAATGCCTACCATGGTCTCACTCAAGGATCATGGACCATATTGGGTCATTACTTAATAGTTCAACAATGGTCTCTTAGTTTTCATTACTCTATAGAAACCATTGATTCAATCGTTGCATGGATTCATCTTCCAAGAATGCCTCTACATTACTATCACATATGAATTCTTAGGATGTTGAGGCATGTAATTAGAAAGCTTATAAAGATTGACTATAATACTAAGTCAACATTGAGAGGTAAGTTTGCTCGCATAGTGGTGGAGCTAGTTCTAACTAAACCACTTTGTTCCCTATTTCTTCTTGATGGCAAGATTCAAAAGATTTTCAAAAGAGGAGGTTCATTGAGATCTAATAGTGTGTGCTAGCTTTTCAATAGGTGGTTTCATCATCTTTCACTTGGGCTCGTGGCTCTTTGCATAAAAGACATGACAGAATAATTTGTAATGATAATTGGATTGCCAGATTTCCTAAAGCTTCTATCCTCTATCTTCTTTTTGGAATAGACATTTTTACATGTAAAAATCATTTATTAGCAAGAATTGGGGCATCTAACAAGCCTTAGAGAATCATTATTCTAATAATTTAATTCATTTGCAATCTCAACTTCAAAAGGAACTTTTATGTTATCAAAAGTTCATGAGTAACACTTCCTTTTTTTATCGTAAAATAATTCAACAAAGAAGGAGACATAAAATTTAGATGATTAAGGAGATTATTCTATTTCTTTCTTTTCTAAGCTTCATATTAAAGAGGATATAGCCTATAAGCCATATTCTATCATTCAAGCTTTCCCAGTTCTTGATAATAGTATAATGCAAGCTTTGGGGCAAGAAGTGGATGGTGAGGAAATAATAAATGTTATTTTTAGTATAAAGGCTTTGAAATCCCTTAGATTAGACGGGTTGCATCTCTCTTTTACCAAACTCAGTGGCATATAATGGGACATTCATTTATTTTTTGTTGACAATTTTATTTTTTTGTTGACGATCTTATTTTACTTGCAGAGGCTTTATGTAAGCAAGCTCTAGTTATAAATGAAGTGTTGAATGATTTTTGTATGAGCTATGAAGAGAAAGTCAGTAAAACCAAGACTTGAGTATTCTTCTCACGCAAACATGAAATCAACTAGGGCCAAGAAAATTAGTGCTTTCTTAGGTTCTTGTGCAACTAAAAACCTTAGGAAATA
>JASUUL010000127.1:0-154396 GCA_030449875.1 Aegle marmelos | reverse complement strand
CGCCTCGTCGACGACGAGCAGGCCGGCGGAACGCCAGTGCGGCTACTGCACGCCGGGCCAGATCTGCTCGGCGGTCGGCCTCGACGAGGTCGACGGCGGCACCCGAGCCCGTCACGCCGACCTCACCGCGCCGCCCGCAGCTCTCACGCGACCGACCGAGATCGCCGAACGCATGAGCGGCAACCTCTGCCGCTGCGCCGCGTACGCCAACATCGTCACCGCGATCGAGAACGCGCACGCCGCGCAGCATCGGAGCCCGGCGAGGAGGTGGCGAAGCCCCTCACCTCCTACGAGCGCCCGACGACGCCCGCCGAGCGCGTCGCCTCGGTGACGGCCGACCCGGACGCGATGTTCCTCGCCGGCGGCACCAACCTCGTCGACCACCTCAAGCTGGGCATCGCGGCCGCCGGCACGCTCGTCGACGTCACCGGCCTGACCTCGACCTCGACGGATCGAGAGACGACGCCGGACGGCGGCCTGCGCATCGGCGCGCTGGTGCGCAACACCGACCTCGCCGCCGCACCGCGCGGTGCGCGCGCGAGTACCCGGCGCTCGCCGAGGCGCGCTGCTGGCCGGCGCGTCGGGCCAGCTGCGCAACAAGGCGACCACCGCCGGCAACCTGCTGCAGCGCACCCGCTGCCCCTACTTCTACGACGACGCCTCGCGCTGCAACAAGCGCGAGCCCGGCGAATCGGCTGCGACGGCGCGAGGCTGGGCGCCGCACCACGCGATCCTCGGCGCCGCCGAGGACGACGAGGGTCTGCAGCGCTGCATCGCCACCCACCCGTCGGACATGGCCGTGGCGATGTCGATGCTCGACGCCCGGGTGCAGGTCCTCGGCCCTGAGGGCGAGCGCACGATCCCGATCGGGGAGTTCTACCGGCTGCCCGGCGACGACCCGACCCGCGACACCGTCCTGCGCCACGGCGAGCTCATCACCGCCGTCGACCTGCCGTCCGCGCCGATCGCCACCAACTCCACCTACCACAAGGTCCGCGACCGGGCGTCCTACGCGTTCGCGCTGGTCTCGGTGGCCGCCGCGCTCGAGGTCGACCGCACCCCCGACGGGCCGGTCGTCGCCGACGTGCGCATCGCCCTCGGCGGCGTCGCGCACCTCCCGTGGCGCGCCGCCCGCGCCGAGGATGCGCTGCGCGGACGCCCGGCGACCGACGAGAACTTCCGCGCCGCGCGCGCCGAGCTCGAGACGCGCGCCCGTCGAGAGCCCCCTCGGCGGCAACGCCTTCAAGATCCCGCTGGTGACGGCCACGCTCGTCCGCGGCCCTGCGCCCCTGCACCTGAGCCAGCGAGGTCCGACCGACGACGATGACGATGACCGCACCAGGATCGCCGCGATCGTCGATGGGCACCGAGCCCCGCGTCGACGGCCCGGCCAAGGTCACCGGCACCGCCCCCTACGCCGCGAGCGAGCACGACCCGTGGACGGCGGCCGCTGTCTGCACCCGGCCGGTGCAGTCGACGATCGCCCGTGGCCGGATCACCGCGATCGACACGCGGCGCCGAGGCCCTCCCGGGTCGTGGCCGTGATCACCCACGAGAACGCCGCCCGCGCCGGCTCGCGGACACCTCGGCGACCCGAGTGGTCGGTCCTGCAGGACGACGGTCGGGTTCCGCGGCCAGTACGTCGCCGGGTGCTCGCCGAGACCTCGAGATCGCGCGCCAGCCGCCGGCTGTCGTCGTCGACCTACGACGAGGACACCCGACCGGCGTCGACTCGACGAGCACTCGCCCGATCTCTACGCCCCGGACGTGGTCAACGGCGGCGTTCGCGACCGACGAGAGCATCGGCGATCCGGACGCCGCCCTCGCCGCGGCCGCCCGTCACGGTCGACGCGACCTACACGACGCCGACGAGCACCACAACCCGATGGAGCCGCACGCGACGACGGCGACGTGGGACGGCGACGGGCGGCGGCTGACGCTGTTCGAGTCGACCCAGGGCGTCGTCACCACCCGCGACGCCGTCATGGGCCTCTTCGGTCTCGACGCCGACGCGGTCACCGTGATCGCCCCGCACGTCGGCGGCGGGTTCGGCTCCAAGGGAAACCTGCACGCCAACACCGTGCTGGCCACCCTCGCCGCGATGGCCGTGCCCGGCCGGGCGGTGAAGTACGCCTTGACCCGCCAACAGATGTTCGACCTGGTCGGGTACCGGACACCGACCATCCAGCACGTCGCCCTCGGCGCCGACACCGACGGGACCCTGACCGCGATCACCCACGACGTGGTCGAGCAGACCGCACGGTTCAAGGAGTTCGCCGAGCAGACCGCGACCTACAGCCGCTCGATGTACGCCACCCCCAACCGGCGCACCACCCACCGCCTCGTCCCGCTCGACGTCGGGATCGCCTCGTGGATGCGAGCGCCCGGCGAGGCACCGGGCAGTTTCGCCGCCGAGGTCGCCATGGACGAGCTCGCCGTCGTCACCGGCCTCGACCCCATCGAACTGCGGGTGCGCAACGAGCCCGACGTCGAGCCCGGGAGCGGGCTGCCGTTCTCCAGCCGCAACCTCGTCGCCTGCCTGCGACGCGGCGCCGAGCGCTTCGCCTGGTCACATCGCGACCCGCAGCCCCGCGCCCGCCTCGTCGACGGCTGGTGGCACGGGACGGGGGTCGCCAGTTCCAGCTACCCGGCCTTCCCGGCGACCGCGGTCATGCCGGGGTCGACCGCGATCCCTCGCTCGACCCCGCCCTCGGCGCCACCGGGCGCTACGAGGTCGAGCTCGCCGCCGCCGACATCGGCACCGGAGCACGCACCGTCCTCACCCAGATCGCCGCCGACGCGCTCGGCGTGCCCACCGAGGTCGTCGACGTCGCGATCGGCGACACGGCGCTACCGACCGCGTCGCTGGCCGGCGGGTCCTCGGGCACCGGCTCGTGGGGCGCGACCATCGCCGACGCCGCCGACCGCTTCCGCGACAAGTTCGGCGACGACCCGGACGACGGCGACGAGCCGACGGGTCCGCCCCGACAACCCCTACGGGGACCAGTACGCGATGTCGGCGTACGGAGCGCATTTCGCCGAGATCGCGGTCCACGCCGACACCGGCGAAATCCGAGTGCCACGGATGCTCGGCGTGTTCGCAGCAGGACGCATCGTCAACCCGACGTTGGGACGGTCGCAGTTCCTGGGCGGTATGACGATGGGCCTGTCGATGGCCCTGCACGAGCAGAGCGTGCTCGACCCGCGCACCGGCCACGTCGTCAACCGCGACCTGGCGAACTACCACGTCGTCTCCAACGCCGACGTCAACACCATGGAGATCGACTGGATCGACGAGCAGGACCCCTACGTCAACCCGATGGGGTCGCCGCAGCCATCGCCAACGCCGCGTACCACGCGACGGGGGTCCGGGTGCGGTCGCTGCCGATGACGGTCGACGCCTTCCTCTGACGACGCCCCGGACACGGGTCTGGTCGACGACCACCCGGCATGGTTAGGCTGCCCTCGCCAATCTGCGAAGGAGTTCACATGTCGGGGTTCCGGTCGACCAGGCGCGAGCCTCGCCGCGCGTTCCTGGTCACGGTGCCGGCGCGGCTCGCGGGCTCGAGGTCAGCCCGTCGTTCCGTCGCGTGCCGGGCGGGCCCGGAGCTCACCCGACCCGCGCTCCCGCCGACGCGTTCCGCCTGTCCCGGCGGGGAGGGTGCTCGGCGCGCCGGTCACCCGCGCGCTCGAGCGCGGTGCTCGACCGGGCGATCGGCGTGCTCGACCACCCCGGTGGCGTGCTCGCCGTGGCTCGGCGCGCTGGCGGTCGGCGACGATGGTGCGGCTGCTCGGGGTCCGACCGAGTTCGTCGCGGTGCCGGGCGTGACGCGCCACCTGCTCGTCGCCGACGGCGCCGGCCTGCCCGCGGCCGCGGCGATCCTCGCGTCGCTCCCGGACACCGTCCCCGCCACTGTCGTCCTGCGGGCCCCTGACGACGGGGACCGCGCGCCCGTGGCGGCACGCCCCCGACGACGTCCGCTGGGTCGCACGGCCCGCTCGCCGACGCCGTCCGCGATCTCGAGCCGGGCGGGGACCGCGTCCAGGGCTTCGTCGCCGCCGAGGGCCTGGAGGTCCGCGTGCTGCGCCGCGACCTCGTCGCGCGGGTGTGGTCGGACCGCGACCTGCTGCGCGCCTCGGCGTACTGGTGGGCCGGTTCGACCGGCGACGAGTTCGACCACGTGGGAGCGCGCGGCACGCCCTGCGTCGACGAGCAGGCTCGCGACGAGGCCGACTCGACACCGACGACCCCATCGTCGTCGACGATCCTCGCCGCAGGGGTCGGCGTGAGCGGCCGAACCCGCAGCGGAGGACCGGCGGGCGATCGTCGGACGGTGTGCTCGGGCTGACCCCGGGCACGGCCGCGCAGACGCTCCGCGGGCGGCCGGCGTCGCCTCGCGGCCGCCGACACGTCCCGATCCTGCCGGCGAGGCGACCCGACGCGGCCTGCACCTGACGACAGCGTGCGCGACGGCCGGACGGCGTTCGACGCCGTGTTCGGCACCGAGAGCTTCACCCACCTCGGGGCGCACCCGACCCTGTCGACGACGTTCAACGCCTCGATGCGCCAGGGCACGCTCCACACGGCCACGGTGCTGCCCACCGCCGTCGACTTCGCCCGGTTCGCCGCGCCGTGACCGACGTCGGGTGGGGGTTCGACGGCACCTGCTCGGGCGACCTCGCCCACCCGCACCTGCGCGGCGTCGTGTTCGACAGCGTCGCGGGCAGCGCGCAGGCGGCCCCGGTGATCGCGCCGGTCGCCGATCGTTGCTCGGTGGAGACCGGCGACTTCTTCACCGCGGTCCCGGCCGGGTCCGACGCCTACCTGCTGAAGGCATCGTCCACGACTGGGACGACGAGCAGGTCGTGACGATCCTGTCGCACGTCCGCGCCGTGATCCCCGACGACGGACGGCTGCTCGTCGATCGAGCCCGTCCTCCCCTACCGTCGACGGCTCGATCCCGCCCACGATGTGACCTCTCGGACCTCAACATGCTGGTCAACGTCGGAGGCGGGCGCACCGCGGGCGAGTTCGGCGACGTTTGCGCTCGAGGGATTCGCGGTCGAGGGCGTCGGCCAGCCGCTGCCCGCGCCCTCGGCGTTCTGCGTGATCGAGGCGGTGCCGGCGAGCCGCCTCCCCGTCGTCCTCGCCGCCGGGCGCTGCTGCTCGTCGGTGCCTGCGCGACCGGGTCCCCGCCCCGCCCCCGACCGCGGCGAGCCGTCGGGCTACCCGGTCACGATCACCCACGGCCTCGGCGCGACGTCGGTCCCCGGCTCCGCGCCGGGTGGTCGGCCTCGCGTCGGCACCACCGACGTGCAGATCGCCCGCCCTCGGCGCCGAGGTCGTCGCCACCACCAACGACCAGAGCCCCCGACGGCAACTGGCCCGCGGTCGACCCGCCGCTGCCGCCCGAGGTGATGGTGGCCGACCTCGTCGAGCCGAACCTCGAGCGGATCGCCGGTCTCGCGCCCGACCTCATCCTCGGTCACCGCGCCCCAGCCCGGCTGGACCGCGGCCTACGACCGGCTCTCCGCGATCGCCCCGACCATCCCCTACCTGCGCGCACCGCTCGAGGACGACGGCGACGAGCTGCTGACGGTGATCGCGCGTGCCCTCGGGGAGGTCACCGCGCGCCGAGGCGATCAGCCGCCGCCGACGCCCGGGTCGCCCGGTTCCGGCCGAGCACCCCCGCCTCGAGGGGCGGCGGGTGGCGTTCGGCCAGTACGCGGGCGGCGCCACCTACCTCACCGTGTCGCCGGCGGCGTCCTCGAGCCGGTTCCTCGGCCGCCTCGGGCTGCGCCTGCCTGACGAGCTCGCCGCGCTCGCCGGGTCGCCCGGGGTACAGCTCGGTCTGACGTCGTTCTCCGGCGAGCGGCTCGACGTCGTCGACCGCGCCGACCTCGCGCTCGTCAGTGCCTACGGGCCCGGGGTCGCGGAGGCGTTCTCGGCCCAGCCGGCGATCCGCGCCTCGCGGCTCGAGCGCGAGGGACGCCTGCAGCGCATCCCGGTCAACCTCGCCGGGGCGATCCTCACGCCCAACCCGATCGTCACCGGCTACGTCCTCGACGAGCTCGACCCGCTCGTGCGCCGCGCCGGATACTGAGCCGGCGCCTAAACGGATCTGCGCCGTCCGTGCCGGACGCCGTCCCGCGCCCGGCCGGCGGCCGGGCCCCCAGGCCGCGGCTGAGCCGCGACGCGATCGTCGAGGCGGCGACGCGGGTCGAGCCCTTGACCATCGGCGCGGTCGCCGCCGAGCTCGGCGCCTCGGTCGGCAGCCTCTACCGCCACGTGGACGGGCTCGACGACCTCGCCGCGGGCGCGGTGGCCCACCTCTGGCCGCGGCGCCGCTGCCCGGCCCGGGCAAGGGCTGGCGGAACCTGCTCGAGCCCGAGGCCGCCGTACACGTCCGGCTGCGCCGCGAGCACCCTGCGGTGTTCGCGGTGCCCGCCGCCGACCTCGCCACGGTCGCCGTCGTGCGCTCCGACCGGGTGGTGCGGGCGCTGGTGGACGAGGGATTCGCCGTCGACGACGCCCTGCTGGTCGTCGACTCGGTCGCCGACCTCGTGCGCGACGGGGTCAAGCAGGCCACCGCCGTCGAGCGTGAGCGGGACCTCGGACGGCCGGCGCCCCGGGGCCTGTCGGCGCCGGTCGTCGCGGCGCTGGAGCGCGTGCTGGCGGACCCGTGGGCATTCCTCGACCGCAAGCTCGCCCTCCTGCTCGACGGCGTCGCGGCCCGCCGGGTGTGACCGGCGCCACGACCGAGGGACGCCGGCACCGGGCGAGCGGGCAGGATGCGGCCGTGGGCAGCGAGACGGACCGGTCACGAGAGCAGGCGTTCGACTCGGTCGACGACGTCGCGTCCCGCCTCGCCGGCGTCGGGTACCTCGCGTCCACCGCCGTCGCCACCACGGTGTTCCTCGCCGACCGCCTCGGCAAGCCGCTGCTCGTCGAGGGCCCCGCCGGGGTCGGGAAGACCGAGCTGGCCCGGGCGCCGTCGCCGAGGCCACCGGCTCCGGGCTGGTGCGGCTGCAGTGCTACGAGGGCATCGACGAGGCCCGTGCGCTCTACGAGTGGAACCACGCGAAGCAGCTGCTGCGGATCACCGCGAGTCAGGGCCAGGAGTGGGAGGCCACGCGCGACGACGTGTTCGGCGAGGAGTTCCTGCTCGCGCGACCGCTGCTCACGGCGATCCGCCGCGACGAGCCGACCGTGCTGCTCGTCGACGAGACCGATAAGGCCGACGTCGAGGTCGAGGGGCTGCTGCTCGAGGTCCTCGGCGACTTCCAGGTCACCGTGCCCGAGCTCGGGACGATCACGGCCACGCGCCGCCCGTTCACGCTGCTCACCTCGAACGCGACCCGCGAGCTCTCCGAGGCCCTCAAGCGCCGCTGCCTGTTCCTGCACCTCGACTTCCCCGACGCCGAGCTCGAGCGCCGCATCCTGCTCACCCGGGTGCCGCAGCTGCCGGAGGCCCTCGCCGAGGAGCTCGTGCGGATCGTCGGGGTGCTGCAGGGCCTCGAGCTGCGCAAGGCCCCGTCGGTGTCGGAGACCATCGACTGGGGGCGGACGCTCCTCGCCCTCGGGCTCGACACCCTCGACGACGACGCCGTGCGCCGCACGCTCGGGGTGATCCTCAAGCACCGCGCCGACGCCGAGCGGGCGACGTCCGAGCTGCGGCTGAACTGATGTCGCCCCTGTCCCCGTCGCCGGTCGCGCCGAGCCTGCCCGCCCACCTCGTCGACTTCGTCGGGGCGCTGCGTCGCCAGGGCGTCGAGGTCGGGCCGGGGGAGTCGGTCGACGCGGGCGCGGTGATGGCCGAGCTCGACCTGCTGCAGCGCGAGCACCTGCGCGAGGGCCTCGCGGCGGCGCTGCTGCGCCGCTCGGGCAGCGGGCGGTGTTCGACGCGCTGTTCGAGCTGTGGTTCCCGGCGCGCCAGGGCGGCGGGGTGGCGCTGGGCGAGGTGGGCTGCCGCTGCGCCGACGGACGGCAGTCGGTCGACGTCGAGGCGCTCCGCGACCTGCTCGCCGACCTCCTGCGCGACGGCGGTCCCGACTCGCTCGCGGCCCTGGAGGACCTCGCGCGCGCCATCGTCGACGGTCTCGGCGCCACCGGGCGCGGCCAGGGCCAGGGGACCCAGGGCCAGGGGAGCGGTGGTCGGGGCAGCGGGTCCGGTGGGCAGGGGACGCGGCCGGGCGGCTGGTCGGCCTACCAGGCGCTCAACAGCGTGAAGCCCGAGACGCTGCTCGCGCGGGTGCTCGCCGAGTTGCGCAGCCGACGTCAGGCCGACTCCGCCGACAGCCCGTTCGCCGAGGAGGTCTCGCGCCGCGAGGTCCGGGCGCGCATCGCGGCGTTCCGGCGGATGGTCACCGAGGAGGCCCGCCGCCGCGGCGCGGAGGTCCGGGGGCGCGAGGCGACGGCGCGGACCGGGGTACCGCGCCAGGGCGACCGCGTCGACTTCCTCACCGCCAACGCCGACCAGCTCGCCGACCTGCGCCGCCGCGTCGCGCCGCTGGCCCGTCACCTCGCGACCCGGCTCACCACCCGGCGGCGCCGGGCGCGCCGCGGCGCGGTCGACCTTCGGCGCACGCTGCGCCGCTCGATGGGGACGGGCGGGGTGCCGATCGACGTGGTGCGCCGCCGCCCCCGCCCCGGGCGTCCCGAGCTGGTGCTGCTCTGCGACGTGTCGGGCTCGGTGGCCGGGTTCAGCCACTTCACGATGCTGCTGGTCCAGGCCCTGCGCGAGCAGTTCTCCCGGGTGCGCATCTTCTGCTTCGTCGACGGCTGCGTCGAGGTGACCGACCTCTTCGCCCGGGCGCCGACGTCGGCGGGCGCGATGACCGAGGTGCACGCCCGCCCGGCCTCGTCGCCTTCGACGGGCACAGCGACTACGGCGCGGCGTTCGGCCGCTTCCGGTCGCGCTGGCCCGACGCGGTCGGCCCGCGGACCTCGCTGCTCGTGCTCGGCGACGCCAGCAACAACTACCGCGACCCGAACCTCGGCGTGCTCGGCACCCTCGCCGAGCGCGCCCGCCACGTCCACTGGCTCAACCCGGAGCCGCGCGTGCAGTGGGGGACCGGCGACTCGGCCGCCGACGCCTACGGCCGCGTCGTCCCGATGCACGAGTGCCGCACCGCGGCCCAGCTCGCGGGTGTGGTGTCGGGCCTGCTGCCGGTGTGACTCGGCATGCGCGGTTGCGGGGTCATGGCAACCACGCACGCGTCAGCGCCCTAGGCTGACCGGGTGACTCGACGGATCGGCGTCATGGGGGGCACCTTCGACCCGGTGCACCACGGCCACCTCGTGGCCGCGAGCGAGGCGGCCAGCCGCTTCGCCCTCGACGAGGTGGTGTTCGTGCCGACCGGGCAGCCCTACCGCAAGGGCGGCGCCGTCAGCCCCGCCGAGGACCGCTACCTCATGACCGTCGTCGCCACCGCGTCGAACCCGCGCTTCACGGTGAGCCGCGTCGACGTCGACCGCTCGGGCCCGACCTACACCGTCGACACGCTGCGCGACCTGGCCGCGATCTTCCCTGACGACGAGCTGTTCTTCATCCCCGGCGCCGACGCCATCGAGCAGATCCTGTCGTGGCACCGGGCGGAGGAGATGTTCGACCTCGCGCACTTCGTGGGGGTCACGCGTCCCGGCTTCGACCTCGACGGCGACCACCTGCCGCACGGGTCGATCAGCCTGCTCGAGGTGCCCGCGATGGCCATCTCGTCGACCGCCTGCCGCGAGCGTGTCGCCGCCGGCGAGCCGGTCTGGTACCTCGTGCCCGACGGCGTGGTGCAGTACATCGCCAAGCGCGGGCTCCACCGCGACGGCGTCGACACCGAGGCGCTCGGCCCGCCCGAGCGCGTGGTTCCGGAGCAGGGGGCCGGATGACGGTGACGCTGCGCGTGGCCGGCGAGGACGACGTGCCCGCGGTGGTCGCGCTCGCGGCCGACGAGACCGACCCGCTCGAGGTCATGCCGCCCGACGACGACCCGGACCCCGAGCGCTGGACGGCGCGGCGCCGCGAGGCCTACGCCACGTTCCTCGCGTCCCGCCTGCGCCCGCTCGCCGACGGGCGCCGCGAGGTCACCTCCGTCGTCGAGGTCGACGGGCGCGCCGTCGGGGTGGCCCGCCTGGTCCCGACGCCGCCGACCCCGGCGGCCGAGGTCGGGCTGTGGCTGGGGCGCGGCCCGCGGGCACGGGTACGCCACGGCGTCCTCGAGGGCCCTGGTCGTGCGGGCCCGGCGGCGGGGTTCACGACGCTCGTGGCCGACACGCTCGTCGACAACGCCCCGCGCTGGCGGCGCTGCGGCGCGCGGGTGCGCGGCTGGCGCGGCGGGACGACGACGAGGTCGTCGACGGGGTCGTCGTGCTCGGGGACCCGGCCACGTTGACCGCCAGGGTGTGTCCCGCGTCATACTGCGGACGACCCAGTGGGCGACCGGGCGGGGACGACGATGACCATCAGGCGGCCCGAGGACTTCACCCACCACGAGGCGCAGCTCCCGGGCGTGCGCCTGCACTACGCGCGGGAGGGGTCGGGGCCGCCGCTGGTGCTGCTGCACGGCTGGCCGGGGTTCTGGTGGGAGTGGCACAAGGTCGTCGGCGACCTCGCGGAGGGCTACGACGTGATCGTCCCCGACCTGCGCGGCTACGGGGACTCCGAGAAGCCCGACCTGGCCGACCCGTCGCTGTTCAGCGCCGAGCACGCCATCGACGACATCGACGCCCTGCTCGGCGCGCTGGGGATCGAGCAGGCCTACGTCGTCGGCCACGACTGGTCGGCGATCCTCCTGCACAAGTTCGTGCGCAAGTACCGCCACCGCGTGATCCGCGCGATGACGTTCGACCCGATGACCCCGGAGTTCGGGCCGTTCTACCTGGGCTTCCCGCACCTCGCCGAGTCGTGGTACTCGCAGTTCCACCAGACCGACATGTCGGTCGAGCTCGTGACCTCGAGCCGCGAGGCGTGCGCGATCTACTTCCGGCACTTCTTCGACCACTGGGCCTACGCGCCGCCGCTGCTCTCGGCCGAGGAGGAAGAGGTCTACCTCGACACGTTCATGAAGCCGGGCAACGTCCACGGCGGCTTCAACTGGTACCGGGCGAACCTGTCGATCACCAGCGCGCCGTTCACCCAGCTCGACCAGACCGTGAGCGACGTCCCGATCACGTTCCTGCAGGGCATGGGCGACCCGGTGGTCCCGTCGACGGTGTCGACCGACGTGACCAAGTACTACTCGAACTACACCCTCGAGTACGTCCCCGACTGCGGGCACTACGCGATGGTCGAGAAGCCCGACCTCGTCGTCGACCGCATCCGGTCGAACTTCGTCTGAGGGTATCGCGCTCAGCCGAACGCGAGCAGCGACGCGGTGAAGCCGTGGACCTGGTTGCGCCCGGCGACGGGGCCGATCTCGCCGGCCGCGAAGAACCCGGCGAGGCCGTCGGGGCCCAGGCCGCGGGCCACGCGCCCGGCGTCGTGGTCGGCGTCGCCGAACATCCCCGCGCCGCGCCCGTTGCACGAGAACAGCAGCGCCCGCCCGCCGCTGCCCTGCTCGCGGAACGGGCCGAGCAGCGCGTCGAGGTCCTCGCCCGCCCCGGCGGCGTCCCGCGGACCTGGAAGCGCACCGTGCGCCCGACCTCGACCACGTCGCCGACGGTCAGCGACCGGTCCTCGGGGTCGGCGCCGACGACGCCGCGCACGAGGTAGTCGCCGCGGCGTGCTCGTCGGCGTACTCGTCGGCGGCGACCCCGATGTGCAGGCCGCGGGTGGCGAGGTCGCGCTCGTCGGGCTCGAGGTCGCGCAGGATCTGCTCGAGCTTGCGTGTACGCCGGGGTCCCGGCCAGCTCGAACAGCTGCGCCCCTCGGCGCGGGTCACCGTCATCGCCGGCCCGATGGGACGACAGCCCTGGCTGACGAGGGTCCGCACGCGGACGTCGCCGCCGACCACCGCGCCGACGACACCCCTCTCGTGCACCCGCCCGTCGAGGAACAGCCGCGTCGAGCCCGGCCCCTGCGTGCCCGCCGACATGCCCCCGACCAGGGGCAGCCCGCCGAGCACCTCCGAGGAGCGCTCCACGAAGCCCTGCACCGGGAACGTGTAGGGGTCGGCGAGCACGATCGCCGCGGCGTCGTCGTCGGCGGGCGGGGGCATGCCCGCCACCGAGATGCCCCGCTCGCCCCGCAGGGCGTCGAGCGTGAACGGGGTCAGCCGCGCGCCCGGCAGCACCCCCGCCCACGCCGCGACCGCCGGCCGGCCCTCGACGCCGCGCGGGCCGCCGAGCACACCGCCCGCGCCGCAGCCGAGCGCGAGTCGGGCCCCCGCGACGGTCATGGCGCGCTCGCCGGCCCGGGCCACCTCGTCGGGGTCGGGGTGACAGACGAACACCGCGAGCAGGTCGGGCCGCCGGCCCGCCAGCGGGGCCGTGGCCGCGGCCACCGCCGACTCGGCCGCGGCGAGCAGGTCGGGGCCCTGGGACAGTCCGTCCCCGAAGTCGGGCATGCGCTCGAGTATGGCGTGTCGGTGCCGGCGATGCCGCGTCGTCGCGGTGACCGGTGCGGCCGGTCGCCCGGTAATGTAACCTGGGAGGCCATGGCCGCCACCGATCACGCGCGCCGCCTGGCCGAGACCGCCGCGCTGGCCGCCGCCGACAAGCTCGCCCACGACGTGGTGGCCATCGACGTCTCCGAGCGCCTTCCGCTGACCGACGCGTTCGTCATCGCCTCCGCGCCCAACGAGCGCCAGGTCCAGGCCGTCGTCGACAGCGTCGAGGAGAAGCTGCGCGACCTCGAGGCCAAGCCGGTCCGCCGCGAGGGCACGCAGGAGGCCCGCTGGGTGCTCCTGGACTTCGGCGACGTCGTCGTGCACGTGCTGCACTCCGACGAGCGCGACTACTACGGCCTGGAGCGGCTGTGGAAGGACTGCCCGGCGATCCCGCTGCCCGCCGAGGTGAACGGCCCGCGCTCGGTCGACGACGACGCGTCCCCGACGTGCCGATCGAGTCGTCCGGCGGATGACGCTCTCGGACTGGTCCTGCTGCGTCACGGGCGCACCGTCTGGAACGCCGAGCACCGCATGCAGGGGCGGCTCGACCCCGAGCTCGACGACCTCGGCCACGAGCAGGCCCGGGCGGCCGCGCCGGCCGTCGCCGCCTACGAGCCCCGGCTCGTCGTCGCCTCCGACCAGGTGCGCGCCTGGCAGACCGCCGAGGCCGCCGCGAAGGCGACGGGCCTCGTGCCGCGCGCCGACGCCCGCCTGCGCGAGACGTCGGTGGGGGAGTGGGAGGGGCTGACCGGCGACGAGGTCGAGGCCGACTGGCCCGGCGGGCTCGCGCAGTGGCGGACCGACCCCGGCTGGGCGCCGCCGTCGGGCGAGTCGCGGGTCGACGTGGCCGCACGTGCCCGACCGGTGATCGCCGCCCTCGCCGCCGAGCTCGCGGTCGACGACGCGCGACACCGCGCTGCTGGTCGCCCACGGCGGCACGATCATCGCGCTCACCGCCGCCACCCTCGGCTGGCCGGTGGAGGTCTGGCCGTCGCTCGCGCCGCTCGACAACTGCCGCTGGGCGGTCCTCGACTTCCGGGTCGACCGGTGGCGCCTCACGGGCTGGGGGTTGTCGTCAGCATCCAGTTGAGCACGCCGATGGGGGGCATCACTGACGCCAGGGGACAGTGAAGCCGCATCCTCGCCCGGACCGACGCTGCTGGTGCTGGGCGACTCGCTGGCGTTCCACGGCCCGGACCGGCCGGAGCCCGCCGACGAGCCGCGGCTGTGGCCGCACGTGGCCGCGGCGGCGCTGGGCGGCCGGGCCGACCTGCACGCCGGGCTCGGCTGGACCGCGCGGCACGCGTGGCGGGCGATGACCGGCGACCCGCGGGTGTGGGTGTCGGTGCGCCGCCTCGACGCCCTCGTCCTCGGCGTCGGCGGCATGGACACGCTGCCCGCCCCGATCCCGCTGGCGCTCCGCGAGCTCGTCCCCGCGCTGCGCCCGGCGCCCCTGCGCGCGCGGTCCGCGACGCCGTCCGCGCCCTCACGCCACCCGCCGCGCGGCTGCTCGGCGGCTGGGGACCCGGTCGCGCTGCCCCGGCCGAGACGGTGCGCCACCTCGAGCGGCTGCGCTCGCGGTCGACGCCGTGCGGCCCGGCATCGCCCGTGCTGGTCCTGCTGCCGGCGGTGCACCGGTCGCCCGACTACGGCGGGGTGCACGCCGGGCGGGAGGCGCACGTCGCGGCGATGCGCGACTGGGCCCGCACCCACGACGTCGTCGCCGTCGACCCGGCGCCGCTCGTCGGCGACCACGTCCTGGGCGGGCACGGCAACCCGGACGGGATCCACTGGGGCTGGGAGGGTCACCGTGCGGTCGGGGAGGCCGTCGCCGCGGCGCTGGCGACCCGCCTGGGCTGATCCCGGGACGACGCCCGTCCGTCCACAAGGTCTCCGGCGATCCACAGGCGGGCCGTCGCGCCGGTCCGGCGGGCCGCTGCGTCCCTAGCGTCGCCCGCGTGACCAGGCCCGTCGTCCCCGAGCCCCGCCCGGGCCGCCTGCGGGGAGGGACTCAGGGCCGCGCCGCCCCCGCACCGCCCGGCGGCCCCCACGCCGCCGGCCTCCGAGGAACGGGCGGGATGGCCGACCGCCCCGCCCGGCACCCCGGCCGCACGCCTGCGGGCTGCCGCGAGCCCCGACCTCCCGCCGGGGAGCTGCGACGACGGCCATGACGGGTCGGGCCGGCTCGCCCGACCGCGTCGACGGCGCGCACGACCCGGTCCGGGAGCGACGGCGACGGTGGCGCGGACTGGACCGACGGCGACCCCGGGCGCCCGGGCGGGGCGTCGGCGTGGGGGCGGGGTGCCGGGCGGGCGGGCCGCGGGCGCTGGGCTGAGCGGTGGCTGCCGGCCTCGCTGCGGGGCGCCCGCTGGGATCCGGGCCGGGCGGGGGCGCTGGCGCTCGCCGTGGTGACCGCGCTGGCGGCCCTCGCGGCGGCGGTGGGGGTGTGGCGCGACCGGCCGGTGACCGAGCCCGTCCCCGCGCTGCCGGCCGTCGCCGCACCGGTCCTGCCGGGCGCACCGGTCCTGCCGGGCGCGCCGCTCCCCGAGCTGCGCGTCGCGACGCCGCGGGGCGGGCCGATCGTGGTCAGCGTGACCGGCCGGGTCGGGCGGCCGGGCCTCGTGCGCCTGCCCGAGGGCGCCCGGGTGGGCGACGCGCTCGCCGCGGCGGGCGGCGCCGCGCGCGGGGTCGACCTGACGGGACTCAACCTCGCGCAGCGCCTCGCCGACGGCGAGCAGGTGGTCGTCGGCGTCCGGGTCCCCGGCGCGGTCGGGTGCCGGGCGGCGGGGATGGGCGCGGCCATGGGCCCGCCGGGCGTCGGGCGGCGGTGGTGGTGGCGGCGGTGGCGGTGCCGGCGGTGGTGCCGGGCGGCCGGGCCGGTCACGCGCGCCGGCGGCGTGCTCGACCTCAACGCGGCGACGCTCGAGCAGCTCGACCAGCTCCCCGGGGTCGGCCCGGTGACCGCGCAGAAGATCCTCGACTGGCGCACCGAGAACGGCCGCTTCGCCGCGATCGAGCAGCTGCAGGAGGTCGGCGGGATCGGCGAGGCCCGGTTCGCCCAGCTGCGCAGGCGAAGGTGCGGGTGTGAGCCGGCCGCCGGGCCGGCCGCGCCCGAGCCGGTGCGCCTCGATCCGGAGGTGGCGACCTGGACGTCCGCCGCCGCCCGGACCTGCGCCTCGTCCCCGCGGCGCTGGCGTCCTGGGCGGTGGCGCTGGTCGCGCTGACCGCGGGATGGGGCGCGGGGCGCTCCTCGGCTCTGGCGCTCGCGGTGGGGCTCGTCGGCGCGCGTCGCTGCGCGACGCGGGACGGCACCGGCGCCGCGGTTGGCCGGGCGGGCCACGGGGAACGCGCCGGGAGCCGGCGGATCGGCCGCGTCGGGAGGAGCCGGCGCGGGCGGCGCGGGCCGCGGCGGGGGCGATGCTCGCTCGCCGCGGGCGGGGCGGCGGCCGCGGTCGCGCTCGTCGCCACGGCCTCGGCCCACGCGGTGGCGGCCCACCCGCTGCGGCCCGCCGACCGCGACGTGGGATCCGCGCGCGACCCTCGACCTCGTCGTCACCGGCGACCCGGCCCGTGCGCGCGGGCGCGCCCCGGCCGGGCCAGGTGACCGTGCGCGGCGAGCTGACCGGGGGCGGGTGGCGGGCGCGCGGTGGCGCTCGGGCGGGCGGGTGCTGCTGGTCGCCCCGGCCGACTCGTGGGGCCCTGCTGCTGCCCGGGCAGGCGGTCACCGCCAGGGCGGGCCGGGTCGTCGAGCCCGACCGGTCCGACCTCACGGTCGCGGTCCTGAGGACCCGCGCTCCGCCCGCCGCGGTCGGTCGCCGCCGTCCCGCGCAGGCCGCGGCGGCGCCCTGCGCGGGCCTGCGCGACGCCGCGGCGCCGTGCTCGACGAGGACCCGGCCGGGCTGCTACCGGGCCTGGTCGTCGGGGACGTCTCCCGGCTCGCGCCCGACCTCGCCGCCGACTTCCGCACCGCCGGGCTCAGCCACCTGACCGCCGTCAGCGGCACGAACGTCGCGATCGTCTGCGGCGCGGTGCTGCTGCTCGGGGCCGCCGGGCGGCTCGGGCCGCGGACGACGGCGGTGCTCGCGGGCCTCGCCCTGGTCGGGTTCGTGATCCTCGCGCGGCCCTCGCCGAGCGTGCTGCGCGCCGCGGTCATGGGCGCGGTGACCGTGCTGGCGCTCGCCGTCGGGCGACGGCGGTCGGTGGTCCCCGCGCTGGCGACGGCGGTCGTCGTGCTGCTGCTCGTCGACCCCGCCCTCGCCGTCGACGCGGGGTTCGCGCTGTCGGTCCTCGCCACCGGCGCGCTGGTGCTCCTCGCGCCCGGCATGGTCGCGCGATGGCGCGCCCGCGGCGTGCCGCCCGGGTTCGCGGAGGCGCTCGCCGTGCCGCTGGCGGCCCACGTCGCCACCGCGCCGGTCGTCGCGGGCCTCTCCGGCGAGGTCAGCCTCGTCGCCGTCGTCGCCAACCTGCTCGCCGCGCCCGTCGTCGCCCCGGTGACGGTGCTCGGGTGCTCGCCGCCGCGGTGGCGCCGTGGTGGACCGCGGGCGCGCACGGGCTGGTGTGGCTGGCGGGCCCGCCGACGTCGTGGCTGGTGGGGTCGGGCGGCGCAGTGCGGCGGTGCCCGACGCGGCGGTCGACTGGCCGGGCGGGGTGGCGGGCGCGCTCGCCCTGGCCGGTCTCGTCGTCGTCGGGCTGGTGCTCCTGCGCTGGCGCCGGCTGCGGGCGCTCGCGGCGGCGGCGCTGGTCGGGCTCCTGCTGGTGCTGGTACCGACGCGGATCGCGCCGCCGGGCTGGCCGCCGCCGTCCTGGTCGGTGGTCGCCTGCGACGTCGGCCAGGGCGACGCGCTGGTGCTCGCGACCGGCGAGCCGGGCCGGGCGGTGCTCGTCGACGCCGGGCGCCGAGGCCGGGCCCGGTCGACGCGTGCCGGGCGCGCCTCGGGGTGCGCTCGCTCGCCCTGGTCGTGCTCTCGCACCTGCACGCCGATCACGTCGGGGGCCTGGCGGGCGCGCTGAACGGGCGCAGTGCGGGCGCCGTGGCGGTGGGCCCGGCGCGCGAGCCCGCGGCGACGCTGACCCAGGTCCGGCGTCGGGCCGAGCGGGCGGGGGCGCCGGTGGTGTCGCTCGAGCGGGGCACGGTGCTGCGCTGGCCCGCTCTCGCCCTCGAGGTCCTCGCCCCGGTGTGGGTGCCGCGGCGCGTCGACGGCGGCGACGGCACCGAGGTCAACAACACCTCGGTGGTGCTGCGGGCCCACACGGCGACGGGCCGGGTCCTGCTGCCCGGCGACGTCGAGCTCTCGGCGCAGTCGACGATGCTCTCGACCGGGGTCGACCTGCGCGCCGAGATCCTCAAGGTGCCCCACCACGGGTCGCGCTCGCAGCTGCCGACGTTCCTCCTCGGCGCCCGCGCCTCGCTCGCCCTGGTCAGCGTCGGGCGCGGCAACACCTACGGGCACCCCAACCCGGGTGTGCTCGGTGTCCTCACCTCCTCGGGTGCCCTGGTGCGTCGCACGGACGAGGCCGGGGACCTGGCCGACGAGGCCGGGGCCCCGCGTCGTCGCCCGGGCGACCCTGCGACCTCGATCCGCGCCGCCGCTGAGCCACCGCCCGCGCCCGCACCGCGTCGGGCCGGTGCACCGCCCTGGCCCTCGCGACCGCCGACGTGCCGACCCCGAGGTGGCGCGCCCGTTCGCGAACCCGCGGATGGTGTGAGGCTCACGAACGGCACGTTCCTTCGACCGGCGTCAAGAACGGCCGTGCGCAGAGGGCCTCAGAGTGGGCGCGGGCCGAGCGCCTCGCGGACGGCGGCGGACGTGGCGGGCACCGTGGCCTTCGGGCCCACCTGGTGCTCGATGGCGTCGAGGGTCTTCAGGCCGTCGCCGGTGATGAGGAGGACGGTGTCGGCCTCGGGGTCGAGGCGGCCGGTCTCGACGAGCTTCTTCGCGGTCGCCACGGTCACCCCGCCCGCGGTCGCGGCGAAGATGCCCTCGGTGCGGGCGAGCAGGCGGATGGCGTCGCGGACCTCGTCGTCAGTGACGTCGGTGATCGCCCCGCCGCAGCGGCGTACCGCGTCGAGCACGTAGGGCCCGTCGGCAGGATTGCCGATCGCCAGCGAGCGGGCGATCGTGTCCGGCTTCTGCGGGCGCACGACGTCGGTGCCCTCGGCGAACGCCGTGGACACCGGCGAGCAGCCGGCGGCCTGCGCGCCGAACACCCGGTACGGCGTGTCGTCGACGAGCCCGAGGGAGATCAGCTCGCCGTAGGCCTTGTCGACCTTGGTCAGCTGCGAGCCCGACGCGATCGGGATCACGACCTGCTCGGGGAGCCGCCAGCCGAGCTGCTCGGCGACCTCGTAGCCCAGCGTCTTGGAGCCCTCGGAGTAGTAGGGGCGGACGTTGACGTTGACGAACGCCCAGTCCTCCTGCTCGAACGCGAGCTCGGTGGCGAGGCGGTTGACGTCGTCGTAGTTGCCGTCCACCGCGAGCAGGTTCGTGTCGTAGACCGCGGTCATGAGGACCTTCGCGCGCTCGAGCGAGGACGGCACGAGGACGACCGAGTCCCACCCCGCGCGGGCGGCCGCCGCGGCGGTGGCGTTGGCGAGGTTGCCGGTGGAGGGGCAGGCCAGCACGGTGAAGCCGAGCTCGCGGGCGGCGGCGAGGGCCACGGCGACGACGCGGTCCTTGAACGAGTGCGTCGGGTTGCCGGTGTCGTCCTTGACCCAGAGGTTCCGGATGCCGAGCTCGGCGCCGAGACGGTCGGCCTTCACGAGCCGCGTGAGGCCGGGGTCGGTGTTCGGGTGCGCGTCGACGGTGCTCGGCACGGGCAGCAGCGCCTTGTAGCGCCACATGCTCTTCGGGCCGCGCTCGATGTCCTCGCGGGTGACGGTCCCGAAGTCGTAGGCGACCTCGAGCGGGCCGAAGCACTCCGGGCAGGCGAACTCGGCGGCCGGTGCGGTGCGGTGCCCGCAGGCGCGGCAGGAGAGTGCGGTCGCAGGTCCGAGGTCGAGCGTGGTCTCGGGGCTCGCTGCGGTCAGTGTCATCGGATTGTCCTCCTCATCTTCCCCGCCGGGGCGGGTCGGAATTGGCACCGTGATCCACGCCGCGATCGCGGCCTGGCCGGTTGCCGGGGTGTCGTCGGGCCGGTCCCTCTACCCCTCTGGATGAGCCGTATTCGGTTGTGTGCGCCCCTCCGGGCGCCGTCGGGACGTTACCGGCACCGGGTCGTGGTCGACCACCGCGACGTGTCGCCGGAGAGGTGAGTCACTCCCGGTCCCGACCCGAGTCCGCTCCCGGTCGCCCAACGACGCCGCGCACCGCCGGGGAACGGCCGTCGGGGTCCGTGCCACCATCGCCCTCGTGAGTCCCCGGCCGCGCCCGCGACGAGAACGTGCCGGTCCGGCTCGTGGTGGGCGACGAGGAGCTGCTCGTCGAGCGGGCCGTCGCCCGCGCGATCGCGGCCGCGCGCGCGGCCGATCCGGCCGTCGAGGTCCAGCGGCTGCGCACCTCCGAGCTGACGGCGGGCGCGCTCAGCGAGCTGGTCAGCCCGTCGCTGTTCGCCGAGTCCCGCGTGGTGGTGCTCGAGGCGGCGCAGGACGCGGGGGCCGAGGTGACGACGCTGCTGGCCGACTACGCGCGGGCCCCCACCGAGTCCGTGTCGCTGGTCGTGGTCCACAACGGCGGGGCGAAGGGGAAGGCGCTCGTCGACGGCCAGCGCAAGGCCGGGGCGCCCGTCAGCGAGGCCGCGAAGTTCAAGCCGTGGGAGACCGACCGGCGCGCCGACTTCGTGCGCGACGAGGTCCGGCAGGCCGGCGGCAGCATCACGGGCGAGGCGCTCGCGCTGCTGCTCGAGGCGGTCGGCAACGACCTGCGCGAGCTCGCGTCGGCGGCCTCCCAGCTGGTGAGCGACGCGGGCGGTCAGGTCGACGCCGACGCGGTCCGCCGGTTCCACCGGGGACGCGCCGACGTCACCGGGTTCGTCGTCGCCGAGAAGGCGGTGGCGGGCGACCGCGCGGCCGCGATGGAGTCGTTGCGCTACGCGCTCGACACCGGCGTCGCCCACGTCCTCGTGGCCGACGCCCTGGCCGACGCGATCCGGACCATCGCGCGGGTCAGCGCCGCGGGTCGTGGCGACCCGGCGGCGCTCGCGAGCCGCCTGAGGATGCCGCCGTTCAAGGTGAAGAAGGCGATGGGTCAGGCCCGCGGCTGGGACGGCGCGGCGCTCACCCGGGCCATGGGGGTGGTCGCCGACCTCAACGCCGAGGTCAAGGGCGCTTCGCCCGATCCCTCCTACGCACTCGAGCGGGCGGTCGACACGATCGCCACGCTGCGCGGCGCCGCTGATGCGCTCAGCGCAGAGCGACCACGAGCAGCCGGCGTACCCTGGTCGACGACGTAGGCCCGCGAGCCGTCGGTGAGATCGCCGTCGTCGCCGAGTTGACCGACGGCACGGGAACGGATCCGCAGGAGCCGCCCGGACGAGGGATCGAGGACGAGGAGCCGGCCGCCGCCCCGGTCGTCGTGGGAGTACGCGGCCGACGCGTCAGGAGCCGTCGTGACCCCGGCGGTGAGCACGCCTGCCGGCCCGGTCCCCCGGTCGCGGGCGGTCGCGACGTCGATCACCGCGATGCGGCTCTGGTCCTGTTCGGACACCAGCACGGTGCGACCGTCCGGGGAGAAGACGGGTCCGAAGGTCCGCCCGGGCAGGGGCAGCCTGCGGGATGCGCCCGTGCGCAGGTCGATCAGTTCGAGCGCTCCCGGCTCGGCGGTGGTCACCGCGGCGAGGGCGCCGTCGGGGCGAGCGCGATGCCGGCCGCGTCGGGTACGGCCGGCAGTCGGCGGGAGATGGTGGCGGTCGTGGTGTCGATGTCGAGCAGCTGCCCGCTCGGCTGCGGCACCCAGGCGTGACGCCCGTCGCGGCTCAGGGCCACGTCCAACGCCCCGCCGTCGTCCAGGGCCACGGTCGACCGCACGGCCGCCCGCGCGGTGTCGACCACCAGCAACCCGTCGGCGCAGGCCACCCACAGCGTGGCGCCGTCCGGGCTCACCGCCATCCCGGACGGGCCCGACGCCGGGATCGTGGCGACGACCGTGTTCGTCGACGCGTCGACGACGCTGACCCCGGGGCCGAGCTCGTTCGCGACGAACACCCGTCGGCCGTCGGGTGAGGCCACGACACCGAAGGGCTGGTCGCCGACGGCGATCTCGGCGACCGCGCCCGGCGCCAGGGGGCGGGGACCCGGTCGGTCCCGCGGGCACGGTCGCGGGAGCCGAGGCCCGGGGTGACGACGGGGTGACGGGGTCCCGCCGCGCTGGGCGGCCCGGGCGATCCCGACTGCTCGGTGGAGCTCCCCGTCCCCAGGACGAGGAGATCCCCGACCACGGCGACGGCCAGCGCCGCGACCACGGCTGCCGCCAGTGACCACGGCCCGTCGGCGCCGTGCCCCGGCGACACCGGACGTCGGCGCCGCCACCGTGGACGGCGAGGGGGTGTCCGCTGCGTGCGGGCCGATCGGTCGCGTGGGCGACCACGACTGACTCGGCCCGTGGCCCGCAAGGGCTGGCGGCAGGTCGGGCGGGCGGGTCGTCGCGGCGCCCGTGTCGGTAGGCGGCGCGCAGACGCCGGACGCGCCTCCGGGCTCGTCGCGGGGCGAGGCCACCCGCTGCGTCGCATCGGCCGCCACCGCGGCCAGCGCACCCGCACTCGACGGGCGGTCGGCCGGGTCCTTGGCCATGCCCTGGGCGATCACCGCGTCGAAGGGGGCGAGCCACGGCGCGGCGACGATCGACGGCTGCGGAGGTGGGGCGGACAGGTGTGCCCACGCGTTGCGGGCGAAGTCGGCGGCCTCGTAGGGCGGCAGCCCGGTCAGGCACGTGTAGAGGACGCCCGCCAGCGAGTAGACGTCGGCGCGGTGATCGATCGCCGCGTCCGTGAAAACGCTCCGGCGCCATGTACGCGGCGGTGCCGAGGGTCTGCCCGGTGGAGGTCAGGCGCGAGCCGTCGACCGGTCGGGCGATGCCGAAGTCGACCAGGTAGGCGAAGTCCGCGGACCCACGACCGGACGTTGCTCGGCTTGACGTCCCGGTGCACGAGCCCGTCGGCGTGCGCGGCGTCGAGGGCGTCGGCGATCTGGGTGACGACGAGCACGGCCCGCGCCGCCGCCATCGCTCCCGCCGACACGAGATCGGACAGGTCGGTGCCGCCGAGCAGCGGCATCGCGAGGTACAGGGTCCCGTCGACCTCGCCGTCGCGCAGCACCGGCACGATGTTCGGATGGTTGAGGCGCGAGGCGAGCGCGCCTCCGGCGGAACCGTGCGACGAACTCGTCCTGGTCGACGACGCTCGCCGGCAGCAGTTTGAGCGCGACGCGGCGCTCGTCGTGCTCGGTGTCCCGGGCACTCCAGACCTGCCCCATCCCGCCGCTCCCGATCAGCTCGTCGAGGACGAAGGGGCCGATCTCGGTGGACATCGTTCCTCCCGGGGTGGGCTCGTGGTGTCGTCATACTGCGCGGCGTGGCCCGGGACCGTCCCGGTCGGCCGTCGAGGTCGGAGGGAGCGCGCACGATGAGGCCCGTCGACTTCCTCCCGCCGGACACGCCGAGCCTGGCGCGGGGCGCGCCCGGCGACGAGCCGCACCCGCCGGGGACGCTGTTCGTCCTCGGCCCCAGCGGTGGGCTCCGGGTCGTGCCCGACAGCGGCTTCACCGTCGTGTTCGGGCGCAACGAGCCCGAGGTCCACGTCGTCCTGGGGTCGGGCGACGGCGGGATCAGCCGTCGGCAGGGGACGATCGGCCGGGACGGCGACCGCTGGACCATCCGCAACACCGGGCGACGTCCGCTGGACCTGCCGGGCGGACACCGGGTCCTGCCGGGGCACGAGCAGGAGATCCGGGACCCGTACGTCCCGGTGTTCGTCCGGACCGAGCACCGCGAGCACGTGCTGGAGATCCGCGTCGCGGCGCCCGCGCCGCACGGGAGGTTCGCCGCCGACGACGAGGTGACCACGGGCGCGCGGGCGTGGGTCGCTCTCCGAGCGCGAGCGCCTCGTCCTCGTGGTGCTCGGCCAGCGCTACCTCAGACACGAGCCCGGACCGCTCACGTGGCGGGCCGTGGCCGAGGAGCTCGGTGAGCTCCGGCCCGGGGACGGTTGGTCGGGCAAGCGCGCCGAGCACCTCGTGGCCACCGTCCGCGCCCGTCTCGCGCGCGCCGTTCCCGGCCTCACGCGGGAGGAGGTCGGCGAGCCGGTCGGCAACACGCTCAACCACCACCTGATCCTCGAGCTGCTGGCCACCGCGACGCTCGTCCCGCCCGATCTCGCCCTGCTCGCCGGCTGACGGGCATCAGCGGACGGCGACGACCAGCAGCCGTTCGGCGCCACGGTCGGCCACGAAGACCCTGGAGCCGTCGGGGGACGCGATCACGTCACCGACCTCCTCGGTCTCGACCGCCACGCGCGCGACGATCCGGAAGGTCGACGCGTCCATGACGACCACACCCGCCGGCGCGTCCGCGCCGCTCGGGGGCGCGGCGACGCCGCCGGTGCCGCTGTTGCCGCCGGGGGAGACGTTGGTGCCGCCGTCGCCGCCGGGGCCGCTGTTGCCGCCGGGGGAGCCGTTGGTGCCGCCGTCGCCGCCGGGGCCGCTGTTGCCGCCGGGGGAGCCGTTGGTGCCGCCGTCGCCGCCGGGGCCGCTGTTGCCGCCAGGCGAGCCGCTGGTGGCGCCCGTCGCCGTCCCTCCGCCACCCGTGTAGGCGTAGCCGGTCCGCCCGTCGGGCGAGAAGGAGATCGCCGCGACGGACGGCGCGGCCGCGGCCACGGCACCGGAGGCCGGGTCGGCGACGAGGGCCGTGTCGTCGTCGCCGACGAGGACCACACGGCCGTCCGCGGTGAAGTGCGGGGAGAGACCCGAGCGGGGCAGCACCACGGTGGTGACGGGACCGGCGGGGCGGAGCAGCGCCATCGTGGCCAGCGCGCGGGACGTGACCGCGAGCGTGACGCCGTCCGGCCCCACCGCGACGCCCTCGGCCAGGGCGACGGCGGGGCGCTCCGGTCCGGGCGTCAGGGAGGGGCGTCGACCTCGACGACCGCGCCGGGGAGAGCGAGGGTCACGAGGAGTCGCCCGTCCGACGAGACGGCGAGCCGGGACGGTTGCCCGCGCAGCGGCACGCTCCCGCGGACCGTGCGGCTGGCCGTGTCGACGGCCTCCACCCCGTCGTCCGAGAGCACCCAGAGGGTCCCGCCGTCGGGGGACACCGCGAGGTCCGTGGGTGATCGTTCGAGCGGGACGGTGGTGACGACCCGGTTCTGGGCGGCGTCGACGACGTCGACACCGTCCTCCGTCTCGCCCGCGGAGTACACGAAGCGGCCGTCCGAGCGGCAGCGAGGACCGAGGCGCCGGTGGTCGTCGAGATCGGACGACCGAGCCGACCGGCAGCGCAGCCGGCGCCACCGGAGGAGCGGGGACCGACGACCCGGCCGACGACCCGGCCGACGACCCGGCCGACGACCCGGCCGGCGTCGACCGGTCGGGGGCGACGAGGAGCGCGACGATCACCGCGACGACGATCGCGACGACGAGTGCGGCCCCCGCGACCGCGGCGGCGGAGGTGTGACGCCGGGCGGTGTCGACGACCGCCGGGTCCCGGCGGGTGGGCGGCGGGAGGGTCGGCGCGTCGTCGGCGAACCGCGCCCCCGGAGGTGATGCGTCCGCCGGGCGCGGCTCCACGCCGGCCGAGACCCGGGCGGCCTCCCGCGCGAGTGCACCCGCGGTCGCGAAGCGGTCCACCGGATCTCCTGGCCATCCCGCGGGCGACGACGTCGTCGAACGGCGCGAGGTGACCGGACCGGTCGGAGGGGCGGGGCGGGGGCTCGTGGGCGTGCGCCCAGGCGGCTCGAGCGAGGTCCGCGGCGGCGAACGGCGGGTTGCCGGTCAGACAGCTGTGGAACAGCGCGGCGAGGGAGTAGACGTCGGCCCGACGGTCGATCGGCCCCGTGCCGAACCGCTCGGGGCCATGTAGTCCGCGGTCCCGACGAGCAGCCCGGTGGCGGTGAGGCCGTCGCCGGTCACCGACCGCGCGATCCCGAAGTCCATCAGGTAGACGAAGTCGCGCTCGCCGACGAGGCGCACGTTGCTGGGCTTGACGTCGCGGTGCAGGAGCCCTGGTCGGGCGGCGTCGAGGACGTCGGCGACCTGCGCGACCACCGCGACCGCACGCTCGGGGACCAGCGGGCCCTCGCGGGTCAGGACGGCGGAGAGGTCGTCACCGTCGACGAGCGCCATGGCGAGGTAGAGCCGCCGTCGCAGCTCGCCGTAGCGGTGGATCGGGACGACGTGGGGTTCCGCAGGCCGGCGGCGATGCGGGCCTCGCGGCGGAAACGCTCGGCGAACTCCTTCGCCCGTGACCCCGGCCGGGAGGACCTTGACCGCGACGAGCCGGTCGTCGTGCTCGGTGTCGACCGCCCGCCACACCTCGCCCATGCCCCCGGCACCGACGAGGCCCTCGAGCCGGTACGGGCCCCACCCGACGCCATGGCCCTCCTCCGCGATCCGTGCTCCCCGGCGCGGCGATGCTGCCCGCGGCAGCCCGGGACCGGTCCCGGACGGCCCGACCGACGGCATCGGGCACCGCCGACGACCTGCCGATCCTCCCCGGGACGCACGACGGCCCGCCACCTGCGAGAGGTGGCGGGCCGGCGGGAGCGGGCGGCGTCGGCTACTTGTTGTCGACCGACTGCCGGTTGGCGCGGTGCGCCATGCGCGACTTCTTGTTCGCCGCCTGGTTCTTGTGGATGACGCCCCTGCTGACGGCCTTGTCGAGCAGGCGGCCGGCCTCGCGGCGGCGCTCGTCGGCGACCTGGGCGTCACCGGCCTCGGAGGCCTCGCGGTAGCGGCGGATCGCGGTCTTGATGCGCGACTTGACCGCCTTGTTCTTCTGGCGCGCCTCTTCGTTCTTGCGGTTGCGCTTGACCTGCTGCTTGATGTTCGCCACGGAAGCTCTCGAACCTCTTCGTCTCAGCTCTTGCCCACGGGAGCGCGCAGGGGCGCTCGACCGCCTCACGCTGTCGAGGAAAGGCTAGCAACCGGCCCCCGACCCGACGCCGACCGGGGCGCGAGCGCGGCATGGGACGATGTCGGCGTAGCCGGCACGACGCACAGCAGAGGACGCCCGTTGACCCAGACCACCCAGCAGTCCGCCGACACACCGGGGCGGCCGGGCGACAAGGGCTACGCGGACCAGACGTTCACCCCGCCCGAACGGATCCGCAACTTCTGCATCATCGCGCACATCGACCACGGCAAGTCGACCCTGGCGGACCGGATGCTGCAGCTGACGGGAGTGCTCAGCGACCGCGACGCCCGTGCGCAGTACCTCGACCGCATGGACATCGAGCGGGAGCGCGGCATCACGATCAAGTCCCAGGCCGTGCGCCTGCCCTGGTACGCCGCGGGCCCCGACGGCGAGATGCGCGACCACGTCCTGCACCTCATCGACACCCCCGGCCACGTCGACTTCACCTACGAGGTCAGCCGCTCGCTCGCCGCGTGCGAGGGCGCGATCCTGCTGGTCGACGCCGCGCAGGGCATCGAGGCGCAGACGCTGGCCAACCTGTACCTGGCCATGGAGCACGACCTCGAGATCATCCCGGTGCTCAACAAGATCGACCTGCCGGCCGCCGAGCCCGACCGCTACGCCGAGGAGATCAGCCACCTCATCGGCTGCGAGCCCGGCGAGGTCCTGCGGATCAGCGCCAAGACCGGCGCGGGGTCGAGGCCGTCATCGACGAGGTCGTGCGCCGCGTCCCCGCCCCGGTCGGCGACGCCGACGCCCCGGCGCGGGCGATGATCTTCGACTCGGTCTACGACACCTACCGCGGCGTCGTCACCTACATCCGCGTCGTCGACGGGCGCATCACCCCGCGCGAGCGCATCCGCATGGTGTCGACCAACGCGGTCCACGAACTGCTCGAGGTCGGCATCATCTCGCCCGACCAGAAGCCGTGCCGCGGCCTCGGCGTCGGTGAGGTCGGCTACCTCATGACCGGCGTGAAGGACGTGCGCCAGTCGCGCGTCGGCGACACGATCACGTGGGAGCGCAAGGGCGCGGCCGAGCCCCTCGGCGGCTACCAGGACCCGCAGCCGATGGTGTTCTCCGGGCTCTACCCCATCGACGGGTCGGACTACCCCGTCCTGCGCGACGCCCTCGACCGGTTGCGGCTCAACGACGCCGCGCTCACCTACGAGCCGGAGACCTCGGCCGCGCTCGGGTTCGGTTTCCGCTGCGGCTTCCTGGGCCTGCTGCACATGGAGATCACCCGGGACCGGCTGGAGCGCGAGTACGACCTGGACCTGATCTCGACCGCGCCGAACGTCGTGTACCGCGTGGAGCTCGACGACGGCGGCGAGGTCGAGGTGACCAACCCCGCCGAGTGGCCCGACGGCAAGGTCGGGGCCACCTACGAGCCGATCACCAAGGTCTCGGTCCTGGCGCCGAGCGAGTTCGTCGGCGCGATCATGGAGCTCTGCCAGTCGCGGCGCGGGCAGCTCGCCGGCATGGACTACCTGTCCGACAGCCGCGTCGAGCTGCGCTACACGATGCCGCTCGCGGAGATCATCTTCGACTTCTTCGACGTGCTGAAGTCGAAGACCCGCGGCTACGCCTCGCTCAACTACGAGCCCGCGGGCGAGCAGGCCGCCGACCTGGTCAAGGTCGACATCCTGCTGCAGGGCGAGCCCGTCGACGCGTTCTCGGCGATCGTGCACAAGGACGCCGCCTACGCCTACGGCAACTCGATGGCCGGCAAGCTGCGCGAGCTCATCCCGCGCCAGCAGTTCGAGGTGCCGATCCAGGCGGCGATCGGTGCGCGCATCATCGCCCGCGAATCGATCCGCGCGATCCGCAAGGACGTGCTCGCCAAGTGCTACGGCGGCGACATCACCCGCAAGCGCAAGCTGCTCGAGAAGCAGAAGGAGGGCAAGAAGCGCATGAAGACCATCGGTCGGGTCGACGTCCCGCAGGAGGCCTTCGTCGCGGCGCTGTCCACCGACCAGAACGCCGTCGACAAGGCCAAGAGCGGAAGCGCCATGGCGTAGTCGACCGGTCGTGGCGGGTCGGCGAGGGGCCGGATGGGTCGTCGGGGAGCTGTGCGACTCTTCGGTCGGCCTGGGCGCGGTGCTCGGTGCCGCGGCCTCGCGCCCGTGCGAGCCGTACCACGAACCGCCCCGCACTGATCGACTGGGCCGGGCGGGCGTGCGATCTCATCGGCCTCCGTCCACGCCGACCGGCGGTGACGGGTCGTCTCGAGGCTGCAGCGTCCGGTCGTGCGGTCTCACCGGCCAGCCGCCTCGAGCCGACGGCCCGGTGTCCGCCAACGCGAGCCTCGAGGCCGAACCGCGCCGATCGCCTCGGTCGTCCGGGAACGCTGCCGATTCTTCCCGATCGGAACCTGCAGGTCGTGCGGCCGGTCCTCGAGCAGGCGAACGAACCGCCGTTGGGCTTGGCTGGAGTCCGAGGCGCGTTCACGATCTCCGAGCGGGCCCGGCGCTCCGATGCGCTGATGCAGTCGTTGAGGCTCCGGACCCCGACCTCCCGGCTCTGCTGCGCAACGAACCGGTCCTCGCCGCGGCCTTCGCCCGCACACCGCTGTGCAGCGCGAGCGGCACGGGAGCGCCCCTCGACGGGGTCGCCCTGCGCCGGCCGCTGCCGCCGGCCGCCGACGGCGGTCCTGTGGCGTGCGGCGACGGCGCCTGCGAGTCGTGGTGGACCGGCGGCGGTGCTGTCGGCCGCGTTCGGGTGGTGGTCACGAACGGCCGCTGGCTCGCTGCAGGACGAGGGCGCCTCCCGGTCGATCACCACCAGCAACTTCGGCACCGACAGGAGCGGCGAGCAGACGCTCGGGTCGGACGGGGGAGCACAGCTGCGTGTGACCCAGGTCGCCACCGCCGGAGATCGGGCGGTCGTGCGGCTCGGTCCTTCGTAGGCCCGCACGGGTCGTCGCCGTCGGTGGAGGCTCGTCGTCGTGCCCGGCACGCTCGTCGCCGTCGCGATGACGACGAGGTCTGGCCCACGCCTCGACGGCGTGATCGCCCCGAGCGCGTAGACTGGTGAGCAGTGCCGAGCTGTCGGCCTGGGAAGGACCGCGTGTGTGACGGGTCCGCGGACAGCTCAGGTGATCCGCGAATCCTCCAGCGAAAGAGTTCTGTGACCGACGCTGCCGTCCTGCCCGCTCCCTCCGACATCCCGAACGACGACGACGTGACGGTCGAGGCCGTCGACGCCGTGCTGCCCACTCCCGCCGAGGCGCCCGACGCCGCGGCGTCCGCGACCGGCGACGCCGACGACCGACCCGTCGACGCCGACGACGCCGACGACGAGCCGTCGTCGACGTCCGACGAGGAGCCCGTCGACGCGTTCGCGCCCTCGGCCTCGACGAGCGCCTGCTGCCGACGCTGCGCGAGTCGGCTTCACCGAGCCGACGCCGATCCAGGCCGAGACGATCCCGCTGCTGCTCGCCGGGCGCGACGTGCTCGGCATCGCCCAGACCGGCACCGGCAAGACGGCCGCGTTCGCGCTGCCGATCCTCGACGCGGTCGACACGCGCGCCGAGCGCCGCCGTGCAGGCCTGGTCCTCACCCCGACCCGCGAGCTCGCGATCCAGGTCGCCGAGGCGATCGAGCGGCTCGGCGACGGGGTGCCCGGGCTCGGCGTCGTCCAGCTCTACGGCGGCGCGCCCTACGGGCCGCAGCTGCACGGCCTGCGCCGCGGCGCGCAGATCGTCGTCGGCACCCCCGGCCGGGTGGCCGACCACCTCGAGAAGGGCACCCTCGACCTCACCGACGTCGCGCACTTCGTGCTCGACGAGGCCGACGAGATGCTCCAGATGGGCTTCCTCGAGGAGGTCGAGAACATCTTCGGCCTGCTCCCGGCCGACCGTCAGGTGGCGCTGTTCTCGGCCACGATGCCGGCGCGATCCGCGAGGTCAGCCGGCGGCACCTGCGCGACCGCCGAGGTCGCGATCAAGCCGAAGACGCCAGACCGGGGTCAACACCCGCCAGCGCTACGTCGTGCTGCCCGAGCGGCAGAAGGCCGACGCGCTCACGCGCATCCTGAGGTCGAGGACTTCGACGCCGCGCTGGTGTTCGTGCGCACCCGCACAGAACGGCCACCGACGTCACCGACGCCTCAACCGCCGCGGGTTCTCGGCGGTCGCCATCTCACGGCGACCTGTCGCAGCCCCAGCGCGAGGACGATCAACGGGCTGCGCTCGGGCGATCGACGTCCTGGTCGCCACCGACGTCGCCGCCCGCGGCATCGACGTCGACCGCATCAGCCACGTCGTCAACTACGACATCCCCACCGACACCGAGTCCTACGTGCACCGCATCGGCCGCACGGGCCGCGCGGGACGCAGCGGCGACGCGATCTCGCTGGTGACCCGCGGCCAGATCCGGCTGATGCGCGCGATCGAGTCGGCCACCAAGCAGAAGGCCGAGGAGATGTCGGTGCCGGGCACCGACGAGGTCAACGCGCGGCGCCGCGGGCGCTTCGCCGAGCGGATCAGCAGCACGCTCTCCGGCGGCATCCCCGGCGGTGACGACGTCGCGGTGTTCCGCTCGATCATCGACGAGTACGTCGCCAGCCACGACGTCGACCCGCTGGACCTGGCGGCGGCGCTCGCGACGATGGTGCAGGGCGGCAAGCCGCTGCTCGTCGACGAGCTGCCGGCCCCGCCCGTGCGCGGGGAGCGGCCCGAGCGCGGCGACCGCCGCGGCCGTGACGGCCGTGACGGCAAGCCCGATCGCGGGCAGGGCGGGCGCAAGGGCCCGGGCTGGAACGCGGGCGCGGGTCGCGACACCTACCGCATCGACGTGGGCCACAACCAGCGCGTGCGCCCCGGCGCGATCGTCGGCGCCATCGCCAACGAGGCCGGCCTGGACTCCGCGCACATCGGGCACATCGACATCCGCGGCGACCACACGCTGGTCGAGCTGCCGGCCGACGTGCCCGGCCACGTCGTCAAGCGCCTGCAGCGGCCGCCGCCGGCCGTCCATGGGTCTGCGCGCGCGTCGGAGGGCAAGCCCGGGGCACGCCGGTAGGGGTGCGCCGCCGCCCCGGCGGCGGCCGGACGCGAGCCACGCCGGGACCACCGCCGAGCCGCGCTCCCGTGCGGTCAGCGACCGGCGACCCAGGCCGACGAAGCCGCGCCATGCGGATCAAGCTGGCCGGGTGCCGGCGGGCAGGCGACCTCCCCGGCGGCCCAGCCGGCCGACCGAGCGCCGCGCCGCTGCCCTCCTCCCCGCCGTCGCCCGCGCCCGTCCCGAGCGAGACGGCGGTGGCGCCGGAACCTCCCGGCACGGACCCGGCGGCCTGCCCGGACGGCTCCTGCACGCTCGAGGTCCGGGGCCGCACCGACGTCCCGCTCCCGGCGTTCGGCATCACGCGCTGGCGTCTCGAGCCGGACTCCACGGGGATCGCCTACCGGCTGCAGCCCGAGAGCGCCGTGCGGCAGGTGAACGGGGGCGTCGGCAACGGGAACGGCAGGAGGGGCTACGGGTCCGTGCGGCCGGAGGTCGGCGAGGTGTTCGCCGGCGGCCTCGTCATGCACCTGCTCGAGCGCGACGGGGCGCGCGCGGTGGTCGAGTTCCGCCGCGGTGCTCCGACGGTGCCCGGCCTCTGACGCGGAGGCCGCGGCGCCGGTCCAGGAGGTCGGCCGCGGCGACGACCATGGTGCGGGCGCCGGCGCAGAGCGCGGCGTCCGGGAGGCCGGCGTCGACGCGGGCCTCCAGCACCTGCACGAAGCCCGCGGGCTCCGGGACCGGGCGCCAGATCAGGTCGGCGGTGCAGCGTCGCGGGTTCTGGTCGCCCTCGCCGGTCTCACTCACCACGGTCCGGCCGTCGGCGAGCTCGGTTCGGCCGCCGGAACGGGCGTCGGCGTCGCTCTCGAGCCGCATCGTGAGCGTCACCCGCGGGGTGCCGTCGCGCTCGACGCCCCAGCGGCAGTCCCACTGCCCCCACCCGCTGCTCGACGGCCCCCCGACCTGGTCGGGGGCGAGGCCGGTGGTGGCGAGGGAGTCGCGGATTGCGAGGGTGCAGGCGTCGACCTGCGCCAGCGGCCACCCGGCCGTCCGTCCGGGGCGGACCACGAACCCGTGCTCGTTGAGCCCGCGGACCGTCAGGGTGGTGGCGGCGTCGAGCCGCCGGCACGCGTCGATCGCTGGGTCCTTGCTGCGGGCGGCCCCCCCGATCGACCGGTTCGCGGGCGCGAGCGTCAGCACCGAGCGGCACCCGTCGTCCTCGGCCAGGCGCGAGACGACGCCCCGGGCCGAGCGGGTGTCCGTGAATCGCACGTGCCGACCGACGCCGTAGAGGTCGGCGACGACCCGCAGGTCGGCGTCGCTGCCGGGGCGGGTGATCCGCCAGGTGCAGGCCGAGAAGTAGTAGCCGGGCACGGGCGTGACGCTGCCGAACGCCGAGAGCGGCGCCGGGTCGATGAGCCCGCAGGGTCGACGTCGCGCGCATCGCCGTCCGCGCCGACCACCGCGAGGCTCGGGGGCGCCAGCGGGTCGTCGGCGACCGACCGCCGGGACCAGCAGGACCAGCGCGGCGAGCAGCGCCGCGACGGGCGAGCAGCGCACCGACGAGGAGGCCCCGGCGCCAGGGCGCGCGGCGGGCCGGGACGACGGGCCGGGGCTCGGTACTCGGCGGGCGGGACGTCGGTCGGGTCGTCGGCGCGACCGCCGCGGCGGAGACGCCCCTCGGGCGCGGTCATCTCGGCGTCGCCCGCGACCCCGGCGAGCAGGCGGGCGGCCCGGGCGGCGTCGGGCGCGCCGACGGGGCCGGGTCGAGCATCGCGGCGAGCGTCGCGGCGAGGGACCGGCGCTGCGGGGTCGCCACCGACCGGCCGCGACCTCGAGGACCAGCGGTGACGCGCGGTCGCCGTCGCCGTAGGGCGGATGACCCTCGACGGCGTGGAAGAGCGTCGCGCCGAGGAGAAGACGTCGGACGCCGCGGTGACCTCCTCGCCGCGCGCCCACTCGGGCTGGCCCAGGCGATGCTGCCGAACCGCTGGACTCCGGGAGCCGCCGTCGTCGACGAGCCGTGCGATGCCGAAGTCGGCGAGCTTCGCGGTGCCGTCGCCGTCGACGAGGACGTTCGCGGGCTTGACGTCGCGGTGGAGCAGGCCGCGCTCGTGGCCGTGCGCGAGTCGCGGCGGCGAGGCGCGGCGCCGAGGCGGCGACCGCCGCCGGCGGAGCGCCCGTCGCGCAGGAGCGCGGCGTCGAGGCCTCGCCCGGGACGTACTCGAGCACGAGCCAGACGGCGTGGTCGGTCGCGACGACCATGTCGTGGATCGCGACCACGCGCGGGTGCGCGAGGCGCGCGCCAGGGCGCGCCCTCGCGCAGGGTGCGCTCGCGGCGCGCGGGCGGGCGTCGTCGTCGGGGTCGCGCCGCGGGACGTGCCGAGGCCACGTCCCGACCGAGGTGGATGTCGCGGGCGCGCCACCCACGCCGAACCCGCCGCCCCGAGCCGCTCGAGGATCTCGTAGCGCCCCAGCACCGTGGACCCGACGTCGATCGGTGCCGGCGCCCCCTTCCATCGCGCCCCCTGTGATGTCGCCGTCATTGTCCACGTCACGGCGACAGCGGTGGCTACACCGTCGACCCGCGCCTACCGTCGGTCGCGACGGAGGAGGACGGCGATGGCCTCGATCGTGATCGTCGGTGCGGGACCCCGCGGTGCGGGCGTGCTCGAGCGCCTCGCCGCGAGTGCGCCCCGAGTTCGGCGTCGGGAGGACGCGCCGCTCGACGTCCACCTGGTCGACCCCTACCCGCACGGCGCGGGCAGGATCTGGCGCCACCAGCAGTCGGCCCTGCTGTGGATGAACTCGATGGCCGCCGACGTCACGATGTTCACCGACGACAGCGTGCGCATCGACGGCCCGATCGCTCCCGGGCCGTCGTTGTGGGAGTGGGCGCAGGGCGTGCGCGACGGCGAGATCGAGGCCGACGTCCCCGACGACGTCCTCGCCGAGCTGCACGCCCTGACCGCTGCCACCTTCCCGACCCGCAGGCTGCAGAGCGCCTACCTGGAGTGGGTGCTCGCGCACGTCGAGGCGACGCTGCCCGCCGGCGTGCGCGTGCACCGGCACGAGACCCGCGCCGTGGGCCTCGTCGAGGGCCCCGGGACCAGCCAGCGGGTCCGGCTCGGCACCGGCGAGGAGCTCGTCGCCGACGCCCTGGTGCTCGCCTCGGGGCACCTCGACGCCACCCCGCCCGACGACGAGCAGAAGCTCATCGCGTTCGCCGACGAGCACGGTCTGCGCTACTTCCCGCCCGAGCAGACCACCGACTCGACGCTGGACGACATCCCGCCCGGCGAGACGGTGATCGCGCGCGGGATGGGTCTCGCGTTCGTCGACCTCATGGTCCTGCTGTTCGAGGGGCGCGGCGGGTCGTTCCGCGACCGCGGCGACGGGACGCTCGACTACGTGCCCTGCGGGCGCGAGCCGGTGCTGCACGTCGGCTCCGGGCGCGGCACGCCATACCACGCCAAGACCGAGTACGCGCTGCGCGGACCGCGCCCGCCGCTGCCGCGCTTCCTCGGGCCCGACGAGATCGCCGGGTTCGTCGAGCGCGGCGGCGTCGAGCTGCGCCGCGACATGTGGCCGCTGATGGCCAAGGAGGTCGGCTGGGGCTACTACCACGAGCTCTTCGGTGGCCACCCCGATCGCGTGGCCACGACGTGGGACGACTTCGCCGCGAGCTACGCCGGGCTCGACTGGTACTCCGACGCGCGTCGCGAGCTCGTCGCGACGACCGTGCCCGACCCGGACGACCACCTGGACTTCGAGCGGATCGACCGCCCCCTCGACGGGGTGGCCGTCGACGACCTGGGCGCGCTGCAGCGGAACCTGCGCAGTTACATCGACGACGACCTGCGTCGCCACGTCGACGACCGCTACACCGCCGAGCTGGGGGCGTTCGTCGCGCTGCTGTCGGTGTACGGGCAGGTCATGGAGCTCGCGGGGAGTGACGCGCTGACCCCGGCCTCGCGGGCGAAGGACCTGTCGTGGTGGCAGAACCTGTTCAGCTCGCTCGCCAGCGGCCCGCCCGGCCCGCGGCTGCGCCAGCTGCTGGCCCTCTCGCGGGCGGGGTACGTCGTGTTCCTCGGCGCCGGGCTGGAGGTGACCGCCGACGGCGACGCGGGCGTGTTCCGGGCGACCGGGGCGAACCTGTCCGGGGTCGCGGTCGAGGCGACGACGTTCGTCGAGGCGCGGCTGGCCGCGCCGAGCGTCAGCCGCAGTGCCGATCCGATGATCGCCGCCCTGCACGAGGCCGGGCAGCTCGACGAGGAGGTCTCGACCTCGGCGGCGGCTGCCCGGTCAGGCCTGCTCGTCGGCGGTGCGCTCGGCCGACGCGGCCGTCGCGGCGGGCGCCGACGTCGGGGGCGGCGTGGTGCTCCACCACACGGGCCTGGTCCGGGTGCGCCCGTCCGACCACCGGCTCGTCGACGACGACGGGAACGCCCACCCGTCCCGGTTCGCGATCGGGCCGAACACCAACGTCCGCATCCGCGGTGCGTTCACCCGCCCGAACACCAACGCGTTGAGCTTCCGGGCCAACGACGCCGTCGCCCGCGCAGCACTGGAGTCGGCACTCGAGTCGGCGGTCAGCACCGGGGCGACGACGGCGGGGTGACGTCGCGGTACCAGGCGAGGCGGTCGGCGACGCTCGGGCCGTCGAAGGGCCGACGGTGCTGCGCGTGCCCGTCGCCGTCTCGACGACCGCGCTCGCGCCCGGCCGACGCGCGCAGGACGCGCTCGACCTCGCCGCGGACGAGACGGGTGGGTCCGGTCGTGCGGGCCACGAGCACCGGGTCGCCCGCGACGACGCGGAGCGGCTCCTGCAGCCCGCCGAGGCGCACCGACTCGGGGACGAGGACGTGGTTCCACGTCCCCGGCTCGGTGCGCAGCCCCGAGAACATCTCCAACGAGCTCTCGGTCTTGAAGCCGAGGTAGGGGCTCGCGCCGTTGAGCAGCAGCACCACGAGCCCGGCGACGAGGATCGGGGAGCCCAGGAGCGGTGCTGCGGACGCGCGCCGGTCGTCCGGTCCTGCGCCCGCGTGCCGCGGCGAGCCCGCGACCAGTGCGACCGCGACGAGCGCGACGACGAGCCGGGTGCGTCGGCGACGACGGTGGTGACGAGCCCGGGGTCGGCGGCGCTCGCCGCGGCGCCGACGAGCCACGTCCGACGGCGGCGACGAGCACGCCGCGCCGGCGACGAGTCGGGGCGCCGGCCGGGGCGCGGGAGGCGCGGCGGGCGGCGTCGACCACCGTGACCGCCGCGGCGGGGGAGGAACAGCGCGTAGAACGCGAAGGCCAGCGCGGTGAAGGGCACGTTGCCGGCCGCGGCGAGCACCAGGTGGAAGCCGATCCCCAGCACCAGTCCGACCGTGCGGGTGCGGGGGAGCGCGAGCAGCAGGGGCAGGCCGATCTCGACGGCCACGGTGCCCGCGATCGCGGGGGCGACCAGGTCGGGCAGCGCGAGCAGGCCGGGGGCGAACCAGACGACGTTCGCGACCATCGGCCCCGCGCAGCTCGTCGCCGGGTCGAGGAAGGAGGTGTTGAGCTTCGCCAGCGCCGCGACGGCGTAGGTGACGAGCAGCGCGGCCCGCAGGAAGCCGACGAGGGTCACGTACGCGCGCGCCGCGTCGACCGGGCCGCGCACCCGCAGCACGGCGAGGCCGCGCCAGCACCGTCACCCCGACGACGAGCACCACCACGAGGTGGCTCAGGACGAACGGCAGGTCCGCGGCCAGGACGACCACCGTGACGCCCAGGCCAGCAGCGCGAAGCGCCCCACCGACGACGGCCGCAGCAGCAGCCAGACCGCGGCGACCACGATCGCGAGGCGCGGCGAGGCGAGCTCGAACCCGTGCCACCACAGCTGGTGGCACAGCTCGCGACCGCCAGCAGCGCGGCGAAGAGCGTCCAGGGCGCTGCGCGCATGTGAGCGCTTTCAGGGGCTATGGCCTCCGAAAGTACTCACATGCGGCGGAGCCGCCTACCGGGTGAAGACGATCTTCCCGGCGGTCTCGCCCTCGAGCATCGAGCGGAAGCCCTGCTCGGCGTCGGTCATCGGCAGCTCCTGGCCGATCTCGGGGCTGATCCCGGTGGTGGCGACGAAGTCGAGGAGGTCGCGCAGCTCGGCGAGGGTGCCCATCGTCGAGCCGACGATGTTCTTCTGCAGGAAGAAGACCTGGGCGAGGTCGGCGGGCGGGTTGAAGCCCGAGGTCGCGCCCGAGCAGACGATCGTGCCGCCCGGCTCGAGCGAGCGCAGCGAGTGCTTCCACGTCGCCTCGCCGACGGTCTCGAACACCGCCTGGACCTTGCCCGGCAGCTTCGCGCCCGACTCGAAGACCTGGTGGGCGCCGACGCGCAGCGCGAGCTCGCGCTTCTCGTCGGTGCGCCCGGTGACCCACACCTGCATCCCGGCCGCGCGGCCCAGCGCGATCAGCGCCGTCGACACCCCGCCCGACGCGCCCTGCACGAGCATGGTCTGGCCGCCGCGCAGGCCCGACTTGGTGAACAGCATCCGGTAGGCCGTCAGCCACGCCGTGCCCATGACCGACCCGGCGACCGCGGAGAGCCCCTCGGGGCGGGGGATCGCGTTGCGCTGCGGGACGACGACGTGGTCGGCGAAGCTGCCCTGCGCCCACTCGGTGAGCATCGTGCGCTTCGGGTCGAGCGTCTCGTCGCCCTTCCAGTCGGCGTCGCCGATGAGCGAGTGCAGCACCACCGGCGTCCCGTCGTCGAGGGTGCCCGCGCCGTCGCAGCCCAGGATCATGGGGAACTGCTCGGCCTTGATGCCGACCCCGCGCAGCGTCCAGAGGTCGTGCATGTTGAGGCTCGCGGCCTCGACCTTCACCCGCACCCAGCCGTCGGGGACCTCCGGGTCGGGCCGCTCACCCACCACCAGGGAGGCGAGCGGGTCGTCGGCGTTGGGCTCGGACGCGTAGACGGCGAACATGGTCCGCAACCTATCCGCGCGGCGGGCGGGCCCGCATCGCCACGGGCACCGGGCGGTAGCGTGACGACATGCTGCGTGCCGTCGCGACCTGGTGGGACGGCATCGAGCTGTTCCTCACCCAGCTCCCGTTCGCGCTGCAGGCCGTCCTCGTCGTGGGCGTCCTCGGGCCGGTGTGCTGGATCGTCGCCTCGCTGATCGACACCGTGGTGGAGCGCTCGGTCGCGGCGCGGCTCGCCGTGGTGGAGCGGCGCCGGGACCCCGGCGCCGCCGCGGACCGGTAGGGGACCGCGGGTGGACCGACGCTGGGCCCGTCTCTGGGTCACCGGCACCCTCGTCGCGCTGCTGCTGCTCGTCCTGCTGCTCAACCTGCGCTGACGCTGAGGACGCCTCAGTCTCGCGGCGCTACGATCCCGACATGAGCGACGTACGGGCACGAACCAGGACGGCACGGCGGCGACCGCCGGGCGGGCGGTGCTCGAGCTCGGCCTGGCCGTGGTGGTCGCCGCGGTCGCGAACGTCCTCATCGGCCTGCTGCTGACCGCGCTCACCGGTGGCGGCGCGCCGCCGGGCTTCATCGTCTTCCTCACCGTCGTCGGCGCGCTCCTCCTGCTTATCGCTCATCGTCGTCCGGGCGGTGGCCCCGACGGCGGCCCTGATCTGGGTGCTGGTCGTCGTGGTGGTCGTGGTGGCCTGGGTGAGGTCCTGCTCGTCGTGCCCGGGGGTGCGCCCGCGCTGGTGGGCGTGGTGCTCGCGATCATGCACGTCGTGGTCGCCGTGCCGGTCGTCGTCGCCCTGCGGCGCGTCCTGCCCGTCTGATCAACGCAGCGCGTCGGGCACCCACGACGCCACGCGCTTCTCGGCGAACGCGGCCATGCCCTCGCGTCCCTCGGCGGACGCGAAGTGCGGCCGGACGGCGAGCATCGCCTCGAGGTCGGCCGCGAGGTGCTCGGCGGGGGTCGCGCAGCAGCGCCTTCGTCGCGGCCAGCGCGTGCGGGCCGCCACGGGCGAGCATGTCGCGGTAGCGGCCGACCTCGGCGTCGAGCCCGCCGAGGTCGTCACCGGCGTCGACGACGGCGTTGAGCAGCCCGACGGCCACGGCGCGGTCGGCGTCGAAGGTCTCGCCGGTGAGGAAGAGCTCGTGCGCCGCCCGGGGCAGCAGGCGGGGCAGGACGGTGGCCGAGATGAGGGCGGGGACGACGCCGATGCGGACCTCGCTGAACGCGAAGGTGGCCCCGCGGGCGGCGACGGCGATGTCGCACGCGGCGACGAGCCCGACCCCGCCGGCGCGCGCGGGGCCCGCGAGCCGGGCGACGACCGGCTTGTCGGCGGTCCAGATCGTCTCGAGGATGCGCGGGAACTCCTGCACCCCCTGGTCACCCGCGTCGCCCTCCCGCGCCTCGCGCAGGTCCATCCCCGAGCAGAACACCGGCCCGGTGTGCGACAGCACGATCACCCGGACCGCGTCGTCGAGCAGCGCCGCGTCGAGGTGCTCGATGAGGTCGGCGCGCAGCCGTCGCGACAGCGCGTTGCGGTTGCCGGGCGAGTCGAGGGTGAGGGTGCACGGTGCGACGAGATGGACCAGCTCGTCGGGAGTGCTCACGGGGCGACCGTAGGCCAGCCGGGCGAGACGGACCTACGTGGTCGGCGGCCCTGCCCTGAGGCGAGGTCCGCAAGGGCCGGGGCGGACGCGGTCGCCACGGGTGAGGACCCGACCCCGTCGCGGCCCCGCCGGCGAACGCCAGCCTCGCGGTCGGCGTCGTGGTCGCCGCGGCGCTGCTCGCGCCGGGCGTCGCGGGCGGGCGGATGGCCGGCGTGCTCGGCCTGGGCCTCGCGCTGGGCTTCACGCTGTTCCACTCCCGGTTCAGGTTCACCGGGGCGTGGCGAACCAGCTCGTCAGCGTCGGCCCTGGCGCGCTGCGGGCGCTCGATGCTCGCGACCGCCGCGCTCTTCGCGGTCATCCTGCAGCTCGGGCTGTCGCTGACCGGGATCGCGCGGCCGACCGCCTCGGCCCGATCGGCATCCGCCGTCGTCGCGGCGCGTTCCTCTTCGGCGTCGGCATGCAGCCGGCGGGTCGTGCGCGACGGGCACGCTGTTCTCGATCGGCAGCGGGCAGACCGCCATCGTCTACACCCTGCTCGGCTGGATCGTCGGCTCGCTGCTCGCCATCGGCACGCCACGTTCGGAGCGACCGTTCCGCCAGGGCCCGGTCGTCGACCTCGCCGCGCCACGCTCGGCCCCCTGGGCGCTCGCGTGTCGCTGGTGGCGATGGCCCGAGGGCGCTCACGTTCGCCGTCACGCGGGGCGTGACCCGCCGCCGCCGGCGGCGTCGACGGCCTCCGCCGGGGCGGGTGGCGCGTGCTGCGCGGCTCGTTCGCCGCTGTGGGTCCGGTGGTACTGGGCCTGCTCAATGCGGCGGTGCTCGTCGTCTCGGGCGCGGCGTGGGGATCACCTCCGCGTTCGGCCTGTCGCCGACGACGGGCCTCGCGGTACTCGGCACCCCGCGTCGTGGGCGTACTGGCTGGTCCCCGCGACCGCGCAGTCCCTCGCCGGGCCGGTGCTCGCCGACCGCGTCTCGGTGCTCGACCTCGAGGATCACCGACGCGACCTCGGCGACCTGGCGTCGGCCCTCGGCGAGCGTTCGTCCTGCACCGCCGGATCCCTGCGACACGATCGTCGCCGCGGTCCAGGTCGGCTGACGACGTCGTCACCCACGGCCGCATCGGCGGCGTCGTCGTGCGCCTGGGTCGCCCTCTTCTCGATCGGCATCGCCTCGTTCGCCTGCACGGCTGGGTGTGGCGGCCTCGTCGCGATGACCGTCGCCGGCCTCGCCCTGCGCCCCCTGTTCGGCCATCGCCAACGAAGCCGCGACTCCGCTGCTGACGTGGCTGCACCGGGACGTGGTCATAGTCACGAAAGTGCCCGCGCGACAGCCACGGCTTCCGCCCGGCGCGGTTGTGGTGGACGACCGTCCGCCCGCTCTGTCGAGGAGCAGCCATGCCGACCCCCGACCGCCCGCTCGAGAAGCTCGGGTTCCTCACCATCGGCACGTTCGACGGCGACGACCCCGGCCCCGGGATGGAGAGCACCCTCGGGGTGATCGAGCTGGGGGAGGAGCTCGGGTTCGACAGCGCCTACCTGCGCCACCGGCACTTCCAGACCGGCATCTCGTCGCCGATCGCGATCATGGCGGCGGCGTCGCAGCGCACGTCGCGCATCGCGATGGGCACCGCGGTCACCCCGCTGGGCTGGGAGAACCCGCTGCGGATGGCGGAGGACCTCGCCACGGTCGACATCCTCTCCGGCGGGCGCCTGCAGCCGGGCTTCTCGGTGGGGCCGCCGATCCACTGGGACGACGTCAAGGGCGCGCTCTACCCCGACACCGCCGACGCCGAGGACCTCACCTACGAACGGGTGTCGCGGCTGCTGCGGATGATCGGCGGCGAGGCCGTCAGCACGTTCTCGGGGACCGCGGGCTTCGAGGAGTTCTCGGCGCCGGGTCGAGCCGCACTCGCCGGGCCTGCGCGACCGCATCTGGTACGGCGCCGGTAGTCCGCGCTCGACGCGGTGGGCCGCCGAGCAGGGGCTGAACCTGCTCACCAGCAACATCATCAAGCCCGAGCCCTCCGACCTCGAGCGCGACGGTCGCTGGGACTTCGCCGCGATCCAGCAGCGCCAGATCGCGCTCTTCCGGGCCCACCACCCCGACGGCGCCGCCGCGCGGGTCTCGCAGGGCCTGGTCGTCATCCCCACCGACACGGCGACCGCCGAGCAGCGCGCGAAGTACGAGGCGTTCGTCGAGAAGCGCACGCCGCGGACGTCCGCGCCGTCGGGCCCGCCCGGGCCGGGGCTGCTCGCGGCGCCGGACATCCTCGGGACCTCCGACGAGATCGCCGAGCGGCTCCACGCCGACGCGGCGTTCCGCGAGGTCACCGAGGTCGTGTTCGCGCTGCCGTTCACCTTCGAGCACGAGGACTACGTGCAGATCCTCACCGACATGGCCCGCAAGCTCGGCCCCGCGCTGGGCTGGACCCCGAGCGTCTGACGCCCTCTCGCCCGATCCCGCCGCCATCGACGGGCACGGCGTCGACGTCGGCGCCACGATCACCGCGTCGAACGCCGCCGCCCACGTCGACCGCGTACGGCCCGCGGGCCCGGCGATGCTCGTCGGCCCGCCGACCAGGCCTCGAGGTCGGCGACCACCGTGTCGTCGGTGCCCGTCGACGGCCGCCTCGACGCTGCCGGGTCCCGGGTCGGTGGCAGCGCGGCCGTGGTGACGCCGATGCCGTGGCGGGCGTCCGGGGCGGGTCGGTGGCGGGCGCGGTGGTCGAGCCGCCGCGCGCGGTGACGCCGATGACGCGGTAGTCGGCGCCGAGCGCGGCGTCGAGGTCCATGCCCGCCACCCGGAGGGCGACCTGCGGCGTGACGGGCAGCGGGCGGCGCTGCAGGTGACCGTTGTGGGCGAGGACGGCGACCCGCGCGCCGTCGCCGTGCCGGTCGAGCAGCAGCCGGACGGTCTCGGCCATGTGGACGTCGCGCGAGGACACGGCGGGCGTGGTGCCGGGCCCCGGCCCATGATCGCGACGAACTCCCGCAGGTGCTCGTCGAGGCCCTCAGCGCACCCCGGGCGGCGTGTCGCGGACCTCGCGTCGCGCCGACGCGCGTCGAGGTGCAGGACGAGCCGCGCCAGCGCCGTGGCGCGGCGTCCCGGGTGGCCGGGTCGAGCGGCGGCGTAGCGCTCGAGCGCCACGCCGCTGTTGGCCGCCGCGTACGGGCGCGTCGCCGCCAGCGCGCGGTCGACGAGCGGGCCGTGGCGGTGTCGCCGTGCTCGGCGACGAACCGCAGCGCCCGGCCGGGTCGCCGCCGGAGCGGCGACGTCGATCCCGGCGAACCGCCACCCCGCGCCGCGCAGGCCCGCCAGCAGCGATCGCGTCTCCGGCGGGTCGCCGAAGCGGAACGTGAACCCGTGCTCGGCGGGGAACGCGCCGTCGCGCCCTGCAGCCAGGCGTCGACCAGGTGCCCCTCGACGAACCCGCTCTCCATCGCGAGCACGGTGAACCCCAGCTCGTCGACCAGGAAGCGCACGAGCCGCTCGCGCACCGCGCCGAACTCGGCGATGTAGTGGTTGTTCTCGCCGATCCCCACGACCCGCGCGTCACCGACGAGGTCGGCGACGACGTCGTCGTCGAGCGGACGGACCCGGTCGTGCAGCGTGCTCATCCCGCGACGATGACCCCGGTGCGCCCGACGTGCACCTTCATTCCGGCACCACCGGTTCTCCTACCATTCGTAGTAGGTGAGGGGGCGACATGACCGAGGCACTCGAGACGCTGGAGTCGGCGGGCGGGCGCACCGTGGTCGTCGCCGAGGGGGTCGACGCCCGGGGCCCGTGGATCCGGTTCCGCCACCGGACGAGCCACGGGGGGCGGATGGCGGGCCCGCACTGGCATCCGGTGCTCGCAGAGCGGTTCACCGTCGTCCACGGCGTGCTGCGCCACGGCACCGGCGCGCGCTCGACCACGCCGGCCTCGGCGCCGGCGTGCGCGGTACACCAGCTGACCCGGCTGGCGACGACGGCCCCGATGACCCCGCCGTGGGAGTTCGAGCACGCTCGGGCACTCCGCCCGCCGGGCAACCATCGCGCGATGTTCCAGGTGATGCACGCCCTCGACGCCGACCGAAGGGTCACCGCGGCGCCGGGCTGCCGACGACCCACACGCCCTCTGCGGCCCGTTCGGTGAGGACCGGGTCGGGCACGTCGACGACGGCGACGTCGGCGACGTCGGGGTGGGCGTAGAGCAGGTCCTCGATCTCCTTGGCGGAGAGGTTCTCGCCGCCGCGCAGGATGATGTCCTTGCTGCGCCCCGTGACCGTGAGGAAGCCGGCCTCGTCGAGCGCGCCGAGGTCGCCGGTGGCGAACCACCCCATCGTCGAACGGCGACGGGCGGCCGAGGTAGCCCGCGAACATCTCGGGCCCGCGGGCGAGCAGCAGCCCGGCCTCGCCGGGTCCGACGGGCGCGCCGGTGTCGGGGTCGACGACCCGCAGCTCCGACGCCGACGGGCGCCCGTCGGTCGCCGCCCGCTGCGCGGGGGCGTCGGCCGCGTGCCCGGCCGTGGCCGTCGGGATCTCGTGGACCGAGACCCGCGCACGACGAGGCAGTCGAGGCGGCGGTCGCGTCGAGCACGGGCCCGGTGGGACGTCGGCGCCGCCGCAGGCGAACACCCGCAGCGAGGACAGGTCGGGCGTCGCGCTCCGGGTGGTGGACGAGGCCGTGCAGGAACGGGGTCGCGGCGACGGTGACGCTGCAGCGCTCGCGCTCGACGAGGGCCAGCGCCGCGCCCGCGTGCCAGAGGTCCTGGTAGACGACGGTCGTCGCGAGCATCGTCGCCAGGTGGAAGCCGTAGAGCACGCCGGTGACGTGGGCGACCGGCGGGGCATCCAGACGACGTCGTCACCGTGCAGCCGAGGTGGGCGATCATGCTCGCGTCCTCGGCGGCGAGGGTCTCGTGGCAGTGCACGGCGCCCTTGGGGTCCGACTCGGTGCCCGAGGTGTAGAGCAGCACCGCCGGGATCGGTGGGTTCGATCGACCGCCGCGGCCGACGTCGTCGCCGTCGAGCGCCTCGAAGCGCAGGTCGCCGGGGCCGCGCACGACGACGACGTGCTCCAGGTGGGTCGAGCTCGCCCGCCAGCTCCCGGGCCAGCGCGGCGTGGTCGTAGCCGCGGAACACCCCGGGGACGACGAGGACGCGCGAGCGGGCCGTCGCCAGCGCGAAGGCATCTCCCGCGCGCGCAGGATCGGCATCAGCGGGTTCGACACGGCGCCGAGGCGCAGCACCGCGACGTGGACGACGAGGCCTCCCACCAGTTCTTGCCAGACGACGTCGCCGCGCTCGACGCCCAGCCCGCGCAGCCCGCCGTCACGCGGTCGACCGCGTCGCCCAGCCCGGCGTAGGTCAGGCGCTCGGCGCCGTCGACGACGGCCGTGCGCCGGGGGTGCGCGGCGACGGCGTCGTCGAGCCAGGCGTCGAGCAGCCGGCCGGGCCAGTGCCCGCTCGCGCGCCACCGCGCGGCGGTCGCCGGGTCGACCGCGGGAAGCTCAGGACGCCCACGTCGAGCCGCCGTCGACGACCAGGGACGTGCCGTGGACGAACGCCGAGAGCGGGCTCGCCAGGTACACCGCGGCGTCGGCGATGTCGCCGGGCTGCGCGGCGCGACCCAGCGGGATGCGGGTCTGGCTGGGCGAGCCGGTGTCGATGCGGGCCAGGTCGGTGCGCGTCATCTCGGTCTCGGTGAGCCCGGGGTGCAGGGCGTTGACGCGCACGCCGGAGGCCCGGAGCTCGGCGGCCAGCGAGTAGGCCAGCAGCCGGACCGCGCCCTTCGACGCGGTGTAGACCGCGAGGTCGGCCTGGCCCTTGATGCCCCCGGTCGACGAGACCAGCACGATCGAGGCCGACCATGCGCACGCCGCGGCCTGCGCGGTGAAGAAGGTGCCCTTGGCGTTGACGCCCATGACGGCGTCGTAGTCGGCCTCGGTGGTCTCGAGGAAGGACCCGCGGCGCGCGATGCCGGCGGCGGTGACGAGCACGTCGACGCCGCCGAGGGCGCTGGCCGCCGCGACGGCCGCGTCGGCCTGCGCCGGGTCGGCGACGTCGGCGGCGACGAAGACCGCCTCGGCGGCCCGCCCACCAGCTCGGTCGTCGGCGTGCCGCCCTCGCGGGGCTCCCCGCGCAGGTCGGCCACCACCACCGCGACGCCCTCGCGGGCGCAGCGCCGGCGATCGCCCGCCCGATGCCGTCGCTCGACCCGCCGACGACGACGGTCGACGGTGCCGTCGAGCATGTCGGTCATGGCGATCGATGATGCCGCGCGCCTGCCCTCGGGATCAACACCAGCGTTGACGAGGAGGAGCCAGTGCAGCTGTTCGACCTGACCGGCAAGGTCGCCGTGGTCACCGGCGGGACGCGCGGCATCGGGCTGATGATCGCCCGTGGCCTGCTCGACGCCGGGGCCCGCGTCTGGACGTCAGCTCGCGGAAGGCGTCGGCGGGTGAGGAGGCGGTGGCCGAGCCTCGCCCGCCCGGCGGCGACCGCGAGGGCCGGGTGGTGTCGATCCCGGCCGACGTGTCGACCGAGGACGAGTGCGTGCGCCTCGCACGGGAGGTCGCCGAGCGCGAGGGCGCGGTGCACGTGCTGGTCAACAACGCCGGAGCGACCTGGGGCGCGCCGCTCGAGGAGTTCCCGGTGCAGGCGTGGGACAAGGTGCTCGACCTCAACCTCAAGGCCCCGTTCTTCCTCACCCGCGCCTTCCTGCCGCTGCTCGAGGCCGCGGGCACGCCCGAGCGCACCGCCAGCGTGATCAACGTCGGGAGCATCGACGGCCTGCGCGTCACCCCGCTGCCCACCTACCCGTACTCGGCGTCGAAGGCGGCGTCGCCACCAGCACCGCGTGCTGGCAAGCGAGCTCCGGGCCGCGCAACGTCCGGGTCAACGCGATCGCCCCGGGCCGTTCGAGTCGAAGATGATGGCGCGACGCTCGCCGAGCGCGGCGACGAGATCGCGGCGAGCTCGGTGCTGGGCCGCATCGGGCGGCCCGACGACATGGCGGGCGCCGCGGTGTTCCTCGCCTCGCCGGCGAGCGCCTACGTCACCGGCGCCGTCCTGCCCGTCGACGGCGGTATCTGGGCGGCGCACTGAGGGCGCAGCTCACGTGCGTGACGTCGGTGCTCATGTGACGCTATCGCGATGCCGACCCGGTCAAGGCGCACGCCGACCGCGACGGAGCTCACCGGTAGCGCTCCTCCAGCGCGCGCACCTCGTCGATCCCGACGACGCCGGTGAAGGCGTCGAGGCCGCGACCCCGCCGGGACATCGAGCGCAGGTCGGCCAGCGCGCCGGCGGCGACCCTCGGCGCAGCCGCGCGAGCAGGGCGCGCATGCCGGAGGTCGCGGCGAGCAGCGTCGACACGGGTAGAGCACGAGCGCGAACCCCAGCTCGGCGAGCCGGTCGTAGGTCGGCAACGGGGTCCGTCCGCCCTCGGCGCCGTTGAACACCCGGGGGAAGCCGGCGAGCTCCGAGGCCACCCGCTCGAGCGCGTCGGCCGACGTCGGCGCCTCGACGAACAGCAGGTCGGCCCCCGCGTCGGCGAACGCCCGCGCGCGCTCGATCGCCGCGTCGACGCCGTGCTGCTGCGCCGCGTCGGTGCGGGCGATGAGCACGAGGTCGGGGTCGGTGCGCGCGTCGACGGCCGCGCGGATCTTGGCGAGCATCTCGCCGAGCGGCACGACCTCCTTGCCGGCCAGGTGCCCGCACTTCTTCGGCATCACCTGGTCCTCGAGGTGCAGGCCCGCGACGCCCGCCTGCTCGTACTCGCGCACGGTGCGGATGACGTTGATCGGGTTGCCGTAGCCGGTGTCGGCGTCGGCGATCAGCGGGGCGTCGACGACCGAGGCCATCCGGCGCGCGTTGTCGACCATCTCGGCCTGCCCGAGCAGCCCGACGTCGGGGCGCCCGAGCAGCCCGGCCGTCGTGCCGAACCCCGTCATGTACACGACGTCGAACCCGGCCTGCTCGACCAGCCGCGCCGACAGCGCGTCGTAGGCGCCCGGCGCGACGACGGGCCGGCCCGCGGCGAGCAGCGAGCGCAGCCGCGCCCGGCGACCGGTGGGATGGCTGAGCAGGTCGGCCATGACCCGTCCTCCTCGTTGTGTACAAAGCGCGGCGAATCTCTGGTCAGCCGGCGTGGATGACCCTACGTTGCGTACAACGCCGGGAGGAGGACCGATGCGACGACGACGACGAGCGCGCCCAGTGTCGCTGCGCGAGTCGATCCTGCGCGGCGAGCTGGTCCCCGGGGCTCACCTGGGCGAGGTGGAGCTCGCCGAGCGGCTGGGCGTCTCGCGCACCCCGGTGCGCGAGGCGCTCGGCCGCCTCGCCGCCGAGGGCCTCGTCGAGGTCCACCCCCACCGCGGGGCGCGGGTGGTGTCCTTCTCGCCCGACGACCTCGACGGCATCTTCGACGTCCGCCTCGCCCTCGAGCCGCAGGCCACCGGGCGGGCCGCCGGCCGGGTCACCGCCGCCGACCTCGACGCCCTCGACGACCTCGCGCACCGCATGCTCGCCGTCGGCGCCCCCGGGCCGGAGCAGGACCTCGACGCCCTCGTCCCGCTCAACCGCGACTTCCACGCGCGCCTGCTCGCCGTCGCCGACGCCCCGGCGCTCACCGCGGCGCTCGCCGGGGTGGTGCACGCGCCCGTCGTCCTGCGGACGTTCCACGCCTACGACCCCGCGTCGCTCGCCCGCAGCCTCGCCCACCACGTCGAGATGGTCGCGGCGCTGCGGGTCGGCGACGCCGACTGGGCGAGCTCGGTGATGCGCAGCCACATCGGCAACGCCCGCGCCGTGATGGTGACGCGATGAGCCACGGTCCCGCCTTCTCCGGGCGCGTCGGCTGGGGGAGCAGCCCCGCGGTCGTCGTCGTCGACCTCGTCCGCGCCTACACCGAGCCCGGCGGCCCGTTCTTCCTCGACGGCGCGCAGGACCGCGTGCTCGCCGCGACCGCGGAGCTGGTGGGCGCGGCGCGGGCGGCCACGGTCCCGGTGGTCTGGACGGTGGTCGGCTACGCCGCCGACCTGGTCGACGCCGGGTTCTTCGCCGCGAAGGTGCCCGCGCTCGCCTGCTTCGCCGAGGGGGCCGAGGGCGGCTGGGGCGAGCTCGCGCTGGCGCCCTCGGCGGACGACGCCCTGCTGGTCAAGCAGCACGCCTCGGCCTTCGCCGGCACCTCGCTCGCCGCGACACTGCGGGCTCGCGGCGTCGACACGGTCGTCGTCGCCGGGGTCTCCACGTCGGGCTGCGTGCGCGCGAGCGCCACCGACGCGCTCGCCGCGGGCTTCCGTCCCGTCGTCGTCGACGAGGCGTGCGGCGACCGCACCACGGCCCTGCACGAGAACAACCTCGCCGACCTGGACGCGAAGTACGCCGACGTCGTCGGACTCGCCGAAGCACTCGCACATCTCGGAGGTACGTAGATGCAGTACGGCGTCTTCATCCCCAACGCCACGAACGGCTACATCCTCTCGACCGGCAGCCCGCAGTACCGGCCGAGCTTCGCCCACAACGTCGCGATCACGCAGGAGGCCGAGCGCCAGGGCCTCGACTTCGTGCTCTCGATGATGAAGCACCGCGGCACCGGCGGGCCGAGCGACTTCTGGGGCGAGTGCCTCGAGTCGTTCACGCTGTTCGGCGGGCTCGCGGCGGTCACCGAGCGGATCGGGCTCTACCCGTCGGTCACCACGCTCGCCACGCACCCGATCATGGCGGCGCGGATGGTCGCGACGATCGACGAGATCTCCGGCGGGCGCTGCGGGCTCAACATCGTCACCGGCTGGAACAAGCCCGAGTACACGCAGATGGGGCTGTGGCCCGGCGACGAGTACTTCACCCGGCGCTACGCCTACGCCGCCGAGTACGTGCAGGTCCTGCGGGCGTTGTGGAGCGAGGGCACGACGACGTTCCACGGCGAGTTCTTCGACTTCGACGAGGCCGACATGCGCCCGAAGCCGCTGCACACGCCGACCGTCGTGTGCGCCGGGCAGTCACCGGCGGGCCAGGACTTCACCGCCCGCCACGGCGACCGGAACTTCATCATGGCCGAACGCTCGAAGGTCGGGTCGATCGCGTCGGGCGTGAAGGAGCTCGGGTCGGGCGAGGGCCGCGACGTCGGCACCTTCGCGCTCTACTGCATCATCGCCGAGGAGACCGACGAGGCCGCCGACGCGCTGTGCGACCACATCGTCGCCACCGCCGACCTCGACGCGATCAGCCACATGACCACCGGCGCCTCGCTCGACTCGAACCCCGACGGCACCTCCGCCCAGCTGCTCGCGTCTCTCGAGCGCCCCGCCGCCGAGGGCAACATGGCGTTCCTGTCGCTGCCGCCGGGCTGGTCCGCCGCATGTGGCCGAGCCGCGCTGTGGGAGAACCGACCGCCGTGGCGTACACCCGCGACCACGCGAGCCGTCGCCGTGGCCGTCCTCGACGCCGCCGGACCCCTCCCCGCCGCGGACCGGCGACCGTGCTCCGGAGTTGCTCGCGGCGCTCGCGGACCGGGTCGCCGCCAAGATCGTCCGTGACCGTGCGGCCGCGGTCGCACCTCCAGGCGCCGATCCGACCGCGCTCGGGCTCCGCCGAGGTGCGCGCCATGAACGTCGGCGCACCCTCGCCGCCGTCGGCGGCCACGCGCACTCCAGCGGTCGGGCAGACATCGCGACGCCTCGCCGAGGCCCTCCTGCCAGATCTGGCAGCGCACGATCTACGGGATCCTGCTGACGGCGCGGCCGGGTACCGGCGTGGACGTCGGATCGACGACGTCAACTCGCCGGTGACCGAGGCGCGCAAGCGCGTCGCACACCACATCAACGACGGGCGGCGTGGTGATCACCCGATCACCGAGCACCAGCTCGGGCGTTCGGTCGATCGGTGCTCGGGCACGGTCGAGGCGTTCAGCGGCGCTGGCGGAGCAATGGGGCACTCCGCCGCGCCTCCGCCGATGGAGCCGCAGCCAGCCCTGCGCCGCGCCCCCGAGGCTCGCGCTGGCCTTCCACAGCTCACCGACGTCAGCGATGAGCCCGATCAACGGGCTGCGCTCCTCGTCGAGCAGGGGGTTGCGCCACCGTGGCAACGAGTTCCGCCGCCTCGACGTCGGCTCGAGTCGATCCCCGAGGTCCCCGGCGTGGCGCGCGGTCGCCATGGGCCCCGCCGACGGCCCTCCGCATCCTCGCCAGCTGGGCACGACTACCCTCGGCCCTGAACGCGGCGATCAACCCACTGCGGTCACCGTCGACCACGTGGAGACGACGCGCCACCCGCTGACCCCGACCTGCCCTGCCACGGTCCGTGCCACCCCACGGTGCCCGGCGGCCGTCGGTGCGTCGTTCGTCCCCAGGACGCTCCCAGCGAAGGGCATCGCCCGCGTCGACCACCGGAGCGGGCGCGAGCTCGAGGCGGAGCGCATCGCCGCCGAGGCGGCCGCCGGGTCGCTGCGCGACGACCTCCGCATCGCCTTTCTGGCGACTGGCCGAGCGCCTCGGGCGGGAGGTCGTCGGTCACGTGACCGGCTCTCCCGCTGTCGGCCCGTGAGCAGGAATGTCTGGAGGTCGCCGGCGCCCCGTCACCGCGCACTGGTTCAGCGCGTGGCGTGTTCCTCTTCAGACCCGCACCTGCGGAGTCCCGGCTGGCTCCACGTCGACTTCGCGCCGGGTCCGCAGCGCGACGTCGGTGACCTGATCGTCCCCGCACGGTCCCGCCGCCCTGCCGCCGATGGACCGGCGCGCCACCCGCCTGCTCTACCGCCTACTCGTCGGCCCCTCCACACGCGATCCGCGGGCTGCCGACCCGGCTCCGCCCTGACAGGAGCCCGCCGTCGCTCCGCCCACCCGGCCCGTACACCAGACTGGCATAGCCGGACTGTCGCCGCCCTCGTGATCGTTTTACTATCGGATCGGGGGAGTCAGATGCGTACGGAACACGCGGTCATCGTCGGAGCGGGGATGGCGGGGCTCGCGAGCGCGGCCCGCTCGGGTTCTTCCGACATCACGTCACCCTCGTCGGCGCTCGATGCGCTGCAGGACGGCGACGCCCAGCAGCTGGGGGACCCGACCAGGCGGGGCGGCGCAGATCCTGGCAACGCGGGGCCGACTGGCGCTCGAAGAGCGCTGCTCGGTGGCTCGCCGACGTCGGCCATCGGCGGGCCCGGCGATCAACGCCTACAAAAGCAGGACCTGAACGGCGTCCGGCTGATCCCGGGCCGACCTCCGGCGGCGCTCGCTCGTCGGCGCCCCAGTATCGGCGAACAACCCGCGGGCTGCTCGAGCGGACGATCGCGACCCCGCAGCAGGGCAATCCCCGGGTCCGGCATCGCGGGGAAGAAGCGGCTGCGCGACAACGACCTGCCAGGGCCCGGCTGCGTCGAACGCGGTCGAGGTGCAGCGGATCGGCGCCGACCCGCGCCTGGGACGCCTTCAAGACCGGCCAGATCGACGGCGGGGCCGGCCTGAGCCGTTCGCGTCGCGCTGTGCTCGAGGCGGGGCCGTGGGGCTGCTCGACGAGATCGCACGTCAGGCCTGACGGCCGTTCAGCCTGACCTACCGTCGTCATCGCCGCGCCCCAGTTCGTCCAGGAGCACCCCGTCGGTCGCCGCGCTGCTGCGCCTGCTCATCGCCGGCGAGGACGGCACTTGCACGGTCGGGCTGAACGCCGCGAAGGCCGCCGCCAACGCGGGCCTCCCGGCGCCAACGGCAGCAGGCCGCTGCCGCAGAACGTCCTCGACCGCGCGTGGGACGGGTCTGCTCGGGCCCGACCCGCTGGCGGCACGTTCCGCGCCTGGCCCAGGGCCTTAAAAATCGCCACCCGACACAGCGCAGGAGGCGACCCAGCTCCGGCAGTTTCGTCGACGTGGGGCCGCTCAACCAGGCCCTGTCCGCGGGCCGTCCCGCCGTGGACGCCGCCGGACTCGACCGCAAAGTAAGGGCTCGAGGCCCGCACGGGCCGAGGAGGACGAGCGACCGCCACACTGACCGCTCAGGGCGCCCGTCACACGGGACCTGCCCGCCGTCGACGTCCAGGAGTCCTCGAAGGTCTTCCACGGCCGCAGGACCGACGCCGTCGTCGCCCTCGACGGGGTCGACCTGCGGGTGCTGCCCGGCGAGTTCGTCTGCCTGCTCGGCGCGTCGGGCTGCGGGTAAGTCGACGCTGCTCAACGTCGTCGCCGGTCTCGACCGGCCGACGACGGCCTGGTCAGCAGCACGGCGGCCCGCCCGGCGTGTGATGTTCCAGGAGGCGGCGCTGCTGCCCTGGCTCACCGCCAAGGCGCAACGTCGAGCTGCCGTTGCGCATCGTTGGAGTTCGCGCGCGCCGCGACGCCGCGGCGCGCCGAGAATCGCCCTGGTCCGCCTCGAGGGGCAGGCCGACAAAAGTCCCCACGAGCTCTCCGGCGGCATGCGCCAGCGCGTCGCCCTGGCGCGCGCCCTCGCCGCGGCCACTGACCGGCGGCGACGCCGAACACGGCGGCGTGCTGCTCATGGGACGAGCCGTTCGGCGCGCTCGGACGCCATCACCCGCGACGTGCTCCAGGCCGAGCTGCTGCGCGTGTGAGGCGACCGGCACGACGATCCTCTTCGTCACCCACGACGTGCGCGAGTCGGTCCGCCTCGCCGAGCGCGTGGTGCTGCTGTCGTCGCGGCCCGGGGCGGGTCGTGCGCGCGAGGCACCGGCGCCGACCCAGGCCCTGCACGACGAGATCACCGGCGAGCTGCGGGGTGATCAGCGCCCATGCCCGAGCGTGACGCGTCCGCAGGACACCGGCAGGACGCTGTCGGCCGACGAGCAGGAGACCCTCGCCGCCCGATGCCGTCGGGCGCGGCCTCGACGACGCCCTCGACACCCCCCACCGAGACCCGCCCGCCGTGGTGGCGCTGGTTCGCCTCGGGCGTGCTGCCGCCGCTCGTCGCGGGTCGCCCTGTTCCTGGTGCTGTGGCAGGTGGTGTGGCGTCGGCGGCGGTCCTGCCGGAGTTCGCCCTGCCCGCGCCCGGTGCCGTCTTCGGCGAGATCGGCTCCGCGGCTCGCGGGCGGTGACGCGTGGTCGATCATCTGGACCCTCGATCAGCCGCGCCGTGCTCGGCTTCGCGATCGCCGTCGTCGTCGCGACGCCGATCGGCCTGGCCGTCGCCCACCATCCCGGTGGTGCGCGCGCGATCGGGCCGATCCTGTCGGGCCTGCAGAGCCTGCCGTCGGTCGCCTGGGTGCCCGCCGCGGTGCTGTGGTTCGGGCTGACCGACGCGATCTACTTCGTCGTCCTGCTCCGGCGCGGTGCCCTCGATCGCGAACGGCTGGTCTCGCATCAGCAGGTGCCGCCGCCTGCTCCCTCGAGGTGGGGCACGCGATGGGCGCGGGCCGGTTGCAGTCGGCCACGCTGATCCATGCTGCCCGCCGCGCTACCGGGCTTCCTCGCCGGCCTCAAGCAGGGCTGGGCGTTCTCCTGGCGCTCGCTCATGCGGCCGAGATCATCGCGACGCACGCCGACGCTGGGCTTCGGCCCGGCGCCTACCTCAACAAGGGCCAGTCGCTCTCTCGCAGATGCCCACCGTCATGGCGGCGATCATCCTCATCCACGTGGTCGGCATCGGCATCGAGCTGCTGATCTTCCGCCCCGCCGAGAAGCGGATCCTGCGGGCCCGCGGGCTGGCGGTGGGCCCGTGAGCGCCGAGGACAGCTGGGACGAAGCTCGAGGTCCACCCGGCGTCCGTCCCCTGCCCCGGCGGCGCGACGGTGTAGCTGACCGGGCGCCGGAGCGCAAGTCGACGATCGCCGCGGGCGTCGCCGACCGGCTGCGCTCCGTGCGCTGCGGCGTCGAGGTCCTCGACGGCGACCTCATCCGGACCAACCTGTCGGTCGGCCTGGGCTACAGCGCCGAGGACCGGGCGACGAACATCCGCCGCATCGGCTTCGTGGCCGGGCTGCTCGCCCGCCACGGCGTCGTGGTCCTCGTGGCCGCGATCGCCTCTGGTGCCGCCGCGATCCGCGACCAGGTCCGGCCCAGCACGTCGAAACACGGCGTGGCCTTCGTCGAGGTGCACGTCTCGACCCCGCTGGAGGTCACCGAGGCGCGCGACGTCAAGGGGCTCTACGCGCGGCAGCGCGCCGGGGAGATCAGTGGCCTCACCGGGGTCGACGACGAGTACCAGGTCCCCGTCGCCCCCGAGCTCGTCATCCCGACCCACGAGCACACCGTCGAGGAGTCGGTCGACGCCCTCGTCGACCACCTGGTGACGGCCGGGATCACCGAGCGCCCCCATCCCGGGATGCGCGATGCTCTGCGCCACTACCTGCCCTACGGGCCGAGCCGCGACGAGCACGCCAGGACGGAGCACGCATGAGCGACGCCACCGGGATCCCCCTGCCCGACGGGCGGACGGGCACCGTCGTGGTGCCCCCCGGAGCAGTCGGGGTGAGTGGGCGGCGCGCCCAGCGCCGTGCTGCGCGACGGCGAGGTCCACTCGCCTACGGCTGCGCTGCCCCTGAGGGCCAGGGGCTCTACGTCAGCTGCGCGACGCCGGGCAGAAGCACTGGTGGGTCGACGCGCTGGAGGCGGACACGCTCGGGGCTGGCCGACGCCGGCCGGTCACCGTGCTGCCGGGCGACGCGATCGGCCACGCCGTGAAGGACCCGGTGATCGTCGTCGACGACGGCGGGTGGCACCTGTGGGCGTCGGTGCACCCGCTGGACGTGCCGGACCACGAGGACCGGATGACCACCGTCCACCACACGAGCCCGGACGGTCTGGTGTGGACCGGAGGAGGGTCCGGCGCTCGTCCGCGCGGGCCGCTGGGACGGTCGCGGCGTGCGGATCACCGCCGTGTTCGACGTCGACGACGGGTGGGCCGCGACCTACGACGGCCGCGCCACCGCCGAGGAGAACTGGGAGGAGCGCACCGGCTGGCGTACGGGCACCGCGTTCCGGTTCGTCGCGAGGGCACCGGGCCGGTCGCCGCCTCGCCGCACGGCGCGGGCGGGCTGCGCTACCTGTCGGTCGTCGAGCTGCCCGACGGCGGGTACCGGCTGTTCTACGAGGCCACCCGCGCCGACGGCGCGCACGAGCTGCGCACCGAGCTGGTGCGGTGCCGGCGCCCGTGACGGGCTGACGTGGGTCGCGGCTGCCGGACTTCCTGCTGCTCGGCGCGCCCAAGTGCGGCACGTCGGCGCTGCACGCGGCGCTGGCGACGCACCCGGACCTGCACCTGTCCGAGCCGAAGGAGCCCAAGTTCTTCCTCACCGACGGCCCGCCGCCGGACACCGGGGGCGGGCCCGGGGACGTCCCGACCTGGGGTGAGCACGTCTGGCGCCGCGACTCCTACGAGGCGCTGTTCGCCGACGCCGACCCGGACGCGCTCTGCGGCGAGTCGACCGTGTTCTACCTCTACGACCGCGACGCCCAGCACCGGATCCGCGCGCTCGTCCCGGACGTCAGGCTGGTCGCGGTGCTGCGCGACCCCGCCGAGCGGGCGCACTCGAACTGGGCGCACCTGCGCGGGGCCGGCCTGGAGCCGGAGGCGGACTTCGCGACGGCGCTGGCCCGGGAGCCCGAGCGGGTCGCAGCGGGCTGGGCCCACTTCTGGCACTACGCCGCGCAGGGCCGCTACGGCGAGCAGCTCGGCACCTCGAGTCGCTCACCGGCCGCGACCTGTCGGACTCAGCGCTGACCGGACCCAGAGGCGGACGAGCAGGCGTGCGGCCACGGCACGGTGGGGCCGCGCGGCTCGGGCGTCGAGCACCACCTCGCCGCCGTCCCGCGCCGTGACCGGGCGGCGCGGGCGGCGGCGTGGACCGCGGTCGTCTCGGCGTCGTCGACGGGCCAGACGACTGCGAGCAGGCACACTGAGCGCATCAGGGTGGCGGTCGGGGCGGCTCGGGCGCGCGCGCCGCCGTCGTCGGAAGCTTCCTGGCGAGCAGCTCAAGCACCCGGGCCAGCGCGCCCTGGCGGCGGCGGCGCCGGTGCGTCAGCGGGCGGCCGCCCGCCCGAGCAGGACAGGTCGCCGACGTCGACGACGACGGCGCGGAAAGGCGGCCGGTCGTCCCCGGCGGGGCGCGGGATCGCCGGCGCCGAACGGCACCGACGGATGCAGGGCGAGCGCAAGGCGGCGCAGCGCGCGCAGACCTCCTTGGTCGGCGAGCGGGCGCGGCAGGCCCAGGGCGGAGCAGGGTGAGCGGCGGGTCAGCACCGGATCGAGGGCTGAGCCCAGCGCCGCGTACCGGAGTGGCGCGCTCGCGCTCGACGTCGGCGCAGGTCGACAGGACGCTCTGGTCGCGGCGAGGAGCTCGAGACCTCGCGCGCGGGCACGAGCGCGGCGCTGCGGTTCGTGGCGGGAGCGTCGCCAGGAGTCACCGGAGGTCGTCGACCAGGAACACGGCGGGCGGGGGCGGCGGGGCGGGGATCACGGTGGTCCCGGCGGTGACGGGCCGGGCCCACGCGCCGGGACGCGGACGGTCTGAGCGAACCACGCGACGGTGGTCGGCGGCCGTCAGATCGGGCGACAGCCGCTCCAGGCGACCGGCACAGGTCGACGTGCGCGCGGCGCACCAGCATCACTCCGCGACGGAGGAACCCGCAGCGGGCGGATCGTGGCGCGCCCGGCGACGCCACCACCAGAGCTGTCCGCAGGTCACAGCCGGGGACTGGCCCGTTCGGGGCAACGGGTACCTCCTGGGCTGCGCGCATGCAGCTGGGCTTCACGCACGTCGCCGGCGAGTCCCCGGCCCGGGCGGCGTACGCCGACACCTCGACCTGGCGGTCGCCGCGGAGGAGCTGGGCATGGCCCCTCTGGGTCGCCCAGCACCACGCGGGCGCCACTCGACGGACTGCTGCCCTCGGCTGCTGACGCTGCTGGCCGCGGTGGCCGGAGGACGTCGACGGTCCGGCTCGGGACCGCGGTCGTCGCCGCCCCGTTGGAGGATCCGTGGCGGCTCGCCGAGGACGCGGCCGTCCTCGACACCCTGGCGGCAAGGGCGCTCGAGCTCGGCGTCGGCGCGGGCGCCGACCCGGCGGCCTCCGCCCGGGCCGCCACGACCACGCGCGCCGCCACCAGCAGTGCGCCGACGTCGTCGACCGGGTCCGCGACGCCCTCGCGGGCTCCGCCCTCGTCCCAGCGCCCGGCCTGCGCGAGCGGATGTGGTGGGCGACCGGCACCCCGTCGGCCGTCTGACGCCGCCGCCCGCCGCGGGCTCGGTCTGGTCACGGGACAGCCGGTCGACGCGCCGAGCAGCGCCACCGTGCTCACCGACCTCGACCTAACTACTGGGCACTCGCCACCGCCCCGCGCGTGGCCGACCCGCGCGGTCGGCGTCGAGGGGACCTGCCGGACGCCGTCGCGCGCCTGCGCTCGGACTTGGCCCTGGCGTGGGCGACCGGAGCTGCTCGTGCAGGCCTGGCCGGCCCCGCGCCGGGTTCAAACGCCAAGCTCGCGCTGATCCGCGGGCTGGCCGGGCGCGCTCCGCGCCCGTGAGCGCTTTCGGGTGTCATAGCACCGGAGAGCGCTCACGCGAGGCTCCACCTCACAGGGCGGCGCGGGTCCAGTCGTTGACGAACTCGGTGCCGCTGCGCTTGAACAGCTGGGTCACGGGCAGCGGCGCTCGGTCTCGGAGACGAGCGTCGCGAACTGCTCGTCGTCGGCGTCGGTCGCCACCGTGGCGCGGACCTCGACGCGGTCGAAGTTGGCGTTGCCCTCCGCTCCGCCGACGAGCACGGCGGTGTCGAGGTCGCCCTGGATGTGGAAGCTCCAGGCGCCGAGGGTGATGCCGAGGTCCTTTGGCGACCAGCGACGCGGTGACCTGGTTGCAGGAGGTCAGCGAGCCGAGCGCGTAGAACAGCGGGCTCGGGGCGGAGTCGGCGCCGCCGAACGCGGGATAGGCGTCGGTGTGGAAGACGTGTCCGGCGTCGCCTTCGGCGGTGAGCGTCTGGGCGACGCCGGTGCCCTCGCCGTGGACGGCGAACGGGACGACGGTCTCCTTGGGCTGGATCGCCATGACGGTGCTCCTTCTCGGTGGAGGGGATGTGCGGCGCGGGACGGCGACTGCGGTGAGCGGCGCGGATGGTTCGTGGTCGAGCGTCGCGACCAGACGGCCGCTAGACGTTCTCGCCAGGTGGCGACGATGCTGACCACGGCGGTGAGCACCAGGTACGCGCAGGCGAGCCACGGCGAACCGGGACGGCGGCCAGCAGCAGGGGTCGAGGATCGACGGCGTGAGGCCTGAGGCGTAGATGCCGCTGCCCTGGTAGACCAGCGACAGCCGGAGTAGCGGGTGCGGGTGGCCGAACAGCTCCGCGAACAGGGTCGACTCGGTGCCCGACTGCACGCCGTAGATCACGCCGAGCAGCAGGACGAGCACCACGACCAGCAGCGATCGAGCCCGACCCGATGCCGGCGAAGGCCGGGGAACGCCGAGCCCGAAGGCGACGCCGCCCGCGGCGAACACCCGCGGCGCCCGAAGCGGTCGGCGAGCCGCCCCGGCGAGGGGGACGACGGCCGCGCTGACCAGCCCGCCGATCGTCACGGCGACCAGCACCTCGTGCGCGGCATGCCCGACGGTCACGGCGGCGTAGGTCAGGACGAAGACGCCCCAGGTGTTGAACGCGGCGCCCTCGGCCCAGCGGGCCAGCAGGCCCCAGCCGAGGTTGTGCCGCGACGCGGCTCCGCACGACGTCGACGATCGGGCGCGCGGTGACCTCGGCGCCGCCTGCATCTTGCGGAAGGCGGGGGTCTCGTGGACCTGGAGGCGCACGACGAGGCCGATGACGACGAGCACGACGCTGACGAGGAACGCGATCCGCCAGCCCCAGGCCAGGAACGCCGGTCGTCCATCAGCACGCCGAGCAGCGCGAACACCCCGGTGCCGAGCGAGAGCCGAGGCCGAGCCGATCTGCGGGCTCGAGCCCCACAGCCCGCGCGCCCGGGCGGCGCGTACTCGACGGCCATCAGCACCGCGCCGCCCCACTCGCCGCCGACGGCGATCCCGCCGAGGACGCGCAGCACGACCAGCAGGATCGGGGCCCACAGCCCGATCGCGTCGAACGAGGGCAGCAGGCCGATCAGGTGGTCGCGACCCCGGCCAGGATCATCGTGGCCACGAGGGTCGTCTTGCGCCCGACCCGGTCGCCGAGGTGACCGAACAGGATGCCGCCGATGGGGCGGGCGACGAACCGACGGCGAACGCGCCGAACGCGCCGAGGGTCTGGAGAGCCGCTGTTCCCCGGGGAAGAACAGCTGGGGAACACGAGGCTCGCCGGCGGTGGCGAAGAGGAAGAAGTCGTACCACTCGATCGGTGGTGCCGATCAGCGACGCGGTCAAGACCTTCCGGGCCTGGCCCGGCGGACCGCTCGGCCTCGGCTCGAGGGTCGGTGGGGTCGGTCGTGCTCAATGGGAGTCCTCACGGTCGAACTCGGGACCCGGGCGCGCGCGGGACGGCCGGGAGGGGCTCGAGGACCGGACGCGCGTGGCGGCGCGCCGGTGCCTCAGCCGCGACAGGCGTGGAAGGTCAGCCGGCGTCGACGACGTGGCGCCGCCGGGTGAGGGCGACGGCGGGCAGCACGCGACCCCGGCGAGCGGGGGTCGGGCGCGCGGCGGGCACGGTCGCCCATCGTGCCCGACCGACGCGCGGGACGCGGCCAGGGTCTCCCGACAAAGGTGCGCGACCTGGAAAAGTCAGAACAATTGGGCGGGCAAGGGGTCTCACCAACGAGTGGGTACGCCCCTGGCGGCCAGCAGGCGAAGGCGCACGTCGACGGATCCCTGGTCGGGGTCCTGGACGACGCGCGTCACAGGTGAGCGCAGCGTCAGACGTCGACCACGGCCCGCGACGGCGCGGAATGCTTTGACCGGGTCTCGGATCGCCTGCCAGCGTTCCGCCTGTGCGCCTCCACCTCCTCGTCGCCGTCGTCCGGCGACACGTGGATCTCCGGCGCACCTGCAGTGCCCTCTGTCCGACCCGACACCCGACACCCGGCCGAGTGGCCACGATGGCGGCACCGCCGCCCGATCCTGCGCCATGACACTGGCACCGCGACGGCCCCCCTCCCCGTTTCCTCGGACGGCCCCGCGCGCGCCCCCCGACGGCCGCGGACGGGCCGGCGGGCGTCCGCACATGCGCCGAAGGATCTCCCCATGAAGCGAACGAATGGTTCGTCGTCGCCACGGCGCTGGCGGACCCCGATGGCCGTCGCGATGGCGTTCGACGCGCCCCGACCGCCCCCACGATCCCGGGGAACCGCGCTCAAGCCCACGATCATCTGCAACGACGGGCGGGCGGGCTGTGCATGGGCACCGAGCAGGGGGACACTTCATCGGGCCAACGTCGTCGACCGCATCTTCGGTCAGGGGGGCGACGACGACATCGAGCAGAACGCCGTCTTCCTGTTCGGTCCCAGCGACGACGCCCACGGCGGCAAGGGCCGTGACTGCATCGACGGCGGCGGCGGCGTCTCGCGCCAGTTCGGCGACGAGGGCGACGACAACGTCCCCTGCGAGTTCACCTTCTTCGTCGACCCGCAGGCGGCGCTGACCAGCGGGCCGGGCGACGACATCGTCCACGGCGGCACGGGCGACGACTCGATGGACGGCATCTTCGACAGCGACAAGCTGTACGGGGACACCGGCGACGACCTCCTCAACGACCCGTACCCGTTCGACAGGGACGAGCTGTACGGCGGCCGGGCAACGACATCGAGGTTAACGCCGCCGACGGCAATGACGACATCGTCAACGGCGACGGCCCGTTCGCGGGCGACACCAGCCTCGAGAAGCCCCGGCCCGAGCGCGGCTACCAGGAGACGGGCAAGAACAAGGACGTCGACACCTGCTACGGCGACCCGGGCGACGTCATCAACTGCGAGAAGATCATCACCCCTTCGCCTCCCGCTGTGATCAGCCCGAACGGGCCGGTCCCGCCCCCGGGCCCTCGTCGAGAACTTCCTCATCGCGCCGTCGAACGCGGCGCCGTGATCGCGTCGGTCGACCGATGATCGCGCCCGCGCCCAGCTCCGCCCACCGGGCCCGGTCGCGTTCAGCCCGCCGACGACGCTCGTCGCGGCGCCACGCGCGCCCATCGGGCGGGCCGACGCGGGTCGTGTCCCGGGCGGTCTCCACGCCGCCACTCCGACTCCGCGTCGATCTCGGCGCCCGGCAGGACGATGCGGTGAGGTGACAGCAGGAGCCCGAGCAGGAGCGCGACGAGGTCTGCCGCCGGCGCGAGACGGGCGACGACCCAGAGCACGGTCGCGACGAGGCGGAGCCGACGCCGTCCCCCGGCCGCGGCGCGTCGCGGTCGGGCGCGACGCGGTGACCACGGCAGGCCGGAGCAGCACGACGAGCAGCACCCAGCGCAGGACCTGCCTCGAGTCACCCGCCCGAAGCCCGACGCCGAGGACCAGCTCCTGCGACGGCGACCAGACGAGCGACGATCGCGAAGACGACGGCGCCGACCTTCAGCGCCAGGCGAGCAGCCGGAGCGATCGCGCCGCCCGACGTCGCCGGAGCGGCGATGCTCGCGCCGCGATGAGGTTCGGGACTCCGACGCGCCGTGGAACAGCGCCGCCAGCGCCGAGTCGCCGAGGCCGACGGTCAGCCGCCGTCGCCGACCTCGACCACGTCCAGCAGCTGGTCGGCGACGAGCCCCGCAGGGCGCTCGGCAGGCCTGACGACACGCTCTCGATCGTCGACGGCGACCTGCGGCCGGGTCGGCGACCAGCCCGTAGGCGACACGCGATGAGCGCCGGGAAGATCGCGAGGACCCGAAGAACGCCACACCGCCGCCAGCTCTCGTTGTCGGTGCCGATTCTGGGCGAACGCGCGTCGCAGATCTGCCACCTCACGACGCGTCGCGGCGGGCACCTCCGCGGTGACGCGGCCTCCGGCCGGCGGCCGGTCGGCGCGGCCTCCCGGTCGCGCCCGAGGAACGGTCCGCGTCGACCGCGGCCTGGACGCCGGGTCCTCGGGGCGACCGACGGGCGATGAGGCCAACATCGAGCAGTGCGCCGCTGCTGAACGAGCCCGTCTGGTCCCGACGCCCGGTGCGCTGCGGGTCGGTATAGCGACCCCGCCCCGCACGCGAAGCCACGGGCCGCAGGCCCACGGTCAGAAGTACGCGTTGGCCGGCAGCGGGGCGCCGTTGACGACGTGGTCGCCGATCGCCACGGCCTTGTAGGCGGTCGGGTTGTGCAGGGTGAGCGTGCGGATGTTGCGCCAGTGCCGGTCGAGGTTGCGCGAGCGGCTCGCGGCGGAGGCGCCGCCGACGGCGAACAGCGACGACGCTGCCGCGAGGGCGGCGTCGTCGACGTGGACCTTCTTCCTTCGCCGCGGCGAGCGACGCGGCGGCGATGAGGTCGGGTCCGGTGCCCGGCCCGCTCGGCGGCGTCGGCGGCCTCGACGACGTCGGCGGCGGCGAGGACGGCGGTCTCGGCGACCCACGCCGTCGACGCGATGCGGCCGACCGTCTCGTGCAGCACGGGGTCGTGTGCGGGCACGGCGGCGGGGGCGTGGGAGAACCCGCGGACCCGGCCCTGCAGCAGGGTCCGGGCGTCGGTCACCACCGTGCGGAGGATCCCCGCCATCACCGCCTGCAGGTAGAGCTGCAGGTAGGGCGCGTCGGCGGCGTTGCGCTCGCCGCCGCGGTTCGACCGGGTCGCGAGCACCTCGAGTCGTCGACGCGGACGCCGTCGAGGACCGTCGTGCCCGTCCCGGTGCGCGACGGCCCAGGCCGTCCCAGTCGTCGAGCACGCTCACCCCGGCCCGGGTGGTGGGCACGATCACCGACGCCCCGCGGTCGGCCTGCTCGGGCGGCGTGCCGGCGGGGTCGAGGACGGTGGCCCACACGGCGACGAGGCGTCGGCGAACAGCGTTCCCAGCAGTAGGCCTTGCGGCCGTCGAGCCGCCAGCGTCCGCGCTCGCGGGTGAGGGTCGTGGCGTAGTCGGACGCCCCGGCGGCGTTGCCCGCCTCGGAGGAGGCGTTGCCGACGAGCTGCCCGTTGCGCACCGCCTCGAGCAGCGGCGGCGCGAGGGCCCGTCGGGCAGGCGCAGGATCTCGCGGACCTGCCAGAAGTGCGCGCGCAGGATGTGCGCGACCACCGGGTCGGCCGCGGCGAGGTCGATCACCAGGCCGAGCAGCTCGCGCATCGTGGCGGGCGAGGCCCCGTCCTGGGGAGGGTCACCGCGCCCAGCCGGGCGGCGCGCAGCCGGGCGATCGGCTCGAACGGGTTGACGTCGTCGCGGTCGCGCTCGGCGGCGCCCTCGCCGATCGCGGCGACGAGCTCGTCGAAGCCGCCCGCCCGCAGGGTGGCCGCGGGCGGGGTCAGCACGATCGCGGTCACGCCGGGACCTCCTGGGACGACGGGCGAGGGGGACGAGCCATGGCGACGCCAACCTCGCGCGGGTCACGAGCAGGCGAGGCGCCCGTCGCGCAGCACCGCGGCGACCTCGCCGCCCGCCGCGTCGACCGTCGAGCGGCCTCGGCGGGCGGTCTCGCCGGTGCCGACGGTCGCCGGGGCCACCGACTCCGCGCGACGCGTGAGGCCGGGATCGGGGTCGCCGCGCGAGCGAGGCGCGGTCGGCGGGGATGAGGGCGCCGAGGATCTCGCTCGCCGCCGTGGCGAACCGCGGTCGCGGCCCGCCCGCACGACCGGCAGCAGCGGCTGGTCGGCGGGGAGGGCGTCGAGCGCGCCAGCGCCTCGCCGCGGGTCGCCGCCCGGTCAGCGTGCCGGGCGGCGCGACCGGACAGGGCCCGGCGAGCAGCCGGGGCCTGGTCGTCGTCGAGGAAGCCGGTCCGGCGCAGCCAGTCCTCGAGTGGTACTTCGAGAGGTAGCCGCGGCCCGAGTCGGGCAGCACCGCGACGACGACGGCGTCGGCCAGGGCGCGCCACGCGCAGGGCGGCGCCAGGCCCGACGAACCACCGACCAGCAGACCCTCGTCGCGCGCCAGCCTGCGGGTCACCACCACCGACTCCCGGTCGGGGATCGACTCCACCCGGTCGACGACCTCGCGGTGGTAGGTCGCGGGCCAGGGTCGTCGACGGTCTCGGGGTGCCGGTAGCGCCCGACGGCCTCGACCATGAAGGGGCTGCCGTCGCCGCCGCCGAACACCGAGGTCACGGGGTCCGCCCCGATCACGGTCACGGCCCCCTGCTCGCGCAGGTAGCCGCCGGTGCCCGAGATGGTGCCGCCGGTGCCGATGCTCGCCACGAGGTGGGTGACGGTGCCGCCCGTGTCGGCCCAGATCTCCGGGCCGGTGGTGCGGCGGTGGACGTCGGGGTTGGCGGGGTTGCCGTACTGGTCGGCGAACCAGCCGCCGGGGTCTCGCGGGCGAGCCGGCGGGCGAGCTGCGACGACCTGGTCGGGGTGGTGGCGCGGCAGCGCCGGGCTGGTCTGCACCACCTCGGCGCCGTAGGCGCGCAGGACCGCGATCTTCTCGGGCGCGGTCGTGTCGGGCAGCACGCACAGCATGCGGTAGCCCCGCGCGGCGGCGGCCTGCGCGAGGCCGAGCCCGGTGTTCCCGCTCGTCCCCTCCACGATCGTCCCGCCCGGCGCCAGCGCCCCGGACTCCTCGGCCGCGAGCACCATCGACAGCGCCGCCCGGTCCTTCACCGACCCGCCGGGGTTGAGGTACTCGAGCTTGACGTGGACCGCCGCCGCGATGCCCGGTGACCCGCGCAGGGTCACCAGGGGGTGCCGCCGACGAGGTCGAGCAGGACTCGTGCACGATCTGCGACACGCGTCACACCCTGGTCGACCGGCGCAGGGTGCCAACCCCAGGTTCTCCCGCAGCGTGGTGCCCTCGTACTCGGTGCGGAAGGAGCTGCGCTCCTGCAGCAGCGGGACGACGCGGTCGGCGAACTCGTCGAGCCCGCCCGGTGTGATGTGCGGGACCAGCACGAATCCGTCGCTCGCGTCGGTCTGCACGAAGTCGTCGATGGTGTCGGCGACCCGGCCGGGGTGCCGACGAAGGTGTGGCGCCCGTTCTTCGCGATGACCACCTCGCGCAGCGACCAGGTGCCTTCGGCCTCGGCGACCTCGCGCCACTGGTGCGCCGTCGCGATCGGGTCGCGGTACTGGCGCACGCTCGCGCGGCCCTTGGAGATGTGGCGCCCGCTGTCGACGTCGTCGTCGGTCTTCGGGTCGAACGAGGGCACCGGGGCCGTCCGGGTCGCGGTCGGAGAGGTCGAGGTTCCACAGCTGCTCGGCGAACTTGATCGCCGTCGCGCCGCTGATCTGCTGGCGCTGCACCTCCCGGGCGTTCTCCGCGGCCTCGTCCTCGGTGTCACCGAGCACGAACGTCGCGGCCGGGAGGATCTTCAGGTCCTCCGGCTGGCGGCCGAACCGCGCGAGGCGGGCCTTGACGTCGGCGTAGAACTCCATGCCGGCCTGCTTCTCGGCGTGCCGGGTGAAGATCGCGTCCGCGGACGCCGCCGCGAACTCCCGGCCCTCCTCCGAGTCGCCGGCCTGGATGATCACCGGGTGGCCCTGCGGGCTGCGGGGCAGCGGGAACCGGCCGGTGATGTCGAACTGGTCGGTGTGGATGTCGAACTCGCCGCCGTCGGTGTCCCAGAGCTGCTTCGCGACGTCGAGCATCTCCTGCGCCCGCAGGTAGCGCTTGTCCTTCGGCAGGTAGCCGCCGCGGCGGAAGTTCTCGCCGGTGAACTCGTCCCAGCTGGTCACGAGGTTCCACGCGGCGCGCCCGCCCGACAGGTAGTCCAGCGAGGCCAGCTTGCGGGCGACGTCGAGCGGCTCGTTGAACGTCGAGTTCACCGTGCCGGCCAGGCCGACGTGCGAGGTCACCGCCGCCATCGCCTGCAGGATCGACAGGTTGTCCGGGCGCCCGACGACGTCGAGGTCGTAGATCCTCCCGCCCTGCTCGCGCAGCCGCAGGCCCTCGGCGAGGAACAGGAAGTCGAACAGCCCCCGCTCGGCGGAGCGGGCGAAGTGCTCGAACGACGCGAACTCGATGTGGCTGCCCGACGACGGGTCGCTCCAGACGGTGGTGTTGTTGACGCCGGGGAAGTGCGCGGCGAGGTGGATCTGCTTCTTCGACCTGGGACCATCACTGCTTCGTCATCTGCACTCCGGCGTAGCGGTCGGCGGGCTTCTCGAGTCCGAGCAGCCCGCGCAGGGTGTCCGCCTCGTAGGCGGTGCGGGTCAGGCCGCGGCGGGCCAGCTCCGGCGCGAGGTCGCGGGTGATGCGGGGGAGGTCGTGCTCGGCGACGGCGGGTCGCAGCCGCGCCCCGTCGAACCCGGCGGCGGCCCAGCCCTCGAGCTTCGTCGACGAGCTGGTCGACCGCGGTGCCGGCGAAGACGTCGGCGTCGGCGCGCAGCGTCCGCTCGCCGTCGAGCCGGTCCAGCGCGTGCTGGCGGCTCGCGGTCGGCGTCGTCGTCGAGGAAGACGACAGGTCGCCGAGCACCGTCGTGGGCCGGTCGCCCGATCTCCGCCTCGGCGGACGCACCCCGGCGAGCGTCGTCGCCGGCGTCGCCGGTGGGCCGTCGCACCCGACGCCGTCGGCGTGTCGTGAACACGAGGTCGGCGCAGCGGGCGGCGAGCCGGTAGGCGGTGTCGACGTGCGGCGCGGTGACGACCGGCTGCCCCTGCGGCGGGCGCGGCGTGATCGACGGGCCGCGGACGGCGAAGTGCGAGCCGACGAAGTCGACGTAGTGCAGCTTGTCGCGGTCGACGAAGCGGTTCGTCGCGGCGTCGCGGACCACGGCGTCGTCCTCCCAGGAGTCCCACAGCCGGCGCTGGACCTCGACGTGGTCGGCCGCCTCGTCGAACAGCGTCTCGCGGTCTCCGCGGCCGGGTCGCGGCGGCCGAACAGGGCGGCCTCCGCCGGGTCGCCGAGACCCGATCCGCTCGCCCGGCTGCGCGGCCCCGGTGACCCAGTCCAGCGTCGCGATCTGCGTCGAGCCGTGGAACGGCTCGGTGTGCGGCGCGGGCGCCGGGCTCGACGCTGGGTGCCACCTGGTGCCCTCGAGCGCGACGGCCAGGTGCAGGCCCTGCTGTGGTGCGGACATGGGGGTGCCGGCTCGGTGATCGGTGCGGGGTGTCGGTGCCGGGCAGCGGAACGCCGTGGACGGCGACGAAGCCGTGAACGTCAGGTGTCGTAGAGGCCGATGGCGCCGCCGGCGTGCGCCTCGGCGGGCGATGCCCGGACGAGGGAAACGGGACCAGCGCCGAGGCGAGGCCGCCCCTGGTGGTCGGGGTGGTGCACCGCGCTGATCACCGGGCGGACGGAGGCGCTCGCCGGCCATCGCCACGAGCTCGGCCGACCCGCACACCCAGGTAGGTGCGCCCAGGCGATCTCGCGCTCGAACGCCGGGGCGGGTGAGCGCGACCAGCGCGGGTGTCGACGTCGTCGGGGCCGAGCACGACGGCGTCGGGGCGGGTCCGGCCGCGGTCTGGGCGACGAGCTGCACGCCTGCGCCCGCGACCCAGCCCGCCGCGGGCTCGACCGCCGCGTCGAGCCGATCACCGCGGTGGCGTCGGCCCGGCGAGGGATCGCGGCTCCGCCCACGGACTCGTCGCGGGTGGCGCGAGGAACGGCGCCGGACGTCGGGCGCGTAGCGCGCGTCGCCGTGACGCAGCGCGACGGCCCGAGCAGGGCGTGACGGATGGGGTCGCCGAGCGGATGGTCCCCACCGAGGTGCCTTCCACGAGCGGATCGTCCGGCGTGGCGCGGCAACCGGGCGGGGCCCCGAGCGACCTGCGGGGAGCCCACGCCGTCGAGCCAGCGCCGGAGACCAGCGGGCCGAGGCGTGCGCTCACGGGATCACCGTAACCCCGACGGGCGCGACCGGGCGAGCCGCGCACGGACGCTCACGCGCCGGGACGACGGACCGCGGCGACGCCGACGGGCGCGCAGCCCGGCGAGGCGGTCCTCGACCGGTAGACCGAGGTCGGGGACGACGTCGGAGGACGGGGCCGACGAGCCGCGTCGGGTCGGGCAGTCGAGGGTCGCAGATGCGGTGCCGACGCTGTCCCCGCCGCGCCCGGCCGAGGAGACCGCGCCGTCGGCGGGTGGTGCGGCACAGGGCGCACATCGCGGTACGACGGGTGCCCCCACGGCGGGCCGCAGCAGGACGCCCACGACGACGCCACGTGCCGGGCCACGAGGTAGGCCTGCATCCGCGGATCGCGCCAGCCGACGAACCGACGGCGTCGAGGTCGGTGCCCTGACCCCGGCGGCCAGTCGCCGGCGGGCGTCGCCCCGCGAACAATTGATCATCGACCGGCGCGTCGGCGTCGAGTGGGCTCACGAGGCCTCCGTGGTGCGTCGAACGCCGCGGGTCGGTGAGCGCCCGAGGGTGCCCACGGGGACGGTGACCAGCGGTTCCCCGGGCGAGAGAGTCGCGCAGCGGTGGGGAGCCGCGAGTCGGTGCCCGCGACCGTGAGCGCGGGCACGTCGCGAGCGCGTCGGCGTCGACCTCCGCGGTCAGGGCCGGCACGAGCAGGGCCCCCAGGAACGAGGCGGTGTCGCGACGGTCCTCGCCCTCGCGGGTCCGGCCCTCGTCGAATGGATCCGCACCAGCGCCGCGAGGCCAGCCCTGCCGCGGCGCCGTACCAAGGCGTCGACGGGACCTCGACGGCAGCGAACGTCGAGCACGGCACCAGCGGTGGTCGTGGGCGAGCACACCGGCGACGAGGTCGGGGCGCGCGGTCGCGAGGGTGAGCGCGACGACGGTCCGCTGCAACCGACCAGATGCGGGCCCGCCGCGAGGCTGGAGCAGAGCGGCGAGGTCGCGGGCCAACGGCCGGCGGGCGGGTCGTCGCCCTCGCCTTCGCTCCGAAACCGCGCGGGTCGTAGGTCAGCACCGTGACTCGCTCGCGAGCTCCGAGAGCGGCGATCGCCGCGTCGTCGTGGGCGCGCCGACCAGCACCATCAGGGGACGCGCCCCGCAGCTCGTAGGGCATCGTCGCACCGGGGACGGCGAGGTGGTGACGCGTCGCCCGACCGGCAGGCGCGGTCGCCGGGGCCAGTGAGGCGGCGTCGATGGCGCCGACGCGGGCGAAGGGACGACTCGACCGGCGCGGGTCGGCGGCGCCGCGGCGCTCGAGGTCGGCGAAGCCGTGCAGGGTGCGCGGACGAAACGGACGGCATCGGTCAGGTCGGGCCCGTCGAGGCCGTAGGCGGGAAGACGGCGCCCGCACGATCCGCGCGCCGTCGCCACGTCGTCCGACGCGGGCGCGGGCGGCAGCAGGCCATCCGGCCGCTGAGGGCGTAGCGCCGGTACGCGTCGGCGGGCCGCGAGCGCATCGCCCGGCGGCCCGCCACCGCGTCGCCCAATCGCGCGGCGAGCCTCGCCGCCAGCCCGCTCACCCGCGCCCGCAGGTCGTCCAGCCCTGACGTGGGTGTAGAGGCTGGGGTCGGCCACGCCGCGTTGTCGGACCGCGGCCAGGCTGATCCGGTCGGGCCCCCCGATGTCCGTTGGCCACGACCACTCACTGCCGTGCTCAGACCGGGCGCCACGGCGCGTGGCCTCGGGTCGAGCCTGCCGATCTGGAAGGCGCCCCGCCAGCCACCTCGAGGACGCGGTCGCTGTCCACGGACGGATCGGCGAACGGCGTTGAGCACGAGCAGTAGGTCGACGCGCACGGTCACGCTCGGGTCGCGCCGGCTCGGGGTCGGGGCGGTGGTCGAGCTCCGGGCCGGTAGGTGACCAGCCACCATGTCGCCGACGTCCGTGGCCGCGCAGCGTGCGTCCGGCCCTGTCGACGCCGAACGAGCGATCGGCAGCGGCGAGCTCCATCCACTCGCGTCGAGCGCCAGGTCCCGGTCCAGGGCGAACGCTCCGGCCCACGGCCTGGTCGGCGTCGGCGCGAGCAGCGCGCCCTCGTGGGCGAAGCGGCGCGCGAAGAACGCCGGCCCGCCACACTGGGAGACCGCCACCAGACCGGGCGTCGGGGCCGGCGTCGCGCAGCGCGCCGCGAGGGCCGCAGCGCCCGACGACTGCGATCCAGTCGCCTCGGACGCGCATCACGAGCCGGACGGGTCGAGCGAGCGCATGGCGGTGTCGTCGACCATCGTCGTGGCCCGGTGCGGACCGTGGTCTCGAGCCAGCGCAGCTCCTCGCCGACGTGGGTGGTGAGCTGCGCGAGGTTCCACCCCGGGCAGGAGGGCACGCGCACCTCAGGTCGGCGCTGGCGAGGTCGTCGCGCAGCGCGCGGGCCTGCGCCCCGCGTAGCGCCTGAAGGGGAGCCGGGGCCGCAGGCCGCTGGTCATGTCCTCCTCGGCATGGGGACGCCGACGTCGCGCGCGGTTGCAGTCGACAACCGGGTCGGGCGATCGCGGTCAGCAGGGCACACGAACGGCGCGTTCGCTCCGTCTATCGGAGCGAACGCGACGTTCGTGCGAAGAGAGTCCTACGCTGCGAGGCCTCGCGGCGGGGAGGACCCAGTTCGCGCACCCAGTGGCAGGTGTAGCCGAACGGGATCCGCTGCAGGTAGTCCTGGTGCTCGGGCTCGGCCTCCCAGAAGGCGCCCGACGGCTCGACCTCGGTGACGACCGGGCCCGGCCAGAGCCCCGAGGCGTCGACGTCGGCGATGGTGTCGAGGGCGACCCGCCGCTGCTCGTCGGAGGTGTAGAAGATCGCCGAGCGGTAGCTGCGCCCTCGGTCGTTGCCCTGGCGGTCCTTCGTCGACGGGTCGTGGATCTGGAAGAAGAACTCGAGCAGGTCCCGGTACGAGATGACGTTCGGGTCGAAGACGATCTCGACGGCCTCGGCGTGGTCGCCGTGGCGCCGGTAGGTGGCGTTCGGGGTGTTCTCGTCGCCGGAGTAGCCGACGCGCGTGGAGATCACGCCGGGTCGGTGGCGCAGCAGCTCCTGGGCGCCCCAGAAGCATCCACCGCCAGGTTCGCGGTCTCAGTGGCCACGGGGTCCTCCTCGATCTCGGCTCGTCACATGTACAACGCGCCGCCCCCTGCGACCTTCCCGCCCGGGTGCTCCGCGGCGTCGCCCGCGCCGCTCACCCACACGAGGCGTCCTGCTCGCCGGCGATACAGCCCGGGGCGGGCCCGCCAGCACGGCCGAGCCGGCACGACGGCCTCGCCACAGCGAAGAGGTTGATCTTCCGATCGCAGCAGGTTCACGCCGCCGTCGAGGTCCTCACGACCCGGTACGACATGACCGCCGCCGAGGCCTCGACACTGCTCACCGAGTGGGCGCGCCGCACTCGGCTGAGCGCGTCGACGATCGCGACCTGGGTCGTCGACGACGGAGGCGCCGCGGCCGGCCGCGCGGGTGACGTCGCCGCGGCGGCCTGGGACCACCGGGAGGCGGGCGCGAGCACCGCGCTCGAGATCGCGACCCGGCGCTCACGTGCGCTCGCGCACCCGCGGCAGGACGTCGCGGCCGAGGCGCGACGTCGTCGAGGGGGTCGAAGCCGCGCAGCAGGAACGTCGTGACGCTGATGTCGACGTAGTCGAGCAGGGCCGCGGCGACGGTGTCGGGGGTGCCGACGCGCGCGGTGGAGGTGCCCGCGGCGCCGGTCGCCGAGGCGGTCGGGGTCCACCGCGCGCGGTCGTGCCGCTCGCCGCGCTCGGCGGCGGCGAGCAGGCGCCGCGAGCCGGTGTTGGTGCGCGTCGCGTCGGCGGCGCGTGCGGTGGTGGTGCGGCCGGTGAACGAGCTGCCCCGCACCGCCCGCGGCCTCGATGCGCGCGAGGACGTCGTGAGCGCGCTCCCACGCCTCGCTCCTCGGTGTCGCGAGGATCGGGCGGAACGAGACGCTGATCCGCGGCATCGTCCCGTCGGCGCGGCCGCGTGGACGGCGGCGATCTGCTCGGCGGTCTCGGCCAGCGGCTCGCCCCAGAGGGCGAAGACGTCGGCGTGCCTGCCCCCGACCCGGTGGGCGTCGGGCGACGAGCCGCCGAACGAGAGCGGGATCCGGGCCGCTGCACCGGGCGCACGACGGCGTGCACGTCGGCGACGTCGTAGCGCCGCCGTGGTGGTCGAACGGGCTCGGGCTCGGTCCAGGTGCGGGTGAGGACCTCGAGGTACTCGTCGGTGCGCGCGTAGCGCTCGGCCTTGTCGGCACGGTCGCCGTCGCGGGCCTGGTCGGCGTCGCTGCCCCCCGAGACGACGTGGACGGTGACCCGCCCGCCGGAGAACACGTCGAGGCTCGCGAAGGCTCGCGCCGCGAGCGTCGGGGCCATGAAGCCGGGGCGGTGGGCGACGAGGAAGCGCAGCCGCTCGGTGTGCGCTGCGGCGTACGCGGCGACCTGCAGTCCGTCGGGGCCCGACGCGCTGTGCCCGACCAGCACCTGGTCGAACCCGGCGTCCTCGTGAGCGTTGACGAAGCGCCGCACGAAGGCCGGGTCGACCGCCGGTCCCTGCGCGGGTGGATCTCCGAGGACAGCTGCGTGCTGATCTGGCCGACGAACTCCACGGTCATGGCGCCGCATACCCCTGCGGTGCGGCCGGTGAGTGATCGGCGACGGTGCGTTGACAGCCACCGACGGGTGACGTTGGCTGGTCGACGTGCTGGCCGCCCCGTCCGTGCTGCGCGCCGCCTGGCGCCACCACGTCGACCTGTGCCGCACCGCCGCCGCGCTCTGTCGTCGCTGACCTCGACCGTCCGCGGCCCCACCCCCCAGCGACGGAGCCCTGCGCCATGAGCGAGCCGCCCCGGACGCACGCGCGTCCACCACCCCGACACACCGGCGACCGCTCCAGGACGAGCGCGTCGACCGCGTCTCGCGGCATCGCCCTCTCCGAGGACTGGGCGGCGACGATCGTCGGCCTGCTGATCCTCGCGATCGTCCTCGTCGGCCTCTGGCCCGGCTGGCTGGTGCCCTGATGGCGAGCACCGGGTCCAGCGAGTCCCACCCCCCCCACCCACCGCGCCGCCGCCGACACCGGCCCGATCCCAGCGCAGCGCCGTTGCCCCAGACGCCCGACGGCAGGCGGCGGTCGGCTGGACCCTGCTCGGCCTCGTCGTCGTCCTCGGCCTGGCGCTGCTCGCCGGGCTGCTGGCCGACGGCGTCCCCGAGCTCGCCGAGGGCACGCCGTTCTCCGGCGTCGCGAAGGGCATCGAGTACCCGATCTACGCGATCCTGCTGGGCCTGCTCGGCAACCTCGTGCTCGGTCTGCTCGGCCTCCGCGAGCGCCTCGCCGGGGCCTTCCGCACCGAGTTCTTCATCAAGACCGGGCTCGTGCTGCTCGGCGCGTCGATCGACCTCGGCGTCATCGCCAGCGCCGCCGGCCCGGCGATCGCGCAGGCCGCGATCCTGGTGACCGCCGTGTTCGCGTTCACCTGGTGGCTGGCCGGGCGTCTCGGGGTCGACGACCGGCTGCGCGCGCGGCTCGCGTCCGCGGTGTCGATCTGCGGGGTCAGCGCGGCGATCGCCGCGGCGGGCGCGGTGCAGGCGAAGAAGGAACAGCTCGCCTACACGGCCAGCCTGGTGATCATCTTCGCGCTGCCGTCGATCTTCCTGCTGCCGTGGCTCGCGACCGCTGTTCGGCTGCCGCCCGCCGTCGCCGGGCGCCTGGATCGGCGGCAACATCGACACCACCGCGGTCAGCGCCGCGGGCGCGCTGGCGGGCGAGGAGGCGCTCCAGCTCGCGACGATCGTCAAGACCACGCAGAACGCGCTGCTCGGGGTGGTCGCGGTGGCGCTGACCGCCTACTTCGCCTTCCGGGTCGAGCGCGCCGGGAGGGCCGCGCCCGTGGGCCGACCTGTGGCACCGGTTCCCGAAGTTCGTGCTCGGGTTCCTGCTCGCGTCGGTGATCGCGACAATCTACCTCGGCGTCGTCGGTGACGCGGGCGAGGACGCGATCGACACGGTGAACGCGCTGCGGACGTTCTTCCTCACGCTCGCGTTCGTCTCGATCGGCCTCGAGTTCCGCCCCGGCCCGCTGCGCGAGGCCGGGTGGCGCCCGGTCGGCGTCTTCGGTGCCGCGACGGTGTTCAACCTGGCCGTCGGCCTCGGCCTCGCCGTGCTGCTGTTCGACTCGGTCACGATCTACAGGCGCGCCCGGGCGCGCCGCGCATCACCCCAAAAGTACCACCAGCGCGCAGGACGTCGGCGGATCCTCGGCCCTACGCGGGCACGATGGTCACGCCGATCGTCCACGAGGTCGGTGACGACCCGGCGCCTCCGCGGGGGCGGTCGCCGGGTCGGTGACGGCGCATGGTCCGTTCGCGGCCCTGATGCTCGTGTCGGGCACGCCTGCCGAGCGCTGGGGTCGCGACGCACGATGCGCTGGTCGCTGGTGGTGTTCGCCCTCGCGAGCCTGGCGCGGCGCGGTCGTGCGACCTCGCGGCTGTTCGCGGCCCGGGCGCTGCAGGGCTGCGCGAACGCGTTCACCACCTGTTGCTGCTGGCGGCCCTCACCGACCTGACGCCCCGCGAGCGCCTCGCGCACGCTGGGCCTCTTCGTCGCCCAGGCCGCGGGCAGGCGCGAGCCCGCTGGTCAGCGGGCGGTGGCGACGCTCGACTGGCGCCCTCACGCCTTCGTCGTCCCCGCCCTGATCGCCCGGTGCTCGCGCTCACCGTGCCGCGATGGACGCCGACGGGCGCGGCGCCACGCGGGCGGCTGGCGGGCGCTCGTGTCGCGGCAGCTCGCTCGCGTGCGCGGTGGCGTTCCTGTGCTACCTCGGCGCGGTCGCCGTGACGGTGCTCGGTGTGCTGCGCGCCGAGGACGACTTCGGTCTCGGGCCCACCGCCCGCGGCCTGCTCGCCACGGCCTTCGGCGTCGCCGGGCTCGTCGCGGGCCGCTGCTGGGATGACGGGGCGCGCCGCGGGCGGTCGTCCTGCTGCTGGCCCCGGCGCTCGCCTGCGGCCTCGTGCTGAGCGGGCTCGCGCCGTCGGTGCTCCTGCTCGCCCTCGGCACGGCACTGACCGGCGCGGCCGTCACCGGTGTCCGCGCGGCGGTCAACGCGCTCGCCACCACCAGCGCACCCGGCAACCGCGCGGGTGCGGCGTCGGTGTGCCTGTCGTTGCAGTTCTTCGGCGGCGCGCGCTCGCCCCGTCCTCGGCGTCCGCTCCGGCGCGATCGGCGGCGCGGCCATCGCCGCCGTCGCGGCCCCGCTGCTCGCGGCACATGGCGCTGCGCGCACTGCGTGAAGCGGGCGGGGCAAAGACCCGCGCCCCGGCCGCCGCACCCGCCCGCCGGGTGGCCGGGTCGGCGCGGCGGCGCCGGAGGACCTCGCGCAGGGTGCCGGTCGGCGGGACCTCGGGCATGCGGCCGCGGCGGCGCAGCTCGGGCACGACCAGCTCGCGACCTGCTCGAACGTCCCCGGCGTGGTCGCGTAGGCGAGGTTGAAGCCGTCGGCGCGGTCGCGTCGATCCAGTGCTCCATCTCGTCGGCGACCTCGGTCGGGAGCCCACCGCCACCGGCCCCCGGCCGCCGATCGCGAGGTGCGGCGATCTCGCCCGATCGGTCCACTCGCGGTCGGGGTCGTCGACGGTGAACGACGCGAGCGCCGTCTGGCCGGCGTTCGTGTGCACGTGGCGCAGCGGCTCGTCGGGGTCGACGCCCGCGAGGTCGAGCCCGGTCCACCCGCCGAACAGCGCCATCGCGCCCTCGCGCGACGAGGCCGCGAGGTAGGACTCGTAGCGCTCCCGCGCCTGCGCGGAGGTGGGCGCCACCACCGGCGCGAGCTGGACGAACACCGTCAGCGACTCAGGTCGCGCCCGCCTCGCCGCGGCGGCGCGGACACCGGCGACGCTCTTCGCCACCACCGTCGTCGACGGGCCCGAGACGAACACGGCCTCGGCGTGGCGCCCGGCGAACGCCGTCCCGCGCGCCGACGCGCCCGCCTGGAAGATCACGGGTGTGCGCTGGGGCGACGGTTCGCAGAGGAACGGGCCGGGCACGTCGAACCAGCGCCCGTGGTGGGCGATGTCGTGCACCTTCGCCGGATCGGTGTAGACCCCGCGCTCGGCGTCCCGGACGACGGCGTCGTCGGACCACGACGCCTCCCAGAGCTTGTAGGCGACGTCGAGGAACTCCTGGGCCATCTCGTAGCGCTCGTCGTGGGCGAGCTGCTCGCCGAGGCCGAGGTTGGCCGCGGCCGAGGCCAGGTAGCCCGTGACGACGTTCCAGCCGACCCGCCCGCCGGTCAGGTGGTCGAGCGTGGTGAACCGCCGCGCGAGCGCGTACGGGTGCTCGTAGCTCACCGACACCGTCACGCCGAACCCGAGGCGCGACGTCGCCGCGGCCATCGCGGGCACCGGCAGCATCGGGTCGCCGAGGGGCACCTGCGCGCCCGCCCGCACCGCCGCGTCGCGCGACCCGCCGTGCACGTCGTAGACACCGAGGACGTCGGCGAGGAACAGCGCGTCGAACCCGGCGTCCTCCAGCGTGCGCGCGCGAGGCGCACCCACGAGGCGAGGTCGGTGTACTCGTGGCCCCGGTCCTCGGGGTGGCGCGCCAGAGGCCGGCCGACTGGTGGCCGGCGCAGTTCATGGCGAACGCGTTGAGGTGGATCGGTCGCGGCGGCGAGCTGGGGCACCCGCCGGTCCTACCTGATCACCGGATGGACGGGCACGGCGTCGCGCGACGTCGTCGAACGCGGTCTCCCGCGCGAGCAGCGCCGCGGCGGTCGTGAGGGCCGACAGCGCCGCGAGGAACACGACGACCCACCAGAACGAGCCGGTCGCGCCGACGACCGCGGCGGCGATGAGCGGGGTGAAGCCGGCGCCGAGGACCGAGCCGATGCCGTAGCCCAGCGAGGCGCCGCTGTAGCGCAGCCGCACGTCGAACAGCTCGGCGAACCACGCGGCCTGCGGCCCGTACATCGCGTCGTGGGTGACGTTGACGCCGACGACGATCGGCGAGTACGACCAGCACCGGTCGACGACGTCTCGACCGCGAGGAAGAACAGCACCAGCGACACCGTCCGCCGAGCGCGCCGACGAGGTAGGGCACGCGGCGGCCCACGCGGTCGGAGCAACATCGCCCACAGCGGGACCAGTCGACGCGAGGCCGAGCGCCGAGGACACGACGACGGCGAGCAGGCACGCGCCTTTGTCGCGCCCGAGCTCGTCGACGGATGTAGGTCCAGGCTGTAGGTCGTCAGCAGCACGAACGAGCGCGATCTGGCGAGCATGCAGCCCGTCGTCAGCGCACGTTGCGCGGCGCCTCGCGCAGCACCTCGACCACGGGCAGCGCCGGGCACTGGTCGCGCTCGCGCAGCGCCCGGAACTCCGGCGCGTCGTCGATACGCAGCCGGATGACCAGCCCGACGACGACGAGCACGAGCGAGGCACGAACGGGATGCGCCACGCCCACGGAGGAACGGTCGCCCGAGACAGGTGCGGACCAGGAAGAACGAGCCCGGTGGCCAGCAGCATGCCCGCGGGCGAGCCGAGCTGTTAGGTCGCGCGTCGCGGCGGGCGTGCTCGACGGCGAGGATCGCCGCGCCTGCCCACTCGCCGACGGCGAGGCCCCTGCAGGATGCGGAGCACCACGAGCAGGATCGGCGCCCACACCCGATCGTCGCGAACGAGGGCAGCAGCATGAGCGGCGCGCCGCCCATCAGCACCAGCGCGCCGACCAGCACCGCTTGCGCCCGACGCGGTCGCCGAGGTGGCCGGAGGACAGGCGCCGAACGGGCGGGCGAGGAACCCGACCGCGAACGTGGCGAACGAGGCGAGCGTGCCGACGAACGACGGGAAGAACAGCTGGGAACACCAGCGCGGTCGGCCGTGGCGTAGAGGTAGAAGTCGTACCACCTTTGACCGTCGGATGGCGCTGGCGAACGCCTTGCGTGACGACCGCGGGACCGCCGCGGTCACCGGCGGACCGTGGCGCGGCGCGACCCGAGGACCCGGGGCGGCGCGTTCACGCCGCGGCGAGCGAGCTCGGCAGGACGCCCTCCCCAAGCGGTAGGCCCGAGTGGGGTAGCCGGACAGGACGAACCTGTCGATGCCGAGCTCGTGGTACTCGGCGATCCGGTCGGCGACCTCCTCGTGGTGTCCGACGAGCGCCGTGCCGGCGCCCCGCGCACCAGCCCCCACCCGCCCACAGGTTGGGGCTGATCTCGAGGGAGTCGGTGCGCCGCCGTGCAGGGCGACCATCCGCGCTGCTGCCCGACCGACTGGCTCGCGCGCCAGGAGCCTCCTGCGCCCGCTCGATCGCCCGGGTCGAGCTCGTCGAGCAGCCGCCTGGCCCTCCCCCCACGCCTCCTCGGCGGTGTCGCGGGTGATGACGTGCAGGCGGATGCCGAAGCGGAGGGGACGGTCCAGCCCTTGGCGGCGACTCCCGACCCAGCGGCGATCTTCTCGGCGACGGCCGAGGCGGCTCGCCCCACGTCAGGTAGACGTCGGTGTGCTCGGCGGCGACCGGCAGCGCGGCGTCGGAGCCGCCGAAATAGATCGGCGGCATCGGGTCGGGCCGGTGGGAAGATCGGGAGTCGGACGACGCGGTAGTGCGCCCGAAAGTCGAACGGTGTCTCCGGACGCCCCCACGCGCCGCGCAGCACGGTGAGGAACTCGTCGGTGCGCGCGTAGCGCTCGTCGTGCGCCGAAGGACCAGTCGCCGAAGCGGTGCTGCTCGACGGCGTCCCCGCCGGTGACGATGTTGAGCATGAGGCGCCCGCCGAGATCCGCTGGTAGGTCGACGGCCATGCTGGGCGGCGAGGGTGGGGGAGATGACCCCGGGCCGGAAGGCGACGAGGAACGCAGCGTAAGCGGTCTCCCGCAGCAGCGCGGCGCACAGGTCAGCCAGGCGTCCTCGCACCAGCTGCCCGTGGGCGTGAGCACCCCGAGAGGTGCTCGGCGGCGCGGGCGACCTGGGCGAGGTAGTCGATGTCCGGGGGCCGTGCGTCGCCGATGTCGCCGCGGTCGGCGTGGCGGCGGGCGACGATGCCGACGGGCGTCGCCGGTGGTGGGCAGGAACCAGTGGGCCGACGATGGTCCTTTCTGGAGGCGGGCCTTCAGCACTCGCGTCGTTGGCGGTCGACGAACCAGTCGGCACCCGCCTGGGGTGACCCCGGCCTCGGTGAAGCGTCGGCCAGGTCCTGCTGCGACGCGACAGCTCGTCGTCCATCGGGACCGGCAGGTCGGGCCTCGGCTCGGTGGCGCGCCGGGTCACCGGCAGCGGCAGCCCGTCTCCCGCGACCAGGCGACGGCGCGCTCCTCGCGGTGGGTGTCGGCGTAGCGCTGGGCGCGCTCGATGCGGTCGAGTATGTCGGCCACGGCGGCCTGGCGGGCTGCGCCGGCCAGCGCCTGGTTGCTCGCGACCGAACGACAGCCCGTTGCCAGTGCCCTCGCCGGAGGCGAGGATGCGCGCGCCCGTCTCGAGCTCGGCCTGCGCGGTGTAGGGGTCCCACACCGCCCACGCGTCGACCTGGCCCTGCTTGAACGCGCCGTAGGCGTCGGACGGGGAGAGGTAGGACAGGTCGACGTCGTCGAGGGTCATCCTGCCGCGCGCAGGTGTAGAGCAGCTGAGTGGGCGGAGGTGCCCTTGCCGACGGCGACGCGCTTGTCGCGCAGCTCGGCGACGGACCGGATCGGGGAGTCACGGGGCACGAGGATCGCGTCGCCCGGGATGCCGCCCTGAGACGCGGAGACCACGACTGGTGCGCGCCTTGCCGCGGCGGCGAACAGGGCGGGGTGTTGCCGACCTGCGCCAGGTCGATCGCCCGCGCGAGCGGCCTCGACCAGCGGCGGGCCGGCGGTGAACGTCGTCCACCGACCTGCGGTACGGCGTGCCCGTCGAGCAGCCCGACAGCGAGCAGCGAGCGCAGCCGCCCTTCTGGTCGCCGACGACGCAGGTGACCACCCCGCGGTCGGCGTCGGCGCTGGGCGGCTGCGACACGGGCACCGACGAGCAGCCGGCGAGCAGCGGAGGAGCAGCGACGAGGCGACGGGCGCCGCGGGCACGGGAGGGAGACGAGCGCGCTACGGCATCGGTGGAGACGGGAGCCACCCCCAGCTCGGCGAGGGGACCACGCGCCGGCGACGCGAGTCCGGCCGTCGCGACGCGGCCGGGGCCGGGGCGTGGTCGGCCGATCCGTCCGGCGTCGACCGAGCACCCGGTCGGCGAGCGCGAGGGCCTCGTCGACGTCGTGCGTGACGAGCAGGATGGCCCGGGGCGCCCCACAGGTCCAGCACGAGGCGGTGCATCGACAGGCGGGTGAGCGCGTCGAGGGCGCCGAACGGCTCGTCGAGCAGCAGCAGGTCGGGCTCGCGGACCAGCGCGCGGGCCAGCGACACGCGCTGGCCTGGCCGCCCGAGAGCGTGAGCGGCCACGCGTCGGCGCGCTCGGTGAGGCCGACCTCGGCGAGCGTCGCGGTGACGGCCGCGGCGTCGTCGCGGTCGCAGGCCGAGCGCGACGTTCTGGCGCACGCGCGCCCAGGCAGCAGCCGCGGCTCCTGAACGCGACCGACACCGACCCGGCGACGTCGACCTCGCCGCCACTCCCGCGTCGGCGGTGTCGGCGAGCCCGCCAGCACCGCAGCAGGGTGCTCTTGCCCGACCGCTGCGCCCGAGCAGCGCGACGAACTCGCCCGCGCCGACGGTGAGGTCGAGGCCGTCGAGCACGCGCTGCGCGGCGAAGTCGCGCCGACCCGAGACCGGCCGTCGCGGTCGATGCGTCACCCGAAGCTCAGCGCTGCGTCTCCGGCGTCACTTCTGCACCCCCGGCCGGGCGCCACGAGCGCGCGGCGCTCGACGCGGCGCACGAGCGCGTCGGTGCCGAGCCCGAGCAGCGCGTAGACGATGAGCCCGACGACGATGACGTCGGTGCGCAGGAACTCGCGCGATTCATGATCATGTAGCCGAGGCCGGGCGTCGGCGGCGACCGTCTCGGCGACGACGATCGAGAGCCACGCGATGCCGAGCGCGAGGCGCAGCCCGGTCAGCGCGCTCGGCAGCGCGCCCGGCAGCACGACGGCAGGCGCGGCGCGGGTGAACCCGAGACCCGCGTCGCCTCGAGGAGTTTGGGGTCGACGTCGCGGACCCCGGCGTGGACGTTGAGGTAGATCGGGAACAGCACGCCCAGGGCGACGAGCAGGATGGGGTCTCCCCGACGCCGAACCAGAGGATGAACAGCGGCACGAGCGCGAGGGTGCGGCAGCGTGCGCAGCATCTGCACCGGCGGGGTCGACGAGCAGGCTCGCCCAGCGACAGGCCCGAGGCGAGCCCCAGCGCCGTCCCCAGCGTCACACTCGATGACGAGGCCGACGAGCACGCGCAGCAGCGAGATGCCGAGGCCCTCGCGCCCCCGCCCGCGGTGACGTCCCAGGCGGCCCGGGCGACGCGCACCGGGGACGCCGTCCTCGGCGAGCAGGCCGGTGCTCGACGCGAGCTGCCAGACGGCGACGATCGCGACGGGGGAGATCCAGCGCTGCCACTGCCACCCGGTCGTCCCGCGACGGTCGCGGCTGCGGGTCGGTGGTGTTCGGTTGCGTGCGACCGTGGTCGCGGTGGGGGTGCGGTCGGGCGCGCGCGCTCGGGCGCGCCGATGCGTCGTGACACGGTGCTCCCGGGCGGGGTGGCGGGTGAGGGGACGTCACGCCCGCGAGGGGCGTGAAGGGTCACCGACAGCGCCGCCGGGGAGACGCATCAGGTCGACGTGACGCCGCGACGTCAGGTCCCAACCGCGTCCCATGCCCTGATCGTGCGGCCCGGGGTCACGGTGCGCGGGGGGACCACCCACGGCGCACCGAGGCGGTGCAGCCGTCGCGAGGTCGCCGCCGGCCGTGAGTACGCCCACCAGCAGCGCGGGGACCTGCGCGGGCCCGCGTCGGGGCAGGACGCCGGTCAGCACCAGCATGAGCAGCGTGGCCCGCCGCCCACGTGCGGGTCGCGACGGCCGGGTCGACGGCGCCGATGCGCCCGTCGTCGCGCCCCGCAGCGGCGACCAGCAGCGCGAAGCTCGCGTCGGCGACCCGGGGTCGGCGAGGTCGACGGCCGCGTCGAACATGGCGCGGTAGAGCGTCGGGTGCTCGGGCGTTCGCCGCGTAGGCGGCGGCGAGGGCGGCGAGGTCACGCACGGCGTCGTCGGTGGCCTCGACCGCGGCGAGCCGGTCGCCCAGGCGTCGGAACCCCCTCGGCGCGCACCTCGGCCCAGAGCCCGTCCATCGCCGAAGTGGGTGTACGGCCATCGTCGACGTCCCGCCCGCGCGGCGAGGGCCCGAGCGTCACCGGTTCCGGGCGGCGAGCATCGCCGCCGCGTGCTCGAGCAGGGCACCGCGGACGGCGGGCCCGGCGGCGCGAGGCACTGCCGAGGATACCTACCAACGCTATCGCTCGGAGGTCCCCATGCCCGTCGAACTCGTCAACCCGCCCGGCGTCCCTGCCCCGAGCAGTACCGCCAGGTCGCGGTGGCGACGGGCACGCGCGATCTACCTGTCGGGTCAGGTGGCTGGACTGCCGACGGCACGCCCGGGCGCGGGCGACGTCGCCCAGACCGAGCAGGCGTACTGCAACGTCGCCGCCCCCTGGCCGGGGTCGGCGCGAGCCTCGAACGCCGCGAAGCGACCGTGTACGTCGTCGACGTGACGCCGAGCGGATGGCCGACTCGGCGCGGGGCTGCGGCGGCAGCGGCCGACCTCGGCGCCCACACCAGCGCGGTCACCCTCGTCGGCGTCACCGCCCTCGGCGAGCCCGACCTCCTGGTCGAGATCGAGGCGATCGCCGTCGTCTGAGCCCGGGACGACTCAGCTCTGGCTGACCGCGCGCTCGGCGGCCTCGAGGACCACCGAGGTCCGCGTGTCGCCGGGCGCGAGCGTCGCCGTCGGCCGACGGGTGGTACCCGGGCGCCGAGACGATGAGCAGCGTTGCCGGGGCGGCCCGCGAGGGCGAAGGCGCCGTCGTCGCCGCTCGTGACGTGGTCGAGCTGCGCGCCAGCGCCCGTCGGTGAGCGTGCGGGGCATCCCGCTGTCGCTCACCCGGCCCTCGAGCCGCACCCGTCGCGGTGATCGGAGTGCCGTCGCGGACGCTGGTGTCAGCGGCGGCACTCCGCTGACGGTCCTCCCGTCGCCGGCAGCGCCGGGTCGGGGTCGCCGCCGGGCTCGGCGCGCTCGGGGCGGGGACGTCCTGGTGCACGTAGTGGCCGCCGCGGAACAGTGAGGCGACGGCGCCGACGAGCGAGACGGCGATCGCGACCGCGAAGACGACCACGAGGCCGTCGTGGAAGGCGCCGGTGACGAGGTTCGGGAAGAACTGCAGGCCGGTGAGCGTGTCGCGTTGCCCGGGGGCAGGGCGCCGAGGACGTCGGGGCCGAGGATCTCCTGCATCGGGTTGTAGCCGAGGAACGCGGCGAACAGCACCGCGACCGGCGGCAGGTCCGGCGACGCCCTCGGCCGCGCGGCGGGGACGCCGTGCGCGGTCAGCCCGGAGAACACCGCGGCGGGTTCGAGGACAGCCGGCGATGAGCATCAGGCTGAAGAAGAAGCCGATCGACAGGACCATCGCCGCGTTCTGGAACGTCGACATCATGCCGCTGCCGGCGCCGCGCTGGTCGGCGGGCAGGGAGTTCATGATGTCGGTCATGGTTCGGCGAGATGAACAGGCCCGATGCCCGATGCCGTTGACCAGCAGGATCGCCGCGAACACCCAGTAGCTGAAGTTGATCGGCAGCACCATCATCAGCGCGACGAAGCTGACCGCCGAGATCAGCGAGGCCGCCGGTGGCGAACAGCGCGCGCCGAACCGGTCGGAGAGCATGCCGAGATCGGCGCCGCGACGAGGAACCCGACGGTCAGCGGCAGCATGTAGATGCCCGCCCACAGCGGGGTCTCCTCGAACGAGTAGCCGTGCAGCGGCAGCCAGATCCCCTGCAGCCAGATGATGAGCATGAACTGCAGGCCGCCGCGGCCGAGCGAGCCGAGCAGGTTCGCGATGTTGCCGAGCGTGAACCGGCGGTTGCGGAACAGCGACAGCGTGAACAGCGGGTTCGCCACCCGGCGCTCGACCCCACGAACGCGACGAGGACCGACGAAGCCGCCGACGAGGCAGATCAGGACGAAGGCGAACCCAGCCCATCGGCGTGTCGCCGTAGGGCTGGATGCCGTAGATGATGCCGACCAGGATCGCGATCAGGCCGACCGCGAACGTGACGTTGCCCCACCAGTCCATCTTCGCCGGGTGCCGCTCGCTGGTGTCGCGCAGCTTCAGGTACGCCCAGACCGTCCCGAACAGGCCGAACGGCACCGAGACCAGGAACACCAGCTTCCAGTCGATCGGCCCGAGCAGGCCGCCGATCACCAGGCCGAAGAACGACCCGGCGATCGCGGCGACGCCGTTGATGCCGAGCGCCAAGCCCGCGCTGCTCGGCGGAACGCGTCGGTCAGGATCGCCGACGAGTTCGCCATCAGCACGCGCCGCCGACGCCCTGCAGGACCCGCCAGCCGATCAGCCACAGCGCGCCGCCGTCGCCCTGCTGCCTTGTCAGCCACAGGATCTCTGAGGCGACGGTGAACAGCGCGTAGCCCAGGTTGTACATCCGGACCCGTCCGAACATGTCGCAGAGCCGTCCGAACCCGACCACCAGCACCGCGGTGACGACATGAACCCCATGATCATCCACAGCAGGTAGCTGATGTTGCCGGGCTCCAGCGGGTTGATGCCGATCCCACGGAAGATCGTCGGCAGCGAGATGAGGACGATCGAGGAGTTGATCGTCGCCATCAGCACACCGAGCGTGGTGTTCGAGAGCGCGAGCCACTTGTAGCGGGGTGCGCGGTGCCGGTCGGCCGGGGGCGCAGGCGATGCGGCCGCGCCGGGGAGCGCTGGTGCTCTGGCTCATCGGACGACGCCCTCCCGCCGCGGTGCGGTGGATGTGCGCATGTCGCCATGCGCCCGAGCCGTTCTGGCCGAGCCGGCGCGTCGTCGCCTTCGACCAGTGGTGTCCGCGGGCCGCGTGAGCCCCTCGGCGCCGTCGTGGCGCCGCCGCGAGTCGCCCGCGCGGCCGGTCAGCGTCCTCGCCCCGCCCGTCCCCGGAAGGACATCCCAGGTCGGTCACCGACGACTACCTGAAGAACAACGCGCAGTACGCCGAGGGCTTCTCCGGCCCGAAGCCCTGCCACCGGCCCGAAGACGGCCGTGGTCGCGCATGGACGCCCGCCTGAACGTCTACGGCATCCTCGGCCCGACCGAGGGCGACTCCACGTCATCCGCAACGCCGCGGCATCGTCGCCGACGACACGATCCGCTCGGCTCGCCATCAGCCAGCACTGGGGCACCGAGGAGATCGTGGTTCGACCACACCGACTGCGGCATCCGCGAGCAGTTCGCCGGGACCTCACCTACAGCCCCCAGCCGCCGGGCACTGGATGGACGTCCGAGGAGTCGATCCGGCGCCCAGGACAGCGTGGACGTCAAGAACAAGACCTCGGTGCGCGGCTTCAGCTCGAGCCCGCCGAGGTCGGCTGGTCGGCGGCCCGGTTGCCGCCTCGGCCCGGTCGCGCGGTGATCGGTGGGATGTGCGCATGTCGTCCGAGACGCGCCTCGAGCCGTTCTGGCCGAGCCGGCGCGTGGTCGCCGCGACCAGTGGTCCGCGGGCCGCGTGAGCCCTCGGCGCCCGTGACGGGCAGCCGTCCGTCGCCCGCGCGGCCGGTCAGTGACGACCGACGATCACCTGCCCGTCTCCCGTCGAAGGACACCGGGAACGTCGGTCACCGAGCGACTACCTGCAGAACAACGCCCGCTACGCCGAGGGCTTCTCCGGCCCGCTGCCCCTGCCGCCCGCGCGCAAGACCGCCGTCGTGGCCTGCATGGACGCGCGCATCAACGTCTACGGCGTCCTCGGCCTGACCGAGGGTGACTCCCACGTCATCCGCAACGCGGGCGGCATCGTCGCCGACGACACCGTCCGCTCGCTCGCGATCAGCCAGCACCTCCTCGGCACCGAGGAGATCGTGCTGATCCACCACACCGACTGCGGGATGCTCACGTTCACCGACGAGCAGTTCGCGCGGGATCCTCGAGGACGAGGCCGGGCAGCGCCCACCTGGACGGCCAACGCCTTCCCGACCTGGAGGAGGACGTCCGCGAGTCGATCGCCGCATCCAGGACAGCCCGTTCGTCAAGAACACGGACTCGGTGCGCGGCTTCGTGTTCGACGTCGCGACGGGCGGCTCGCCGAGGTGAGCTGAGCCATCACCCGCCGGCGACCAGCCAGGCGCGCAGGCAGCGGCGAGCCGACTCAGGCGGGCGCGGCCTCGGCGAGCATCGAGCGGCCGACGAGACCGGCGCCCAGGGTGTCGCCGGCCTGCGGGTCGACCAGCAGGAACGAGCCGGTGGCCGCGACCTCGTCGTAGCGGTCGAGGGGGAGCGGCTCGGCACGGTGAGCGACACCTGGCCCATGTCGTTGATCGCCAGCTCGCCGGGGTCGGCCTCGAGCGCGAGGTCTCGGTGTCGAGCCGGTCGCTCGACGCGCCGACGATCGCCTGCACCGTCCGCGTCCTGGCGTGCTTGAGCAGCAGCCGGGCCCCGGGGCGCAGCGGCTTCTCGTGCAGCCAGGCCACCGTGGCGTCGAACTCGGTGACGGGCTCGGGAGCGCCCGGCGCGGCGAGCACGGCACCGCGGGCGACGCCGAGGTCGTCGGACAGCCGCAGGACGACGCTCTGGCCGGCGACCGCGGTCTCGAGCGGGCCGTCGAAGGTGTCGATGCCCTCGATGCGCGTGCGCTGGCCCTCGGGCAGCACGGCGATCTCGTCGCCCACCCGCGCGGTGCCGGCGGCGACGAGCCCGGCGTAACCGCGGTAGTCGGGGTACTCGGCGGTGCGCGGGCGGATGACGTACTGCACGGGGAAGCGGAACGCCGCGTCGTGGTCGGGCCGTCGACCGGCACGGCTCGAGGTGCTCGAGCAGCGACGGGCCGTCGTACCAGGGGGTGCGCTCGAGCGGTCCACCACGTTGTCGCCCTCCAGCGCCGAGACGGGATCGGTGACGACGGCGTCGCGTCGGCGAGCCCAGCGCCCGGCCAGGGGTCGCGTGAACTCCTTGGCGATCGCGCGGTCAGAAGTCTCCTCGTCGTAGTCGACGAGGTCGATCTTGTTGACGGCGAGGACGAGGCGCGGCACGCGCAGCAGCGCCATGGCCGCCAGGTGGCGGCGGGTCTGCTCGACGACGCCGTACCGGGCGTCGACCAGCAGCACCGCGAGCTTCGCGGTGGACGCACCGGTGACCATGTTGCGCGTGTACTGCACGTGGCCCGGGGTGTCGGCGAGGATGAACGAGCGGGTGGGCGTCGCGAAGTACCGGTAGGCGACGTCGATCGTGATGCCCTGCTCGCGCTCGGAGCGCAGGCCGTCGACCAGCAGCGACAGGTCGGGCGAGCCGCCACCGACCGTGGCGCGCTCGACGGCCTCGATCTGGTCGGCCAGCACGGACTTCGTGTCGTAGAGCAGGCGTCCGACCAGGGTGGACTTGCCGTCGTCGACGCTGCCGGCCGTCGCGAGCCAGAGGGATCGCTCATCAGAAGTAGCCCTCCTTCTTGCGGTCCTCCATGGCGGCCTCGGAAAGCCGGTCGTCGGCGCGGGTCGCGCCGCGCTCGGTCAGCCGGCTCTCGCGGACCTCGGCCAGCACCTCGTCGAGCGACGCGGTGGACTCGACGGCGCCGGTGCACGACCCGTCGCCGACGGTGCGGTAGCGCACCGTCACCGTGTGCACCTCCTCGCCGGCCTTCGGGAGGCCCCACGGACCCGAGGTCAGCCACATCCGTCGCGGGCGAACACCTCGCGCTCGTGGGCGAAGTAGATCGAGGGCAGCTCGATGCCCTCGCGGCGGATGTAGCGCCAGACGTCGAGCTCGGTCCAGTTGGAGATCGGGAACACCCGCACGTGCTCGCCCGCCTTGTGGCGTCCGTTGTAGAGGTTCCACAGCTCGGGTCGCTGCCGCGAGGGCTCCCACGCCCCGAACGCGGTGCGCAGGCTGAACACCCGCTCCTTGGCCCGCGCGCGCTCCTCGTCCCGGCGCCCGCCGCCGAACACCGCGTCGTGGCGGTGCTCGGCGATGGCGTCGAGCAGGGGAGTGGTCTGCAGCGGGTTGCGGGTGCCGTCGGCGCGCTCCTCGAGGCGCCCGTCGTCGATGTAGTCCTGGACCCGCGCGACCTCGAGGCGCAGGTCGTAGCGGGCGACGACGTCGTCGCGGAAGGCCATGACCTCGTCGAAGTTGTGCCCGGTGTCGACGTGCAGCACCGGGAACGGCACCGGCGCCGGCCAGAAGGCCTTCCGCGCGAGGTGCACCAGCAGCATCGAGTCCTTGCCGCCGGAGAACAGGATCGCCGGCCGGTCGAACTCGCCCGCGGTCTCGCGCAGGATGTGGATCGCCTCGGACTCGAGGGCGTCGAGCTGGTCGACGGCGGCCGGGGTCGTCGACAGCGGCCGGGACGGTCCGTCATCCGTGCAGCCCGCACTCGGTCTTGGAGAACCCGGCCCAGCGCCCGCTGCGCGGGTCGGCCCCGGGCGCGGGCTTGGCGGTGCACGGGGCACAGCCGATCGACGGGTAGCCCGCGCCGACCAGCGGGTTCACGAGCACGCCGTGCTCGACGATGTAGGCGTCCATCTCGTCGTCGCTCCAGTGGGCGATGGGATTGACCTTGACCAGGCCGTGGCGTTCGTCCCAGGTCACCAGCGGCGTCTGCGCGCGGGTGGGCGCCTCGACGCGGCGCACGCCCGTGACCCACGCGTCGTAGGGCTCGAGCGCGCGGCGCAGCGGCTCGACCTTGCGGATCGAGCAGCAGGCCGGGGTCGGTGGCGAAGAGGTCCTTCCCGAACGGAGGTCCTGCTCGGCGACGGTCAGCTCGGGGTGCGCCTCGACGATGGTCACCCCGTAGACCTGTGCGCGACGGCGTCGCGGGTGCCGATGGTCTCGGCGAAGTGGTAGCCGGTCTCGAGGAACAGCACGTCGACGCCGGCGCGTGCCGCGGCGGCCAGCTCCACGAGCACGGCGTCCTGCATGTTCGACGCGACGATCAGCCGGTCGTCGTAGGTCGCCGCCGCCCAGGCGAGGATCTCCCGGGTCAGCTCGACGTGGTCGCCGTCGTGGCGCAGGTGCGCCTCGCGCTCGGCGAAGCGCGCCGGCCCGGCGCGTGGCGGCCGCAGCGCGCGCCCGCCTCGGACTCGGTGGTCAGGTCATCGGTGCGTCGGGCCCGCATGGCGGACGCGAACGACACGACGAAGGTGGCGAGCGGCAGTCGGCGCAGGCCCAGGCGCCCTCGGGCTCGGGGGCGGGCCGCAGATCCTGTTCGCCGCAGTACGGGCAGTACTGCACCGGCAACCTCACGACAGCCGGCTTTCTTCCGCCCGCACGGCCCACTGGGCGAAGCGCTCGCCGGGCGTCGGTCGGCGCGTAGTGCCGCACCACGCGCTCGACGTAGTCGCCGAGGTCGGCGGAGAGCACCTTGTGGCCCGCGCAGCTTGCGCCCGAAGCCGGAGTCGAGGCCGAGCCCGCCGCCGAGGTGGACCTGGAAGCCCTCGGCCTGGTTGCCGTCGGCGTCGTTGACGATCTGGCCCTTGAGCCGATGTCGGCGACCTGCACCCGCGCGCACGAGTTGGGGCAGCCGTTGAGGTGGATCGAGATCGGGTCGAGCTCGCCCGCGACGTCGGCGAGGCGCTCCTCGAGCTCGGCGAGGTCGTGCCCGCGCGGTTCTTCGTGTCGACGATGGCCAGCTTGCAGAACTCGATGCCCGTGCAGGCCATCGTCGCGCGCCGGAAGATGCTCGACGGCCGGCCGGCAGCCGAGGTGGTCGAGCGCCGTCGGTCAGGGTGTCGACGCCTCGGTCGGCACGTCGAGCACGAGGATCTTCTGGTACGGCGTCAGGCGGACCCGGGCCGACCCGGCGTCCTCGGCGGCCTTCGCCACCGACACCAGCGTGGAGCCGCTGAGATCGGCCGGCGGTCGGGCGCGACGCCGACGTAGTGGCGCCGTCGACCTGGTCGTGGACGCCGACGTGGTCGCGGTGGCCGGTGGGGGGCTCGGGGGTCGGGCCGTCGAGCAGCTTCGCGGCCAGGTACTCGTCCTCCAGACCTGGCGGAACTTCTCGGGTCCCCAGTCGGCGACGAGGAACTTGATCCGCGCACGGGCGCGCAGCCGTCGGTAGCCGTAGTCACGGAAGACCTCGACGATGCCGCGCCAGACCTCGGGCACCTCGCCCAGGGGCACCCAGGCGCCGAGGCGCTGGGCCAGCATCGGGTTGGTCGAGAGTCCGCCGCCGACCCAGACGTCGAAGCCGGGCCCGTGCTCGGGGTGCTCGACGCCGACGAACGCGACGTCGTTGACCTCGTGCGCGATGTCCTGTTGCCAGGAGATCGCGGTCTTGAACTTGCGCGGGAGGTTCGAGAAGGCGGGGTCGCCGATGAAGCGGTCGAAGATCTCCTCGAGTGCCGCGGAGCCGTCGATGATCTCGTCGGCCGCGACGCCGGCGACCGGTGAGCCGAGGATGACCCGCGGGCAGTCGCCGCAGGCCTCGGTGGTGTAGAGCCCGACGCCCTCGAGGCGCTCCCAGATCTCGGGGACGTCCTCGACGCGGATCCAGTGGTACTGGATGTTCTCGCGGTCGGTGACGTCGGCGACGTCGCGGCCGTAGGTCTGCGAGACCTCGCCGAGCGCGCAGCTGCTCACTGGTCAGCGCGCCGCCGTCGATCCGGACCCGGAGCATGAAGTACGACGTCGTCGAGCTCCTCCTCCTCGACGTGGCCCGTGTCGGTGCCGGGGAAGCCCTCGGCGCGCTGGGTGTAGAGGCCCATCCACCGGAAGCGCCCGCGCAGGTCGGCCGGGTCGATCGACTCGAAGCCGCGGTGGGCGTAGATGTTCTCGATGCGCGCCCGCACGTTGAGCGGGTCGTCGTCCTTCTTGGACTGCTCGTTCTTGTTCAGCGGCTCGCGGTAGCCGAGCGCCCACTGGCCCTCGGCCTTGCCCTTGCGGGCGCCTTCGGCCGCTTCGCCTTGACCGGCTTGTCGTCGACGACGTCCGCACCCCGAGCGGAGGTGGTCTCGGCGTACGACTCCTCGGGGGTCGAGGCACCTTCGCTGGACGGGGCGCTGGTCATCGGTCATGGTGGGGCGTCCTCCGGCAGGACGCGCCGGCCGCGGCGGGGACCCGCGCGCCTGCTGACGGTCGTGGTGGTGGCGCGATCGCCCGGGGCGATCGGTCAGCGACGGGTCGTCAGCTGCGGCCGCAGAGCGCGCTGGCGACCCGCGCGAGGTCGACGTGGCGTCGACCGACGAGCATCGTCCAGGGCACGCACCGGTCAGACTGCCACGTCGAGGGGCCGAACCGACCACTCGCGTGACGAGGTCGACGACCGCGCGGGGCGGTGCCCGGCCGGCCGCGACGATCAGCCCGCGGGGCCGACGACCACGTCGGCGTCCGGCGAGCGGAACGTGTGGTTCCCGCTGCGCGGGTCGAGGGTCGGGACGACGCCGGACACCAGCGTCGGGCGATCGCGGCGTCGACGGCGCGGCCGGTCGCGCCCGCCACTCGGCCGTCATGCGCCGCAGGCCGTAGTACCGGTTGCCGCACTGCAGCACGGAGGTGTCGCCGGCGGGTCCGGCCGCGTCGGGCAGCCCGCGGAACACCCGCACGGTCTTCTCCTCGAGGCTGTGCGGCCCGCACGCTCCCACGGCGCCGGCTCGCCGATTCGGGCGAGCGCAGCAGGACGGACCGGCGAGCGCGACCGAGGATCGTGGGAGCGCGGTACGGAGCACGGGGACCTCCCGGGACCGGAGGGCTCGTGGCCCGAGCACCTCTCGCCCGTTCGACGTCCGGCCCTCCTGCCCGGATCCGACCTGTGGACCCCGCCTCAGCCCTCCGGCGCCAGGCCTCCATCCGCAGCAGCTCCTCGCGCAGCCGTGCCGGCAGCCGGTCGACGACCCACCGGTCGGCCTCGTCGGGCTGGGGAGGGCCTCGAGGAAGCCGGTGGCGATGACCGTCCGCAGACCCTCGTCCTCGCGTGCGTAGAGCTCGTCGAGGGCGGCGGCCCGGAGGGCGTCCGAGCTCGCGTTCGAGCCGACGTCGGCGCGGTACCACCGTCCGATCTCGCCGAGGAGCACCGTGGAGAGGATCTCCTCGAAGTACTCCTCGTGCTCGTCGACCAGCCGGCGACGGCGACCGTCACCCGCAGCGCGGCGCCGACGCGCGGCCGACGCTCGTCGATCGTCGTCGTCGCGGGTCATCGCGTCCTCCCGAGTGCGTCGAGGAGATTGTCGTACTCCTGCTGCGCGACGCCGCGGTCGGCGGGCGAGGCGTCGATGGCGTCGGAGCCACGCGCGCAGGGCCCGCACCGAGTTGCTGGCCTTCTCGACGTCGGCCCTTGCCGACGAGTCGCCGGTGGCGCGCTCGTGCGGACGGCGTCGGCGGTGGTGCCGTCGCCGACGGGTCGTTGCGAGGCGTGCGGTACAGGTCGCCGACGATGTTGTCCAGCCGCCGGTCGGTGACGGTCGGCCGCTCGGCGGCGGGTCGGGGCCGGAGCGGCGGGAGCGGGCGGGGAGACGCGGTCCCCGGCGGCGCTCTGGGCGACGGAGAGGGCGCCGGCGCCGGCGACGGCGGCGACACGACGAGTCCGATCGAGGCGGCGGCCGCGGGACCCCGACCGGTGCGCCGACGCCGGTGGCGACCGCCGCGCCGCCGACGGCGCCGCCCGCCCCGGCGACGATCATCCCGGTGCCCAGCGCCATCGCCCTGACCTCGAGCGGGTGGTGGCGCGGCGTTGCCGACCGACGCCGCCGCGTTGACGATCTCCCGTCCGACGTCGGCGGCGCCCTCGCGACGGCCTCCACCCGCCCCATGGCGTGACGCCGGGTCGGCGGCGCCGGTGACGCGCAGCGCGGCGTCGTCGCCTGCCGCCCGAGCTGGGCGCGGGCGCGGTCGAGGGTCTCGATCGCGACGGCCCCGGGGCCGGTCGCCCACAGCCGTGGTCCGCAGCCTGCCCTGGGCCCACTCGAGGTCTCGGCGTGGCCGCGAGCGCGCGGGCGGCGGCCGTGAAGGCGTCGCCGGCCTGCGCCCACTGCGCGGACGGGTGTCGAACTGCTCGCGGAACGCGTCGGCCTTCCGTCGCCCGCGCCAGGTCGGGCTGCCCACGTCGCCCAACGGGCCGCGTCGTGCAGATCGGCGGCACGGGTCGTCATCGAGCGCGACAGCTCCCGCACGGCCTCGCGGTCGCCGGGAACGAGGGCGCGCGGGTCGGCGGTGGTGTGGAGCTCGCTCACGGGCCGGTCAGCGCTCGGTCGTCCCCGGTCGCGGGTCGGGGCGCCGGTGTCGAGACCGCAGCGACGCCGTCGAGGGACCGGGCCCGCCGCGTCGACGCGCTCGTCGGCCTCGGCCGCGGCCGCGCGCTCGCCGCGGCCTCGCCCGTCGGCCACGAGGTCCGCGACGCCCGCTGCCACCGCGCGAGGAACTCCGCCGTCGCGTCGGCGAGCCCCGCGTGCCCGAGGACGTCGACGCCGGGCGCACGTCGGCTGGACCGGCCAGTCGCCCGGTCGTCGCGGGGATCCCGTCGCGGCCTGCCGCAGCCCCCAGGTCGACCTCGAACCCCTCGCTCACGGCGCGCACCCCCTCTCCGCGTCATGCCGCAGAGCCGGCTTCGGGACTCGGGCCGCGGGCCGACGGATCGGCGTCGGTCCGCCGCTCACCGGGATGCCCGGTGACCGCCGGCGACGTCGCGACGAGCACGACGGCTGACTGCAGGCCCCCAGACCGTGGCGTCGGCCCGTCGATGTGCCACGGCGGCGGCGAGGACGTCGATCTGGCGGGAGCGGCGGTGCCCCAGACGACGGCCACCGGGGCTGCCCGAGTACGCGGCGCTGCCGAGGTCGACCCGGCTGGCGCCCCACGTGTCGTGGGCGCGCCACGTCGCCGGGGGCGTGACGTGGCGGCGCCCTCGGGGCCGGGTGACCGGCCCAGCGGCGCGCGATCGTCAACCGCTGCACGTCGAGGCGGTCGCCGGCGCGGCGCGACGCGGTCAAACGGCGCTCGTCGCTGCTCGCCGTCGACGCCGTCGCGCCGAGCAGCGGCGTGCACCGGGCGTCCACCGGTGGTCCGCCCGGTGACACCCCTGTCGGACACCGCGCTCCTGACCAACACGCCCGAGGAGCCGTCGCTCGGCGCCGAGCTCGTCCGCCGAGATCGCCAGCGCGCCGACCGGGTCGACCTGCTGTGCGCGTTCGTCCGCTGGCACGGCATCCGGCTGCTGGAGCAGGAGCTCGACCTGCTGCACGAGCGCGGCGTCCCGTTCCGGGTGATCACCACGACCTACATGGGCGGACCGAGCAGCGTGCCGTGGACGCTCGATGGCCCGCCGCGAGTTCGGCGCCGAGGTCGATCAGCTACGCGAGCGCGACGACCCGGCTGCACGCGAAGGCGTGGCTCTTCCGGCGCCACCGCGGCTTCGACACCGGCTACGTCGGCAGCTCCAACCTGTCGAAGTCGGCGCTGGTCGACGGGTTGGAGTGGAACGTCCGCATCTCCTCAGTGGCGACGCCGACGCTGGTCCGCAAGTTCGAGGCCACCTTCGACACGTACTGGAGCAATCCCGGACTTCGTCGGCTACGACCCCGACCTGCCCGCCGACTCGACGGCGCTGGGAGCGCTCGACCGCCGCCGGGGACGACCCACGTCGCTCACCGGGCTGGAGGTGCGGCCCTTCCCGCACCAGGAGCCAGATCCTGGAGGCACTGGACGCCGAGCGGGAGGTGCACGACCGCCACCGCAACCTCGTCGTCGCGGCCACCGGCACCGGGAAGACCGTCGTCGCCGCCCTCGACTACCGGCGCCTCGGCCGCGACCCGGCCCAGGGCGCGGCTGCTGTTCGTCGCGCACCGCCGGAGATCTGGAGCAGGCGCGCGCACCTACCGCGAGGTGCTCGGCGACGGCGCGTTCGGCGAGACTCTACGTCGGCGGGAACGCCGCACGCGGTGGAACGGCACGTGTTCGCCAGCGTGCAGTCGCTGACCGCGCGGCGTCGAGAACATCCCGGCGACCACTTCGACGTCGTCGTCATCGACGAGTTCCACCACGCCGAGGCGCCACCTACCGCCGGCTTGCTCGACCACCTGCGCCCGGTGGAGCTGCTCGGCTGACCGCGACCCCGGAGCGCACCGACGGCCTCGACGTCCGCGACCGGTTCGACGGGCGCAGCGCGTTCGAGATCGGCCTGGGACGCGCTCGAACAGGACCTGCTCTGCCGTTCCACTACTTCGGGATCGCCGACGACGTCGACCTGTCCGGCCGTGGAGTGGAAGCGCGGCGGCTACGACGCGACGCGCTGGACGGCTCTACACCGGCAACGACGCGCGCGCGTTGAAGATCGTTCCTGAGACCCGGGACAAGGTCACCGACGTCCGGCCGGATGCGGGCGCTCGGGTTCTGCGTGTCGGTCGCGCACGCCGAGTACATGGCCGCGGGTGTTCACCCGCGCCGGGATCCCCGCGCGGCGGTGACCGGGCGACCGCGGCCGAGGACCGCGACGGCGCGCTGCGCCGGCTGCGCTCGGCGGAGGTCGGCTGCCTGTTCGCCGTCGACCTCTACAACGAGGGCGTCGACGTCCCGCAGGTCGACACCGTGCTCCTCCTGCGTCCCACGCGCAGCGCGACGGTGTTCCTCCAGCAGCTCGGCCGTGGCCTCCGCCTGGTCGACGGCAAGACGGTGCTGACGGTGCTCGACTTCATCGGCCAGCACCGCCGTGAGTTCCGGTTCGATCTCCGGTTCCGGGCGCTGACCGGCAGTCGCGGACGGCGCTGGAGCGCGACGTCGAGCAGGACTTCCCGTTCCTGCCGTCGGCTGCGGCGATGCTCGACCCGGTCGCGCGGACATCGTGCTGGACAACGTGCGCAGCCGGCTGCGGCTCACCCGGAAGGACCTGGTCGCCGACGTCCGCTCACACGGCGACCTCTCGCTGCCGCCGGCTACCTGCGCGAGCGGCAGGGGAGCTGGCCGACGTCTACCGGCCGCGGATCGTGGACCGGCCTGCGGCGCGACGCCGGGACTTCCGACCCCGCCGCGCCCGGGCCGGACGAGGACGCGCTGCTGCGCAAGCTCAAGAACCTGACCCACGTCGACGACCGGGAACGCGGCCGCGGCGTACGCGCGGCTCGCCGCCCGGCGGCCCGGCCTACGCCGACCTGACCGACCGGGACCAGGCGCTGGCCCGGATGCTGTTCTTCCAGCTCTGGCCCGACCTCGGCGGGTTCAGCTCCTACGAGGCCGGGCTGGCCGACCTGCGCGACACCCGGCGTGTCGCCGAGATCGGCGAGCTGACGGCGCCTCACGTCGGACCGCCGCGGCACCTCCGCGCGTCGCTGGGCGAGGGGCGGGCACCTGCCGCTCTCACCCACGCGCGTACCGGCGCGAGGAGGTCCTCGCCGCGCTGGACTGGGCGTCGCTGACCCGCAAGGCCCACGGCCACGCCAGCGGGGTCGCCTGGGCGCCGGACGACCGGGTCGACGCCTGCTGGTCACCCTGCACAAGACCGAGCGGGACTTCTCGCCGACGACGATGTACCGCGACTACGCGATCTCCCCCGGAGCTGTTCCACTGGGAGTCGCAGAACGCGACGACGACGTCGTCGTCGGCGGCCGGGCGCGCTACCTCACCCACCGGCACGGGCACGTCGTGCTGTTCGTGCGCGACGCGCCGTCCGACGACATCGGCGACGGCGCGCCGTTCCTCTGCCTCGGCCGGTCGCTCGAGAGCACCGCGGCGAGCGGCCGATCGCGATCACCTGGCGTCTGGAGCGCCCGATGCCCGCCGAGGTCCTGCAGGCCGGGGCGTCGACGCGGCGTGAGGGTCAGCGGCCGTAGGCGGGTCGCGGGGATGCGGCCGCGGAAGACGACGAGGCCGGCGACGACGAGGTCGAGCTCGCGCAGGGCGTGGACGCCTTCCTGCACCTGGCGGCGGTCGCTGCGGGCGGTGTCGGCGACGACGACGACGCGCTCGGCGTCGGTGAGGGCGGCGCGGGCGCTGTCGTCGACCGCGGTGCCGCAGGCTGACGATCGTCGGGGTGGGGGCGCCGGGCGCGCGGCGGCCGGGTCGTCGGGCTCGGGCGGGTCGACCGGGATGGTCGGGGTGACGTCGCCGTGCACCGGCGCGTGGCCGAGGATGCGGCCGGCGCTGACCAGCTCGAAGCCGAGGTCGCAGGCGTACCAGGGCGTGAGCTGCACGACGTGGGTCGTGTCGCCCTCGCCGCCGCCCCAGTGGTCGCGCACGACCATCGCGTACATGCGCGTGAGCAGGGCCGGCACGTCCTCGCCGTCGCCGACCAGCGAGTAGGGCGCGGGGACCTCGGCGACCATGCGGCGCGTCCCGCGGCGTTTCACGCGCGGCTCGCGGGTCAGCGGGTGCAGGCCGAGGAGCCCGGCGCGCTCGAGCGCCGCCGCCGACGCGCTCGAGCCGGGCGTGGCCGGAGCAGCGGCCGGCCGCCGTTCCGGTACGGCCGGAGCGGAGACGGCCGGCGCGGGCGCCGCGGGTCGCGGCGTCGGGCCGGGGCGCCGAGGGCGGCTCCGGGCCCGACCGCGGGCGTCGGGGGCGTCGGCGACGGGCGGCGGCGGCCGGGTCGGCGGACGGGGGCGGCTGGACCCGACGTCGGCGTCGACCTCGGGCGATCGCGGGGTCCGGCGACGGTGTCGGCGAGGGCGGGGGGTCCGCTGGGGGCGGCGACGTCGGCTGGGGGCTGCCGACGTCGGCGGGACGGGCGGCGGGCGGCGTCGCGTGTCGGCGAGAGCGCCGACGCGGCGACCGTGACCGTCGCCGGGTCGTCGCGCCCGCCGAGGCGCGGCGTCGGCGACGGAAGCGACCGGTCTGCGACGGGCCGGGCAGTCGTCGCACCGGGGCAGCGACGACGGCCCGGGCGACGGTGCCGACGGCCCGGCGAGACGGCCCGCCGACGCCGCGGTGCCGTCCGCGGGTCGCGTCCAGGTCGCGCGCCGCACGATCGTCGTCCGAGCCTCGCCGTCGTCGGCGGCACGCGTCGGCCGCGGCCGCCGAGAGGGCGGTGACCGAGGTGATCGCGGTGCTGCCGTCGTCGTCACCGGGCCGTCGGGCGCGTACCCGGTCCGACGCCGGCGGCTCGCGGCGTTCAGCGCGCGCAGCGCGTCGTCTCGGTGACCGCGTCGGAGCCGACGGAGTCGGGCGCCGCGCGCCTGACCCGTGGTCGGTACAGCGGTCGCGTCGGGGATCCACCCGTGGGGGTGCGTTCATGCCGGGACCGCGGCCTGCCGATCGGGGTCCCCGACGACGGCGCGCACCGACGCGTCGACAATCTCGAGCCCCGCGTCCAGGTCGGCGCGGGGCATGGTGAGGGCGGGCATCAGCTTGAGGACCTCGTCGCGCGGCCCCGCCGTCTCGACCAGCAGCCCGCGCCGGAACGCCTCGGCGGCGGCGGCGTCGGCCAGCTCGGGACGGTCGAAGCGCAGCCCGCGCGCGAGGCCCCGCCCCCGGGCACCGGCCGAGGCCAGCCCGCGCACGTCGTGGGCGGTGCGGGACAGCGCGTCGTGGACCCGCTCGCCGGCCTCGAGGGTCGAGGTGGCCAGCGCGTCGTCGGCCCAGAAGGTGCGCAGGGCGGCCGTGGCCGTCACGAACGCCGGGTTGTTCCCGCGGAAGGTGCCGTTGTGCTCACCCGGGGACCACACGTCGTGCTCCGGGCGCATGAGGACCAGCGCCATCGGCAGACCGTAACCCGAGATCGATTTCGAGACGCACACGATGTCCGGGACGATTCCGGCGGACTCGAAGGAGAAGAACGGCCCGGTGCGGCCCACGCCCATCTGCACGTCGTCGACGACGAGCAGGATCTCGTGCCGGCGGCACAGGTCGGCCAGCACCCGCAGCCACTCGTCGCGGGCGACGTTGATGCCGCCCTCGCCCTGCACGGTCTCGACGATGACCGCGGCGGGGCGCTCGAAGCCCGAGGCCGGGTCGTCGAGCAGCCGCGCGAACCAGGCGTGCGCCTCCTCGGCCGGGGTGGTGGTGCCGCCCAGGTAGCCGTCGTAGGGCATGACGCTGCTCTCGGGCAGCGTGATGCCCGCGCCGCGGCGCTTGGCGAGGTTGCCGGTGACCGCCAGCGCGCCCAGGGACATCCCGTGGAACCCGTTGGTGAACCCCACGACCCGGGTGCGGCCGGTGACCTTGCGGGCCAGCTTCAGCGCGGCCTCGACGGCGTTGGTGCCGGTCGGGCCGGGGAACTGCACCTTGTAGTCCAGCCCGCGGGGCCGCAGCACGACCTCGTCGAACGTCGCCAGGAACTCGCCCTTGGCGCGGGTGTGCATGTCGAGCGCGTGGACGACGTTGTCGCCGGTGAGGTAGTCGATGAGGGCCTCGCGCAGCACCGGCGGGTTGTGGCCGTAGTTGAGCGCACCCGCGCCGGCGAAGAAGTCCAGGTACGAGCGGCCGTCGACGTCCGTGAGCCGGCTGCCCTTGGCGGTGTCGAACACCACCGGCCAGTTCCGGCAGTAGCTGCGGACCTCGGACTCGTGGTCGGAGAAGACGGTCATGGTGGCGGCGGCCTCTCAGTCGGTGATCTGAACGGCGGGGTTGCCGCGCCAACGCGTTCCACCGGGCACTGTGGTGCCTTTCATGACGAACGCGTCGGCGTCCACGACGGCCCCGGCACCGATGTGGACCCCGTAGTGGACGAAAGCGTTGAGCCCGACGGTGCCGCCGTCGCCGACGGAGGAGTGGTCGGACTTGAACGTGCCCTCCTCGAGGGAGTGGCACTGGATGACCGAACGCAGGCCGAGCGTGACGTGGTCGCCCAGGCTGACGAGCGAGTGCTCGGGGGCCGAGGTCCCGTGGTCGAGCAGGCCCCGCCCGACACGCACCCCGAGTCCGCGCAGGACCCAGGCCTTGAAGGGCGTGCCGTCGAAGAAGGCCGTACTGGGGATCATGAGCTTCCACAGCCGCTCGTGTCGCCAGAAGTAGGGGTCGTAGATCGAGCAGAACCGCGGCTGCAGGCGCCGGAGGCCCATCGTCAGGCGCTCGGCCAGGACGAGCCAGCCGACGCCCACGACGAGGCTCGCGCAGGTGGCGACGGCGAGGGCGAGGCTGCCGTAGGCCGGGATGAGGCTCACGCCGGTCAGCAGGATCGAGAGGCCGAGGAAGCCCGCGACCCAGCGCACGGCGAGCAGGCAGAGCACGGTCCGCAGGTTGTGCGCGTTCTTCCTGGTGATCGCGGTCTGCAGCTCCAGGCCGCGGGCGGGCCGCAGCACCGAGGCGTCACGCTGGACCGAGCGGGGGATGACGAACGCCGGCGAGCCGAGCAGGCCGGTGTTCTCGTGCACGGGCCCGTCGAGCGGCACCATCACCTTGGTCGCCAGCAGCACGTTGACGCCCGTCCGGCCGCCGGTGGGGTAGACGATGCTGTTGCCGAGGAAGTTCTTCTCGCCGATCGCTGACCGGCAGGAGCCGGAAGCCGGTGGAGGAGAACTCGGCGTTCCCCATCGAGAGGCCGTCGGAGACCATCGTCCCGCGCCCCACCGAGGTCAGCAGGGGGTTCTCCTGCTTCTGCTCGGTGCCGAAGTTCGACCCGCTCTGCTCGACCAGCCCCAGGTTCCACCCCAGGACGCGCAGGTAGGTCGTGATGGCCGAGCTGTCGCCGAAGAGATGGTTGAGCAACCGGATGTTCGACAGCCGCGAGGTGGCCCGCTGCACGGCGTAGCGGAACGAGTAGAGCGGGTAGACGCGCCCCGGCGTCACGAGCAGGTTGAGCAGTCGCGGGAGGGTCGCGGCGAGCACGACGGCGAGGAGGACCCCGGTGAGGACCCCGCCGGAGGAGAGCGCGAGCGTCACCAGCCAGAAGACGCCGGTGTCGGGGCCGCGGTCCGCGATGGCGACGCCACCGAGGTCGACGAAGAACACGGTCTCGAGGGCGAGGACGAACAGCGGCACGAGGACGAACACGACCTGCAGGAGCTGCGCGAGCCCGAAGGTCGCGCGGCGCCACCACGGCAGGTGCGTGCCTCGAGGCCGGGCGAAGTCGGCGCCGTCGTCGGCGCGCCGCGCGGGCGACCCGTGCCAGCGCTCGCCGTCGGGCACGTGTTGGTCGTGCAGGGAGCTGGCGTGGGCCAGCTGGGCGTCGTCGCCCATCGAGCTGCCGATGTCGAGGACGGCACCCTCGCCGACGAAGGCGCGGGCGCCGATCGTGACGGGCCCCGTGCGCACCCGCCCGCCCTCGACGGTGTAGCAGGGCGCCACCACGTCCTTGCGGATCACCGTGTCGGCGCCGACGGTCAGCAGGTCGGGCACGAGCGGTAGCTGCGGAGGCAGCCACAGCACCCGCGGCCCGATCCTCGCGCCGAGCAGGCGGAGGTAGACGTTGAACACCGGTGTCCCCGCGAACACCATCATCACGTTGACGCGCAGCATCGTCCGCACCACCCAGAAGCGCAGGTAGCGCAGGGTCCAGGCGTTGAACTCGCCCTCGCGCACCCGGCCGAGCAGCATCCACTTCGCCACCACCGGACCGAGGACGGCGAGGCCGAAGGAGCCCACGCTGATCGCGACGGCGCGGAGGATCTTGCCGGTCGTCGTGGTCGCGGCGGTGGCGAGCACGTCGTGGATCGCGAAGACCAGCCCGAAGAAGCCCCACACGACGCCGACGAACAGCAGCGCCTGGGCCAGCCCGGTGAGGCCGATGGCGAGGGTCGAGGCGCGGTGCGCCGGACGGACCGGGTCGCCCTGGACGTCGGGCGCCTGGCCGATCTGGTCGTCGAGGGAGAGCGCGAGCTCGCGGACCGTCGGGTTGCGGTAGATGTCGGTGATCGACACCCGCACGCCCGTGGACGCAGCGCGGCCGAGAAGCCGGCCATCGACAGCGAGCTGGCGCCGAGCTCGTCGAACAGGTGCGCGATGACCGACACCTGGTGGGGTTCGAGGTTGAGCAGTGGGGCGAGCGCCTCGACCAGGCGTGTCTCGGTGGGCCCCGAGGCCGCGGTGACCGCGCCCACGCCTCCCGCGCGTGGCCCGCTCGGCGGCGGCACGGCGGCGCGATCGGCCTTGTCGTTGGTGGTCAGCGGGATGACGTCGAGGTGCTCGAGAGAGGGCGGCACCATGTAGCCGGGGAGCCGGTCCCGCAGCGTCGAGCGCACCCGCGCGCGGACCTCGTCGCCGTCGGCGCCCGGGCGGACGCTGAAGTAGCCGACGAGCTCCTTCTGGCCTTCGCGCGGGCTCCAGGTGTCGACGACGGCCGCGGCGACGCCGGGGTCGGCCAGCACGACCGACTCGATCTCGGTGAGCTCGATGCGGTAGCCGCGGATCTTGACCTGCAGGTCGATCCGGCCGTGGTACTCGATCTCGCCCTCGGGCGTGACCAGGCCGAGGTCACCGGTGCGGTAGATCGTGCGACCCGGGTTGGCCGGCATCCCGATCGTGTCGGGGACGAACGCCTTCGCGGTCTTCTCGGCAGGTTCAGGTAGCCGCGGGCGAGCCCGATGCCCGCGACGGCGATCTCGCCGAACTCGCCCGGGCCACCGGCCGGTTCGACCCGTCGACGTCGAGCAGCACGATCGAGTAGGTGGGCAGCGGGCGCCCGAGGGTCACCGGACGGTCGGGGACGACCTCGCCCCAGGTGCACGTCACGGTCGCCTCGGTGGGCCCGTAGACGTTGAGGAAGCGCCGGTCGGGCCGGTGCCAGCGGCGCACGAGGTCCTGCGGGCACGCCTCGCCCGAGACGAGGATCAGCCGCAGCGACTCGAGCGCGGTCTCGTCGAGCGTCGCCAGCAGGGTCGGCACGCAGGCGATGGCGGTGATGCGGCGCTCGACGATGAAGTTCTGCAGGTCGTCGCCCAGCAACGTCGTGCCCGGGGGCTTGGGGACCACCGTGGCGCCCGCGGCCCACGGGACCCACAGCTCCTCGACCGAGAAGTCGAAGGCGATGGTCATGCCCTGGTAGACGCGGTCGCCGGGCCGGTAGCCGTAGTGCTCGCCGGCGACCCGGATGAAGTTGACGATCGCCGCGTGCTCGATGGCGACGCCCTTGGGCCGCCCGGAGGTGCCGGAGGTGTAGATGAGGTACGCGAGCTCCTCGCGCGGGCGCGCGATCTCCTGCGGCCCGAGGGGGGCGCGGTCGTTCGTGGCGATCGCGGCCTGGTCGAGGTCGACGCAGACCTGCGTGAGCGGCGGCGCGCCCGGCCCTCGACACGCTCGGTGAGCGTGGAGACGGTGACGACCGTGCGGACCTCGGCGTCGGAGAGGATGAAGCCGACGCGGTCGGACGGGAAGCCCGCGTCGAGGGGCACGAAGGCCGCGCCGAGCTTGCCGACCGCGAGGATCGCGACGTAACTGCGCAGCGGGCTGTCGAGCAGCAGCGCCACGCGGTCGTCGGCGCCCACGCCGCGGCGCCGCAGGTGACGGGCGAGCTGGTTCGCGCGGGCGTCCAGCTCGGCGAAGGTGACCTGCTCGTAGCCGGTGTCGACCGCGAGGGCCCCGGGGCGCTCGTGGCCCAGCGCTCGGCCAGGTGGTGCATGCGCTCGCCCGGCGCCAGCGGATCGTCTGGTCGTGCCGGTCGTCGACGAGCACCGCCAGCTCGGCCGCCGCCGTCATGCCACCAGCCCCTCGTCCATTACGCTCCGTAACTCACGCCGTGTTCTCGGCAACGTCGTCGATATCGCCCGTTGCCCCGATTCCGGGCCCTCTTCCTCGACTGTAGGCGGCTCCAGCGCGGGTGACGTCAACAGGTCTCCACTCCGGTCAACGCTTGAACCGTCTGCAGGTCACCGTTGCGTCACAAGACGGTATCGACCGTTCCATCGTTCTCCCGCTGTACGGCGTTACTCTGTGTGTCGAATGCGACAGCGCGGGCTCGTCGGGGACGGACGACCGCCCTCGCCGTGAGCGGGGCATGATGGGTGACGTGCCCTCCGTGCCCCCCGGCGGTGACCCGGCCCCGAGCGACGGTCGCCTCCCGGCGGCGGCGCTCGGCACCCTGGGCACCCGGCCGGTCGGGGTCTACGTCCACGTCCCGTTCTGTGCCACGCGTTGTGGCTACTGCGACTTCAACACCTACACGGCGTCCGACCTCGGCCTGTCGGATGCGCAGGCCGGGCCCGCGTCGCCCGCGTCGTGGTTGGAGGGCATGCGCCGCGAGCTCGAGCTGGCCGTCGAGGTGCTGGGCGCGTCCGGCTCGCCCGGCGTGCCCCCGGCCGACACGGTGTTCGTGGGGGGCGGCACACCGACGCTGCTCGGCGCCGAGGGCCTCACCGCGGTCCTCGACGCCGTCCGCGCCACCGTCGGGCTGCGCGCCGGCGCCGAGGTCACCACCGAGGCGAACCCCGAGTCGACGACCCCCGCCATGCTCGAGGCGCTCGCCGAGGCGGGCTACACGCGCCTGTCGCTGGGGATGCAGTCCGACGTCGACCACGTCCTCGCCGTCCTCGACCGGCGGCACACCCCCGGTGCGCGGTCGCCACGGCGCGCGCGGCCCTCGACGCCGGGCTGCGCCACGTCAACCTCGACCTGATCTACGGCACCCCACCGAGCGCGACGACGACCTGCGGCGCTCGCTCGACGCGGTCCTCGCCAGCGGCGCCGACCACGTCTCGGCGTACGGCCTCATCGTCGAGGAGGGCACGGCGCTGGCACGCCGCGTGGCTCGCGGCGAGCTCCCATGACCGACGACGACGTGCTCGCCGACCGGTACGAGATCGTCGACGACGTCCTGTCCGCGGCCGGTTTCGGCTGGTACGAGGTGTCGAACTGGGCGCGGACCGATGCGCCCGCTGCCGGCACAACCTCGGCTACTGGGGCGGCGGCGACTGGTGGGGCGTCGGACCGGGCGCCCACTCGCACGTCGGCGGCGTGCGGTGGTGGAACGTGCGGCACCCGCGCGCTACACCGCCGCACTGGCCGCGGGGCGTTCCCCCGCCGAGGCTCGGGAGCAGCTCGGGCCCACCGAGCGCCACCTCGAGCAGGTGCTGCTCGAGCTGCGCACCGTCGAGGGCCTCGGTGCCGACTCACTCGACCGGTCCGGCCTCTCGGCCGCCGACCGCGCCGCCGCCGACGGGCTGCTCGACGGCCCGCGGTGGCGCGACGGCCGCGCCGTCCTCACCCGCCGGGGGCGCCTCCTCGCCGACGGCGTCGCCATGAGGCCGGGCCGGCCCGCGGGCGGCTGAGGGGTCAGCGCTGGCGTGGTCAGGCGGGCGCGTCGAGGCAGGTCCGCAGGTCGGTGAAGAGATCGGTGCGCGTCTGCGAGCCGAGCCGCTGGCGCATGCGCCCGACGTGGTGCTCGACGGTCTTGGCGGCGATGAACAGGCGGTCGCCGACCTCGCGGTGGGTCATGCCCTCGAGCAGCAGCACGGCGATCTCCCGCTCCCGCTCGGAGAGCACGACGCGCAGCCCTGGCGCCGCGTCCCCACGGCCTCGGGGCCGGCGTCGAGGCGGCGGCTGCGGCGCTCGGCACGGCGTGGGGTGCCGCAGCGGGCTCGGCGGCCTCGGTCGCGGTGCTGGGCAGCACCCGCGGGCGCAGGCGAGCAGGGTGGCGACGGCCTTCCGGTCGGTCGGTGCGCACCGCGGCCTCCTTCGCCAGCCGCGCCCCGTCCCACGGCAGCCCGACGTCCCGGAGGCGGCCGCCGCGGCGGCGACGGCGTCGGTGTCGACGTCGCCGCGCAGCACGGCGAGCCACTGCGTGGCGGCCTCGGCGAGCACACCCACGACGGGCACCGTCGGGTCGCTCCCGGCGACCTCGCCGAGGCGCGCCGCGGGGCGGGCGGCGTGGTCGTCGCCGGTCCCGCGCCCGCTCACGGTCACCGCGGCGAGGAACGCGTGCCAGTGCCACGGCGCGGCCCACAGCGCGGGGGTGCCGAGCCCCGTGAGGAGGGCCTCGGCGTCCCCGACGAGGGTGGTCGTCCAGGCGGTCTCGCCCAGACGCGCGGCGACCACCACCAGCTCGCCGAGCGGCAGCAGCGACCAGAGGTCGACCTGGTGGTCGAGCAGGACCGCGCGCACCCGGCCCCACAGGCCGAGCAGTGCGCGGGTGTCGCCGGCGCGGCGCGCGAGACCCGCCTCGACCCCGACGGCGACGAGCTCGTCGCGGGCGCAGACCGGCTCGCCGTCGCCCGGTCCGGCCGGCGGCCAGGTGCTCGCGGGCGCCGACGGGGTCGCCCGCGGCCATCGCCGTCCAGGCCCGCCAGACGCGGTGACGGCGCCGGAACACGGGCCGCCGAGGTCGTCGGCGAGCGCGCGGTCGAGCAGGGGAGCGGCGAGGTCGGGCTCGCCGCGGTGCAGCGCGACGAGCGCGGCGAGCACGGCGGGGCTCTCGTCGGCGGGCGCCGGGTGCTCGCGCAGCAGCGCAGGGTGCCCGCGGCGCGGGCCAGGTCGGCCAGCGCGGCCGACGACCCGCCGGGGCGCACCGACGCGGCCAGGCCGCTCGCGACCAGCGCCTCGGCGCCGGCCCGCAGGGTCGGCACCGCCGCACGCGGGGGCGCCGCCGACCGTCGGTCGGTGCCGTCCCCGTGCCGATCGAGGGCGACGCGGCGTTCAGGGCGCGCCGACGACGCCGGCGATCCAGGCGTGGAGGGCGGCCGACTGGGCGAGGAGCCCGCGGTGGGCGAGCACCGCCGCCAGCACCGTCGGCGGCCCGCGCTCGCTCGATCGGGCGCCCTCGTCGCCGAGGAGCGCGTCGGCGTGCCGCGCCGCCGCTCGCCGAGCGCGCCGCCGCAGCGCGCCGCTCGGCCAGCGGCGACGAGGTCGGCGGACGACACGGCCGCTCGAGCCGACGCTCGCGTCGTCGGCGGGTGGTCACGGGGTGGCCCGTCACGGTCGCCCCTGGCGGTCCCGGCCGGCTGCGCGGGGGCGTGCCGGCACCCTGGGCTCGCGGCGGTCGGCTCCGGGTGGTCGGCGGGTCGTCGGGCGCTCGGCGACCGGGCGGGGTGGTCGTCGGGGCTCGGGATCCGCCGCCGGGGCCGGGCGCGGGCGGTGCGGCCGGCCGACCGGCGCGGGAACGGGCGGTGCGGCCGGGGCGGGGGCGGGGGCGAGGCGGGCGGCGGCGGGCCGCCGGCGGCGGCGGCGCCCGGCGGTCGACCGTTCGCCGCCGGACCGGCTCGAGGTGTCGCGGTCACCTGCGAGGGTGCTGACGTCGGAGGTGATCGGCGCCGGTGCGGCGGGGAGCGGCGAGGGGGCCGCGACCGGTGGCTCGCGGGGAGCGGCGGGTGCCGGCAGGGGAGCGGCGGCGGCCTGCGGCGCGGGCTCGCTCGGAGATCATCGGGACCGGTGGCGGCCACGGCCCCGGGCGGCGAGGACACCCTCGCCGACGGCGCCGACCACGAGCGGCGGCGGCGGGGCGCCGGGGTCCTCGAACGAGGCGGGCGCGCGCGAGGCCGGAGCCGACCGGCGGCCGGCGGCATCAGCTGGCCCGGCAGCGCGGGCGGACGGTGTCGGCGTCGCCGTCGGGGTCGCCGGCGACGACCCGCCGGGCGCCGGGCGCTGGTCGGGCGAGCGGCGTGCGCGACGGGCGTGCCGGGGCGCGGCGAGGACGCCGACCGTGCGGGCGGCGACCTCGCCGCGGCGGGGCAGCGGACGCGGCGTCACGGGGTGCCGGGGGACGCGGGAGCGGGCGCGAGCGGGCGCAGCGGGGCCGGCCCGCTCCGGCGGGCGGGCTCGGCCGCGGTGGGGCTCACCGGCGCCGGTCGGCGGGCCCACGGGTGCGGGCCGACGCGGCGGGCGGCCGGCGAGGGGCGCGGGCCGGGGCACCGCGGGCAGGGGACCGGACGTCATCGGCGCCCCGGAAGGGCCGGGGACGAACACCGGCGGGAGCGGCGCCGGTGCCGGCCGGCCCGGCGGCGGCCGCAGCGCCGCGGGCGACGACGGTGGTCGGGTCGGGGTCGACGGCGACGGGCGGCCGAGGGCGCGGCCCAGGACCTGCGCGACCAGCGGGATGCGCGAGGAGCCGCCGACCAGCAGCACCGAGTCGAGGTGCTCGGGGCGCACGCGGGCGGCGTCCATGACCTCGCCCAGCACGTCGACGGTCTGGCGCAGGGCGGGGAGATCATCTCCTCGAGCTCGGCGCGGGTCACCCGCACCCGGGTGCTCGTGCCGGGGAGCTCGACGGCGACGACGGCCTCGGTGTCGGCCGACAGCGCCTCCTTGGCCGCGACGCAGGCGCGGCGCAGGCCGGAGACGGCGCGGACGGTGGCGGGGTCGGCCGGGTCGAGCGCGGCGACGGCGCTGCCGAGCTCGCCGCAGACGTGCCAGAACAGGGCCTCGTCGAAGTCGATGCCGCCGAGCGCCTCGAGGCCCTGGCCGCGCCGAGGACGGCGACCGTCCCGTGGCCGGTGCCCCGCGCACGACGGCGGCGTCGAACGTGCCGCCGCCGAGGTCGTAGACGGCGGCGGTGCGGCCCGCGGGATGCGGCCGGCGACCGCGTGGGCGAGGGCGGCGGCCTCGGGCTCGGGCAGCAGGACCGCGTCCGGCAGCCCCGCCTCGGCGAGGGCGGAGGCGAAGACGCCCCGGCGGTACGCGCCCCAGCCCGTGGGGTGGGAGACCGCGATGCGGCGCGGCGGGAGCCCGCGCGCGCGGGCGACGTGGTCGGCGACCCAGCGCACCGTCTCGGCGGCGATGCCGTCGGCGGAGAAGCAGGCGCCGGCGACGACGACGGGCGTCTCGTCGCCGAGGCGGCGCTTGAACTCGCGGACGACCCGCTCGGGCGCGCGGGCGGCGGCGGTCTCGGCCGCCGAGCCGACGATGAGCCCGCCGTCGAGGTCGACGAACACGACCGACGGGACCTGGACCGAGCCGCTCTCGAGGGGCACGACGCGGACCTCGCCGTCGGCCGCGCCCCCGACCTCGCGGGTGGCGGCGGCGGTCCAGGTCGTCCCGAGGTCGATCCCGAGGTCGTACTCGCCGGTGCCGTGCCGGTCAGTGACCACGCGAGCTCCTTCGTCCGGGTCGTTCGGCCCCGTCATCGACGCGGTCCTCGCGCCGTCACGCTCGTCGTCCTCCCGACCGTTACACGTTCGTAGCTCCTGATCCCGACCCCCGGCCGACCCCGGGGTGCCGGGGGGTCCCCCCGACCCCGAGGGGGCCCGGACCGGACCCGGGCGCGACCCCGATGGCGGGACCCGCCGGTCGACCTAGCGTTCCGCCCCGACACCGACCGGACGCCCCGGCCCCCGCCGCGAGCACCGGAGCCCACCCCGCGACACCCAGGAGCTCCCCGTGTCCCAGACCGTCGCCGAGGCCAAGACCCTGCTGCAGTTCCTGCTCGACCTGCTCACCGACGACGACGCCCGCGCGGCGTTCGTCGCGGACCCGCGCGAGGCGCTCGACGCCGCGGGCCTCGAGGACGTCACGCTGCAGGAGATCAAGGAGCTGCTGCCGGTCGTCCTCGAGCGCGCCGACCCGGAGAAGTGCGCCGACTACGAGGACGAGTGCGAGAGCTACGAGGGCCCGTGCCCGCCGGCGCACTGCCCGCCCGAGCTCGCCGACTGCGACGACGAGCCGTGCGACGACCACGACCTCGAGTGCGCCAAGGTCATCACGCACCTGAACTACGTGTGCAACAACTACTCGTTCGACTCGCACGACACGATCTTCAACAACAACGTCAGCATCGTGAACCTGGGCGACGGCGACGTCGACTTCGACCAGGACATCGACTTCACGAACATCTCGACCGGTCCCGGCGGCGTGGTCAACACCGGCACGAACAACGCTCCCATCACCACCGGCGAGGGCAACGTCGTCGGCGACGGCAACCAGGTCTCCGGCGACGACTCGACCACCGCCTTCGGCGCGGGCTCGGCCACCACCGTCGAGACGTCGACGTCGACGACGGCCGCGTTCAACACCGGCGACAACGGCTCCGCGACGGTCGACAACAGCGACGTCGAGGTGAACGGCGAGGACAACAACGTCGGGTCGGGCGCGCAGGCCAACACCGACAACTCGCTCGACGTCGGCGACATCGACGTCGACATCAAGGACGTGGGCAACACCGACGCCTCGGGGAACGACTCGGGCAACGTCGACAACGTCGACGCTGCACGAGTCGGGCAACGCGACGACTCGACGCCGACGGGACCGACGACGCCGACGAGCTCGACCGCCGCGCCGTGACGCCCGTGACCGCCGCGTAACCATCCGCGGCCGCGAGACGACAGGACCGGGGTGCGGCGGATCTCGTCGCACCCCGGTCGTCGTGCCGGGACGAGGAGCCCTCGGGAGGCGCCGTGAGCAGGGGTGGGGCCGCAGGCACCGGTGGCGGGTCGGCGCCGGACCCGCGGGAGGTCGCCGACGTGCTGGCGCTGGCGGTCAAGGCCGCCCGGGCGTACGAGCGCAGCGATCTCGGCGACCGGCTCGACTCCCTGGGCAGGCGCCTGCGCGACGACCGGACCCGGGTCCTCGTCGTGGGGGAGTTCAAGGCCGGCAAGACCGAGCTGGTCAACGCCCTGCTCTCCGCGCGGGCACTGCCGAGCGACCCGCACCGCACGACCACCGTCGCGACCGTCGTCGAGCACGCGACGACACCGGGGGTGCGGCTCGTCGCCACGACGGCACCGAGCGCACGATCGAGCTCGCCGCCCTCGCCGAGCACGTCACCGAGAAGGGCAACCCGGCCAACACGCGGCCGGCTGGTCGCACGCCGTCGTCGGGGCGCCGCGGGGCTCCTCGCAGCGGGGTGGCGCTCGTCGACACGCCGGGCGGCGGCGGGCTGACGGCGCCCACCTCGCTCGCGAGCGTGGCCGAGCTGCCCGACGCCGACGCGGTCCTGCTGGTCAGCGACGCCGCGCGCGAGCTCTCGGCCCCCGAGATGGCGATGCTGCGCACCGCCGCCGCGGTCTGCCCGAGCGTCGCCCTCGTGCTGACCCGCACCGACCTGCACCCGCACTGGCGCACCGTCGCCGACCTCGACCGCGCCCACCTCGCGGCCGCCGGGCTCGACGCCGTCGCGGTCCTGCCCACCTCCGCCGCCCTGCGCCTGGCCGCCGTCGAGGCCGGCCCGGACCAGGCGGACCTCGCCGCCGACCTCGACGCGGAGTCGGGCGTCGCCGCCGTCGCGGAGCTGCTCGGGGGCGACGTCGCGGGCGACCGCGCCCGGCGGCGGGCCGCCCTCGTCGCCGACGAGGTGGTGGCGTGCGGGACGGCGCTGCTCTGGGGGTTCCGCGCCGAGCTCGCGAGCCTGACCGCCCCGGTCCGCGCCGAGCAGCTGCGGCGCGAGCTCGCCGAGCGCCGCGCCGCGGCCGCCGGGCTGCGCGACCGCGCCGCACGCTGGCAGCAGACCCTGGGCGACGGCGGCGCCGACCTCGTCTCCGACATCGAGTACGACCTGCGCGACCGGCTGCGCACCGTGACCGTCGAGGCCGAGGCCGCGCTCGACGAGACCGACCCCGCGAAGACGTGGGACCAGTTCGCGGCCTGGCTGCAGCAGCAGGTGTCGGCGGCGGTGGCGACCAACGCGGTGTGGGCGCGGGAGCGCACCCGCCATCTCGGCGAGCGCGTGGCGGAGCACTTCGCCGAGGACGGCGCCGCCGCGCTGCCCGACACCGCGGGGCCCGCGGGCCGACGTCGACGGGATCGGCGGGGCGCGCGTGCCGCCGACCCCTCGGCGGGACGTGGCGCGCCTCACGGCGCCCGACCACGAGCGCTTCGGCCTCGGCCAGTCGCTGCTCATCGGGATGCGCGGGTCCTACGGCGGCGTGCTGATGATCGGCATGCTCACCACCGTCGCCGGCATGGCGCTGCTCAACCCGTTCTCGGTCGGCGCCGGGCTGCTGCTGGGGTCGAAGACCCTCGTCGACGAGCGCAAGCGCGCGCGGCGACGCCGGCAGGCCGAGGCCAAGGCCGCGGTGCGCCGTCACGTCGACGACGTGATCTTCACGGTCGGCAAGGGGTCGCGCGACATGCTGCGCGAGGTCCAGCGCACCCTGCGCGACCACTTCACGGCCACGGCGGCCGAGCTCGACCGCTCGCTGGCCGCCTCCGCGGCGGCGATGTCGGCGATCGAGAAGAACGACACCGAGCGCGGACGGCGGCGCACCGACCTCGAGGCCGAGATCGCCGCGTCGAGACCCTCGTGGCCCGGGCCGAGGCCCTGCGCGGCGAGGGCCCGCACGCGGGGTCGGGGCCCGGTGAGCGACCTCGTCGTCGACCGGCCGCGGTGGCCGTGAGCGCGGTCGGGAACGCGCGCGCGTCTCGACGCGCGCTCGCGCTGCACCACCGCCCCGGCCCGGCACGTGGGGTGCTGCTCGAGGCGCGCGGCCGGCTCGACGAGCCGGTGCGGGTGGCGCTCGCCGGGACGCTCAAGACGGGCAAGTCGACGCTGCTCAACGCGCTGATCGGCGAGCGGGTGGCGCCCACCGACGCGGGGGAGTGCACCCGCATCGTCACCTGGTACCGCGACGCCCCGCGGACGGCGGTGCTCGCCGAGGACCACGAGGGCCGGCGCCGCGAGCTGCCCGTCGTGCGCGGCGGCGCCGGGCTGGAGGTCGACCCGGGACCCGCCGGGGCGACGGGCGGCTGCTGGTCGACTGGCCCTCGGCCGGGCTCGCCGAGGCCACGCTGATCGACACCCCGGGGCTGGACTCGCTGCGCGACGCGCACTCGGGGCGCCACCCGGCGCTTCGTCACCCCCGACGACCGGCCCAGCGGCGCCGACGTCGTGGTCTACCTGATGCGCCACGCGCACCGGTCCGACGTCGCGTTCCTCGAGGCGTTCGCCGACCTGGCGCGCGGGGGCGCGGGCGGGCTCGGGGCGGTCGGTGCGGCGGGCACGGTCGTCGTGCTCGGGCGCGCCGACGAGATCGGCGGCGGGCGGATCGACGCGCTGAGCACGGCGGGGCAGGTCGCGCGCAGCTACCGCGAGGACCCGATCCTGCGCCCGCTGTGCCAGACGGTGGTGCCCGTCGACGGGCTGCTGGCCGAGACCGCACGGACCCTGCGCCGCGACGAGTTCACCGCGCTGCGGGCCCTCGCGCGGGCGCCTCGGCGCGAGATCGACGCCATGCTGCTCTCGGTCGACCGGTTCGCCGCGGTCGACCCGCCGGCGTCCGCACTCGACGCGCTCGACGGCGACCCCGACGGGGTGCGCCTCGACGCCGCGACCCGGCGTGCGCTGCTCGCCCGCTTCGGGCTCTACGGCGTACGGGTGGCCACGACGGTCCTGCGCAAGGGCCTGTCGGGCGAGGGCGGGAAGAAGGGCGGGTCGTCGACTCGCCGGGCCTCGCCGCCGAGCTGAGTCGCGCAGCGGCCTGGCCGAGCTGCGCGAGACGCTGCGCACCCGCGTCACCGGCCGCCGCGACCTCTACAAGGCGCGCTCGGCCCTGCTGGCCGTCGAGATGGTGCTCGCCCGCTGGCCGCACCCCGGCGGCGACCCGGTGGCCGCCGACCTCGAGCGGGTGCTCACCGGCGCGCACGCCTTCGTCGAGCAGCGTCTCCTCGTCGCGCTGCGCACCGGCGCCGTCGTCCTGCCCGACGGCGTCGTCGGCCGAGGCCGAGCGCCTGCTCGGCGGCGAGGGCCCGCGGGCCCGCGACCGCCTCGGCGTCGGCGAGGACGCCGAGCCCGGCGCGGCGCCGCGCCGCCGCGCTGACCGCCCTCGACCGCTGGCGCACCCGCGCGGAGAGCCCGCTGACCGCCCGGGCGGGCGCCGAGGTCGCCCGCGGCGTCGTCCGCAGCCTCGAGGGCGTCCGCGCCGCGCCCGGTGCTGATCGGCGGAGCGACCCGCTCGGGTCGGCGCCGACGCGTCCCGTAGAATCGGGTCGGCGGCGCGGCCGACGACCCAAGCCGGAGGGGACCGGAGATGAACGCCGAGGAACGTCGCCTCGCGGTCCTGCGGGCGATCGTGGCGGACTTCGTGGCGACCAGCGAGCCCGTGGGCTCCAAGGCCGTCGTCGACCGCCACCAGCTCGGGGTGTCGAGCGCCACCATCCGCAACGACATGGCCGTGCTGGAGGAGGAGGGCTACCTCATCCAGCCCCACACCAGCGCCGGGCGGATCCCGACCGACAAGGGCTACCGGCTCTTCGTCGACCGCCTGCAGCAGGTCCGGCCGATGTCGGGCGCCGAGCGCCGGGCGATCACGCAGTTCCTCGAGGGCGCGGTCGACCTCGACGACGTCCTGCGGCGCAGCGTGCGGCTGCTCGCCCAGCTGACGCGGCAGGTCGCGGTGGTGCAGTACCCCACGCTGTCGCACTCGACGGTGCGCCACCTCGAGGTGGTGCCGCTGACCCCCGCGCGCCTGATGCTGGTGCTCATCACCGACACGGGGCGGGTCGACCAGCGGGTCGTCGACCTCGGCGACGTGCTCGACGAGGAGGACGTGGCGCGGCTGCGCGCGATGCTCAACAGGTGCTCGGCGGGCAGCCCTCGCCGCGGCGGCCGCGCGGATGGCCGAGCTGCCCGAGGACGGGCCCGACTCGCTGCGCAACCCGCTGACCCGGGTGGCCGGCGTGCTCATCGACGCGCTGGTCGAGTCGCCCGAGGAGCGCCTGGTGCTCGGCGGCACGGCCAACCTCGCCCGCAACGCCGTCGACGGGCCGGCCCTGCAGGGGGTGCTCGAGGCCCTCGAGGAGCAGGTCGTGGTGCTGCGGCTGCTGGCGACCGCCAGCGACCCCGCCACGGTGACGATCCGCATCGGCGAGGAGAACGACTCCGAGGACCTGCGGGGCACCTCGACGGTCTCGATCGGCTACGGGGCGGGCTCGACGGTGCTGGGCGGCATGGGCGTCGTCGGCCCGACCCGGATGGACTACCCGAGCACCATCGCGGCGGTGCGTGCGGTCGCGCGCTACGTCGGTGAGATCGTGGGCGGTGCGCCGACTCGGTAGGCGGAGCAGGCACGGCACAGGGTAGGCAGTACAGGGCACAGTGGTGCCGGCGCGATCGCGCGCCGAGACGAGGACGACGAGGACTTCATCAGCGTGGCCAAGGACTATTACGGCATCCTCGGCGTGAGCAAGGACGCCGACGACGCGACGATCAAGCGCGCCTACCGCAAGCTCGCCCGGGAGCTCCACCCCGACGTCAACCCCGGCGAGGCCGAGCGGTTCCAGGACGTCAAGAGCGCCTACGAGGTCCTCACCGACCCGCAGAAGCGCCGCGTCGTCGACCTCGGCGGCGACCCGCTCGAGACCGCGGGGGGCGGGGGCGGCGGCTTCGGGGGCTTCGGCGGCGGCGCCGGCTTCGGGGGCCTCGGCGACATCATGGACGCGTTCTTCGGCGCCGCGGGGCGGCGGCGGCGCGGTCCGCGCAGCCGGGTCCAGCAGGGCGAGGACGCCCTCATCCGCATCGACCTCACGCTCGAGGAGTGCGCCGCGGGCGTGTGCGCGAGCTCACCGTCGACACCGCGGTGCTGTGCGGCAGTGCTCCGGCGGCGGCGCCGAGCCCGGCACCCACACGAGCACCTGCGACACCTGCGACGGCCGCGGCGAGATCCAGAACGTGCAGCGCTCGTTCATTGGCCAGGTGGTTACCGCCCGGCCCTGCCCGGTCTGCCACGGCTACGGCGAGATCATCCCGAACCCCTGCCAGCAGTGCGGCGGCGACGGCCGCGTCCGCTCGCGCCGCACCGTGTCGGTGCAGGTGCCCGCGGGAGTGGGCGACGGCATGCGCATCCGCATGGCCAACCAGGGCGAGGTCGGCCCCGGTGGCGGGCCGGCGGGCGACCTCTACGTCGAGGTGGCCGAGCAGCGCCACGACTACTTCGTCCGCGAGGGCGTCGACCTGCACTGCCACATCCCGCTGCCGATGACCGCCGCCGCCCTCGGCGCCACCCTGCCCCAGCGCACCCTCGAGGGCGACGAGGACCTGCACGTCGAGGCGGGCACCCAGCCCGGCACCGTGCACACCCTGCGCGGCAAGGGGATGCCGCGGCTGCGGTCCAACGGCCGCGCCGAGGGCCGTGGCGACCTGCTCGTCCACCTCGACGTCGCGGTCCCGACAAGCTCGACGCCCGCCAGAGCGAACTGCTCCGCGAGCTCGCCGCCCTGCGCGGCGAGGAGAAGCCCGAGCTCATGGCCCAGCGCAACGGGGGCCTGTTCGGACGACGCCGCTCGACCGGCCGGTCCCGTTGACACGTCAGCGTGCGCACTCCGCTGACACCAGACGTCCCACATCATCGACGCGACACGCCGGGCGTGACCAGCGGTCCCGGCGGCGCTGTTCCTCTCGACGCGGTCCCGACGGGGCGGCGACGGTCACCCTCGACGGGCCGAGGGGCACCACGCGGCGGCGGCGCCGGTGCGGCCCGGCGAGGTCGTGCTGCTCGGCGACGGGGCGGGGCGCAGGCGCGCGCCGAGGTCACGGCCGTCGGCAAAACGGGCGCCGTGACCGCGACGGTCGCTCGAGCGCCGCGTGGTCGCCCGCCGCCGGAACCGCGCGTGACGATCGTGGCAGGCCCTGGTCAAGGGCGACCGCGGCGAGCTGGCCGTCGAGCTCGCGACCGAGGCGGGCGCCGACGCGATCGTCCGTGGCGCGCCGAGCGCTGCGTCGCCCGCTGGGACGCGGCCCGCGCGGCGAGAAGGCGCTCGCGCGGTGGCGGACGACCGCCCGCGAGGCGGCCAAGCAGGCGCGCCGCCCACGTGCCCGGCGGTCGCGGACCGATGACGACGACCGGCGACGTCGCGGCCGGGCGCGAAGACGCGACAGGTGCTGCTCCTCGAGGCGACCGCGGAGGTGTCGGTCGCCACGTCCGCTGCCCGCGACGGCGAGGTGGCTCGTCGTCGGGCCGGAGGGCGGCATCACCGACGCCGAGATCGCGACGCTGGACGCGGCCACCCCGGTGCATCTCGGGCCGACCGTCGTGCGGACCTCGACCGCCGCGGCGGTCGCCCTCGGCGCCCTCGGCGCCCGGACCGGGAGGTGGGGATGACGGTGTCGCGACGCGGGTCGCTGCGGGGCTGCTCGGTCCCTCGGGCTGGCGGCCGCTCGCCCGAGCCCGGTCCGGCGACGCCGCCCGCCGGCGCCCGGGCACGCCGCGCCCGTGCGTCTCGACTACGGCTCCGACCCCGCCCAGCACGGCGTCCTGCACCTCCGCCCGGCCGGGGAGGGGCCGGGGGGCGCCCGGTCGTCGTGATCCTCCACGGCGGCTTCTGGCGCCAGGCCTACGGCCTCGCGCTCGGGACGCCGTCGGCCGTCGACCTCGCGAACGCCGGGCTCGCGGCGTGGAACGTGGAGTACCGGCGGGTCGGCGCCGGCGGCGGCTGGCCCGCCACGTTCCTCGACGTCGCCGCGGCGGTCGACCTGCTGCCCGGCGCCGTGCAGAGCGCGGCGGGCGGGCGGCTCGACCTCGACCGCGTCGTCCTGCTCGGGCACTCCGCGGGCGGGCACCTCGCCGTGTGGGCCGTGAGCCGCGGTCGCGGCTGCCGGCGCGGCGCCCGGGCGCGGACCGGTGGTGGTGCCCCGCGGGCGGTGTCACAGGCGGGGGTCCTCGACCTCGTCGCGGCGGCCGAGCAGGGCGTCGGCGGCAGCGCCGTCACCGACCTGCTCGGCGGCGACCCGGTCCCCAGGCCGGACCGGTACGCGGTCGCCTCGCCGGCCGCGCTGGTCCCGGCGTCGTGCCCGGTCGTCGCGTGCACGGCACCGCCGACGGCGTGGTGCCGATCGACCAGTCCCGAGCGCTACGTCGCCGCCGCCACGGCCGCGCGCGGGCCGGGCCCGGCTGGTCGAGCTGACGGCGTCGACCACTTCCAGCTCATCGACCCCGCCGAGCCGGCCTGGCGCACGGTCCGCGACGAGGTGCTCGCCTCCTGCGCTGAAAACCCCTCGCGCGTCCCGACGACGGGGTACCGTCGCGGCCATCATGGAGCTCTGACGACGCCTCGACCCACGCCGCGGACGTACCCGGCGGGGTCCTCGCCCTCCGCTCTCCCGGAGTGTCGTCATGTCTTCCGCCCTCGGGACAGCGGTCCGAGCCCGTCGTCGCGCACGGCCTCGTCCGCACGTTCGGCGCCCGCCGGGTCCTCGATGGGATCGACCTCACCGTCGCGCCGGGCACGCGCCTCGGCCTGATCGGCGAGAACTGCACCGGCAAGTCCACCCTGCCAGCGGCTGCTGGCCGGGTCGACCGTCCCGACGCCGGGGTCGGTGCGGACCGTGTGCCGAGCGGACGTCGTCGCAGGAGACGGCGCAGGAGCCGGCGCCGGCGCCGGACTCGACGGTGGCCGGATGCCCGACGACGCTGGGCCGCTGCACGACGCGGTCGGGCGGTTGGAGGAGCTGGCGGGCGCGGATGGCGGAGGAGGACAGCGCCGACGTCGCCTCCGAGTACGACGCCGTGCTCGCCTGGGCGGTGGCCCACGACGCGGGGACGCCGACCGGCGCGCTGAGATCACGGCCGCCACGCTCGGGGTCGCTGGCCTCGACCGGGCCCGCCCGACGGCGACCCTGTCCGGCGGCCAGCGCACCCGGCTCGCCCTCGCGGCGGCCCTGGTCGCTGACCGGCGGTGCCCTGCTCGACGAGCCGACCAACCACCTCGACGACCAGGCCCTGACCTGCTGGAACGCAGCCTCGTCGAGCTCCCCGGCGTCGTCGTCGCGGTGAGCCACGACCGGACGTTCCTCGACCGTCGCCACCGAGCTGTTCGACCTCGACGCCGGGGTGCTCGGCACCGACGGCCGGGGCGGGCGGCGCTTCGGCGGCTCGTTCAGCGCCTACCTCGCGGCGCAGGCCGACTCCCGGCGCCGCTGGGAGGAGACGTTCGCCGCGCAGCAGTAGGAGATCGCGGCGCTGCGCGAGCGCACGCACGTCGACCTGCGCCAGGTCGCCGCCGGTCGACGGCCCCACCGACAACGACAAGTTCGTCACGAAGTTCAAGGGGCCGGGGTCCGGGCCCGGGCCCGGCGGGTCCACGACGCCGAGCGCCGGCTCGAGGTCGCCGAGCGCGAGGCCTGCGCAAGCCCCCGGAGCCGCTGCGCTTCGACGCCCCGCTCACCGGCGGCGCCGCGACCGTCTCGGTCCGGGACCTGCGGGTCGACGGCCGGCTCGACCGCCCCGGCTCGACGTCGGGAACGGGGAGAAACTGCTGGTCACGGGCCCGAACGGCACCGGGAAGTCGACGCTGCTCGAGGTCCTCGCCGGGAGCCTGCAGCCCGACGGCGGGTCGGTGGCGGTGGGGCGCGCCGGGTCGCGCTGGTCCGGCAGGACCCGGTGTTCGACTGGCCCGACCGCCGCGCGCGAGGTGTACGCCGCGGCGGTCGGGGCGGAGGTGGCCGAGGCGGTGCCGCTGCGCTCGCTGGGGCTGCGCCCCGCGACCACGGCACCGCGGTAGGGGCGCCCGTCGGGCAGCGGCGGCGGCTCGCGCTGGCGGTCGCCGTGGCCGTCCGCCCGACCTGCTGCCGTCGACCGAGCCGACCAACCACCGCTGCGCCTGGCGGGGAACTGGAGTCGGCGGACGTTCGCAGCGGCGGGCACCGTCGTCGTGGCGCACGACCGCTGGGTGCGCTCGCGCTGGTCGGGGATCGGACGTTCGACCGGGTCGGAGGGGCGGTCTAGACTGATTCACGCACGCATCACCGCACGGGGGAGCACGCATCCTGAGTCCCACCCCACCGACTCGTCCGGCGAGTCGCGCATCGTCGTCCCGAGTCCGCGCTGCTCGCCCTGTTCGGCAAGCGGGACGAGAACCTCCGTGAGGCCGAGGACCTGCTGGACGCCGACGTCCACGTCCGCGGCAACGAGCTGACGCTCACCGGCAGCCGCCGACGTGGCGTTCGCCGAGCGGGTGTTCGCCGAGCTGGTGGTCGCTCGCCAGCGCGGCCAGCAGATCGACCCCGACGCCGTCCGGCGCACCGTCGAGATGCTCGGCGACGACGCCGCCGGTCCAGTCGGCGAGTCCCCGGCCGAGGTCCTCAGCCTGGACATCCTGTCCCGCCGCGGGAAGACGATCCGTCCGAAGACGCTGAACCAGAAACGCTACGTCGACGCGATCGACGCGAACACCATCGTGTTCGGGATCGGCCCGGCCGGCACCGGCAAGACCTACCTGGCGATGGCGAAGGCCGTGCAGGCGCTGCAGGCCAAGCAGGTCAACCGGATCATCCTGACCCGGCCCGCGGTCGAGGCCGGTGAACGTCTCGGCTATCTGCCCGGCACGCTGTACGAGAAGATCGACCCGTACCTGCGCCCGCTCTACGACGCGCTGCACGACATGCTGACACCGGAGGCGGTCCCGAAGCTGATGGCCTCCGGAACCATCGAGATCGCGCCGCTGGCGTACATGCGGGGCGGTCGCTCAACAACGCGTTCATCATCCTCGACGAGGCCAGAACACCACTCCGGAACAGATGAAGATGTTCCTGACGCGGCTGGGTTTCGGTTCCCGGATCGTCGTCACCGGTGACGTCACGCAGATCGACCTGCCCGGCGGGCAGACGGTCCGGCCTGCAGGTGGTCCGCGAGATCCTGGACGGGGTCGACGACGTGCACTTCAGCGAGCTGACCAGCGCCGACGTGGTCCGCCACCGGCTGGTCGCGCGAGATCATCGACGCCTACGCGCTGGTTCGACGCGCGGCGCCAGGCGGCGATCGGACCGAAGGCGGTCCCCGCGCACCGGCGCCGGAGGCGCCCCCCGAATCGTCGCGAACGGCGGAACCAGCTCAGCCGCAGCGTGAGCATCGAGGTCGTCAACGAGTCCGGGGTCGCCGTCGACGAGGCGTCGCTGGTGTCCGTCGCCCGGTTCGCGCTCGAGTCCGGATGGGCGTGGTGCCCCGCTCGCGAGCTGTCGATCCTGCTGGTGGAGCTCGAGCCGATGTCCGAGCTGCACGAGCGGTGGCTCGACCTGCCGGGGCCGACCGACGTGATGAGCTTCCCGATGGACGAGCTGGACACGGCCAAGCGACCGGACGCCCCGCCGTCCGGGCCCAGCCTGCTCGGCGACATCGTGCTGTGCCCGGCGTTCGCCGGCGACCAGGCGGTGTCGGCGGGCCACTCGCTCGACGACGAGCTGGCCCTGCTGACGGTGCACGGCGTGCTGCACCTGCTCGGCTACGACCACGCGGAGCCCGACGAGGAGGCCGAGATGTTCGGCCTGCAGGGCGAGCTGCTCGGCGGGTGGCGCGCCGAGGTGGCCGCCCCGCGGGCGCGACCGGCCGTCACCCGCGAACGCCAGCGGGCGGCCGACGACCGGCTGCTGGCGCCGCCGGGCCGAGGACGAGCCGACCGTCGATGACGGTCTGGCCAGATCGTGGTGGTCGCCGTCGTGCTGATCCCGCTCGCCGGCGTGTTCGCGGCCGCCGACGCGGCGCTGATGTCTATCTCCCGGCGCGGGTCGAGGCCATCGTGCGGAGGGCCGGGCGGGCGCGCGGCGCTGGCCGCGGTCGTCGCGGACCGGCCCCGGCACGTGAACCTGCTCCTGCTGCTGCGGCTGGCCGCCGAGGCGGTCGGCGACGGTGCTCGGCGCCTGGCGTCGGCGCTGCGCTCCGGTGTTCTCCGCGCCCTGGATCGGCGTGCTGCTCGCCGGGGTGATCATGGTGGTGGTCAGCTACGTGCTCATCGGCGTCGGCCCGCGCACCCTCGGCCGCCAGCACCCCTACGGCGTCGGGCTGCGCGGTCGCCGGGCCGGTGCGCGCGCTCGCGCGGCTCTCGGCCGCTGGCGTCGCTGCTGATCCTGCTGGGCAACGCGCTGACCCCGGGCAAGGGCTTCCGGGAGGGCCCGTTCTCCACCGAGGTCGAACTCCGCGAGCTGGTCGACATGGCCAGCACCCGCGGCGTCGTGGACGAGGGCGAGCGGAAGATGATCCACTCGGTGTTCGAGCTGGGCGACACGCTCGTGCGCGAGGTGATGGTGCCCCGCCCGAGATGGTGTGGATCGAGCGGGACAAGCCGGTGCGCCAGGTGCTGCGCCTGGCGCTGCGCTCGGGCTACTCGCGCATCCCGGTGATCGGGAGAACATCGACGACGTGTCGGCGTCGCTACCTGAAGGACCTCGTGCGGCCCGCGACGAGCGCCGAACGGGACGGAACTCGCCCGGCCGCCACGCCGGCGCGGTCGGCGAGATCATGCGCCCGGTGTTCGTGCCGGACTCCAAGCAGCGACGACCTGCTGCGCGAGATGCAGCGCACCGCAACCACATGGCCGTCGTCGTCGACGAGTACGGCGGCTTCGCCGGTCTGCTGACCATCGAGGACATCCTCGAGGAGATCGTCGGCGAGATCACCGACGAGTACGACACCCCGGAGCACCGGCCCGTCGACGGCCGAGGACGGCGCGCTGCGGTGTCGAGGAGCTGTTCGCCGCCCAGTTCGAGGACCGCGGAGGAGACCGACTGGCGTCGAGTTCGCTGAGGCGGAGGACGTCGACACCGTCGGCGGCCTGCTGGCCCAACGGCTGGGGCGAGGTCGCCGGGTTGCCGGGGGCGGAGGCCGAGGTCGTCCGGCTGGTGCGGCTGCGACCCGAGGGCGGACCGAGGACGATCGGGGCGCATGCGCATCGTGTCGGTCCTGGTGTCCCGGAGGCCGACGACCCGGACGCCGTCGTCGGAGACCGATGTCCGAGGACGCCGCGGACGGACGACGACGACACGCTCGTGACGCTGAGCGCGAGCGGCCGAGGGCGCCGCGGTGCCGACACCGCGGGCGCGAGCGCCGGGCCACGGGCCGCGGAGCCCGGAGGCGGGTCGCCGACCGTCGCCAGCGCAGGGTGGCTGACACGTCAGGAGCTCCGACAACCCGCTTGCCCGTGCCACGACGTGGTCGCTGGTCGGCGGCGGCGTCGTCGGCTGGCGGACGCGTCACGGCGCTGCGCTCGACGCCGGGCGGGGGACGTCCGTCGCGCTGGTCGAGCGCTCGAGTCGCCGTCGTCGCTGGCCGCGGCACCAGACCGGGCGCAACTCAACGTCATCCACTCCGGCTGTACTACGCGCCGGGCTCGCTGAAGGCGCGCCTGGCCGTCGCCGGGTGCGCGGAGACCGTCGCGTTCTGCCGCGAGCACGACCTGCCGCACCGGGTCTCCGGCAAGCTCGTCGTCGCGACCGAGCCGGACGAGCTGTCGCGGATGGCGGAGCTGGAGCGCCGCGGCCACGCCAACGGCGTCGAGGTGCACCTGGACGCCGGCCGGGATGCGCGAGCACGAGCCGCACGTGCGCGGGCTGGCCGCGCTGTGGGTGCCCTCGACCGGTATCTGCGACTACGAGGCGATCACGGCGAAGCTGGCCGAGCTGGCCGTCGCGCGGGCGGCGAGATCCACACTCGGCGCGCGTGTCACCGGCCGTGCGCCGCCCGTCGGACGTGGTGGTCCACCGACGCCCGGCGACCTGCTCGGCGGTCAGGTCGTGGTGTGCGGGGGCTGCGCTCGCGACGAGATCGCGCGCGCTCCGGGTTCGACCCGGGCGTGCGGATCGTCCCGTTCCGCGGCGAGTACTCCGACCTGCGCGGGCCCGGCCGACGCCGTCCGCGGCCTGATCTACCCGGGGCCGGACCCGGCGTTCCCGTTCCTCGGGGTGCACGCCACCCGCGGTGTCGACGGGCACGTGCACGCCGGCCGAACGCCGTGCTGCGCTGGCCCGGGAGGGCTACGACTGGCGGACGCTGAAGGTCCGCGAGCTGGCCGGCACGCTCACCGATCCCGGCTTCCTCGCCCTGGCGGGCAAGCAGTGGCGCTACGGGTTCGGCGAGATGCAGCGCTCGCTGTCGAAGGCGGCGATGGTCCGCCAGATCGCGCGGAAGATGCTGCCCGACGTCACCGCGGCCGACCTGCACCCGCGGGCGACCGTGATGCGCCGCGCCGGGGTGCGGTGAAGGCGGTCCGACGGGTCGCTGCTGGACGACTTCCTGTTCCTGCGAGGGCACCGCGGACGGCGGCGACATCAGGGTGCTGCACGTGCTCAACGCGCCCTCGCCGGCGGCCACGGCGGCCCTGCCGATCGGGCGGGAGATCGTCGCCCGGCTCGAGGGCAAGACGGTGGAGGCCGCGTGACGGACCACGGGACGCCGGTCGATCCCCCGACGACTTCCGCTCCGGGTTCGCCTGCTTCGTCGGGCGCCCGAACGCGGCGGGAAGTCGACGCTGACGAACGCGCTGGTCGGGCAGAAGGTCGCGATCACCTCCGCGCCCGCAGACCACCCGGCACGCGATCCGGGGCATCGTGCACCGCCCGGACGCGCAGATCGTGCTCGTGGACACCCCGGGCATGCACAAGCCGCGCACGCTGCTCGGCTCCCGGCTCGGGGACGTGGTGCGCCAGACGTGGGCCGAGGTCGACGTCGTCGGGTTCTGCGCCCGCCGACCAGAAGGTGGGCCCGGGGACCGGTTCATCGCCGAGGAGCTGCGCAAGGTCGCCGACACACCCGGTCGTCGGGATCCTGACCAAGACCGACCTCGTCGCCCGGCCCGAGGTCGTCGCCCACGTCTCCTGGAGCTGCCGGGCTGATGGACTTCGCCGAGATCGTCCGGTGTCGGCGGTGGACGGGAAGCAGGTCGAGCTGCTGACCGACCTGCTGCTCGGGCAGATGCCGCCCGGCCGCCGCTCTACCCGGAGGGCGAGCCTCACCGACGAGCCGAGAGACGATGATCGCGGAGTGATCCGCGAGGCGGCCCTGCACGGCGTGCGCGACGAGCTGCCCCACTCGATCGCCGTCGTGGTCGAGAGATGGTCGAGGGGCGACCTGAGGACGTCCGGGCCGAGATCTTCGTCGAGCGCCAGTCGCCAGAAGGCCATCGTGATCGGCAAGGGCGGGTCGCGGCGGCTGGAGGTCGGCACGAACTCCCGGCGCCAGATCGAGGCGATGCTGGGCACGCAGGTGCACCTGACCTGTTCGTCAAGATCGCCAAGGACTGGCAGCGCGACCCCGGCAGCTGCGCAAGCTGGGGTTCTGACCCCGCCCTCCGCGGCAGGTGACGCGCTGCCGGCGTCGCGCAGGGCGCAGAAGCTCGTCGGCGAGGCCGACGCATCGTCAGCCGAGGTGGGCGAACAGCGGCGCGAGCTGGCGGTGTCGACGTACCCTCGATCCGTGGACGAGCCCGCCGCCTCCGGCGCACGACCAGGCCGCCGGGCGCGCAGGCGGGCGCGAAGCCGGGCAGCGTGCCGGTCACGACGTACTGCGCGAGGCCGGGCTCCCCGCCGAACGCGCGGACGTCGACCATCGTGAAGTCCGGGACCACCGCGCGGATGGCCCGCAGCGAGTCGAACGTCGCCGGCACTGGTCGGCGCCTCGACCTCGTCGAAGGAGTGCCAGGGACGGCGTCCGGCGCGAAGAGGTCGGGTGGCGGCCCGTCCGCGGTGGTCGAGGCGAGCGCGGCGAGGACCCGTCCGGCGATCTCCATGGCGCCGCTACGGCCGCCGACGTGGCGCACCAGGCACGTCCGGAGGCGGAGCCGGCCGGACGAAGGCCGGCGCGTCGTCGGCCGGGAGCCCGACGTCAGAGGGAGTACGAGTACGACGCTGCCGCGGCCGCGATGATCAGCACCCAGCAGGCGGGCGCCGACGTCGCGATCCAGAGGCGCAGCCGATCCGCGCCGAGCACGAGCGCGGTGATCGCCAGCGGCCGCCCGTTCCCCCGGCCGCGCGATCTGGCGCAGCGAGACCCGCCGGCAGACCACGGCGGCGAGCGGCGGTGACCCGGCCGCGACGAGCGGCGACGACCGACAGCACGTTGGTGCGCCGGGCGAACGCGTCCCGACCGGCGGGCCGGACCCCACGGGCTGGACCGGGGATTGCCCGGTGGGGCCGGCAGGGGCCGGGGCGGTCGTCCGGCTGCTGCTGCGGAGTGGTTCGGTGACGGTCCTTCCCGGGTCGGAGACCCGAGCGTGACAGGACGGAAACGCTCCGGCGTATAGGCGTCGACGGGGAGTGAACGGCGATGGCCGGTCGGACCGCAGTGCCGGGAGGGTCCGAGCCCTACCGCGACACCGGCGGGGTGCTGCGGTGGCAGAAACTCGCGCGAGGCCGACCGGATCGTCACCCTGGTCGACCCAGCGCCACGGCAAGGTCCGCGCCACCGCCTCGGGCGTGCGCGCCACGTCGAAGTTCGGCGCGCGCCTCGCGCCGAGCCGTTCGGCCACGTCGACCGAGCTGCACACCGGGCGCAGCCTCGACATCGTCACGCAGGTGCAGACGATCGACGCGTTCGGCGGCGACGGTGGCGACTACCGCGCTACACCGCCGGGTGCGCCCCGCCGCTGGAGACCGCCGGACCGCTCACCCCGAGGAGGGCGAGCCCGCCCGCGAGCTGTTCCTGCTCCTGGTCGGCGGAAGGGGACTGCGGGGCCGTGCGGCCGCGGGCAGCGCGCGACCCGCACCTGGTCCTCGACGCCTACCTGCTGCGGGCGATGGTCATCTCCGGCTACGCGCCCGCCGTCACCGAGTCGCGCCCTGCGGCGTCGACCCGAGGACGCCGCTGCGTTCGCCACCGACGGCACGCACGGCTTCCACCGCCGCTTCGCGGTCGCCGCCGGGGGCGGTGTGCGACGACGCTGGTCGGCGGCCCGGCGGCGCGGTGGTGCCCTCGTGGTGGACCTGCGCCCCGAGGCCCTGCGCGACGGCGACTGGGCTGCCGCCGAGCAGAGCCCGCCCGACGCCCGCCGCGACGCCGCGGACGCCCTGCCGCCCACCTGGCAGTGGCACCTGAGCGCCGCTGCGCCCGACGCCGTCCCCCGTCGACCGCCGCGGCGTGGTCCGGGGTGGACCTGGAGGACGGGATCCCGACGACGGTGACGACACCCGTCGTCGGGAAGCACTGGACGGAGCTCGTGAGTGCGACGTCAGGTGCCGAGCGGAGTCGTTCGGGAGCCGGCCCCCGGGACGACCCCCGGTGATGGCCCGGACCCCGCACCCTCCGGCCCACCGCCCCGCCGATCCCGCGGACCTGGTGCCCCGAACCACGTCGCGATCGTGATGGACGGCAACGGCCGCTGGGCCAACCAGCGCGGGCTCCCGCGCACCGAGGGCCACCGGCAGGGCGAGGGCCAGCTGCTCGACGTCGTGCGCGGGTGCATCGACGTCGGGGTGCGCTGGCTCTCGGCGTACGCGTTCTCCACCGAGAACTGGCGGCGCAGCCCGGACGAGGTGCGCTTCCTGATGGGCTTCAACCGGGACGTGATCCGTCGCCGGGTCGACGAGATGCACCGGATGGGCGTGCGGTCCGCTGGTCGGGCAGCGTCCGCGGCTGTGGCGCAGCGTGATCCGGGAGCTGGAGATCGCCGAGGAGACTGACGCCTGGACAACGACGTCGTCACCCTCACCATGTGCGTCAACTACGGCGGCCGCGCGGAGATCGTCGACGCCCGCGAGCTGGCGCCCGGCTGGTCGCGGCGGGGGAGATCGACCCGGACGGATCGACGAGCGGACGATCGCCCGGTACCTCGACGAGCCGGACATGCCCGACGTCGACCTGTTCGTGCGCAGCTCGGGGAGCAGCGGACGTCGAACTTCCTGCTCTGGCAGTCCGCCGACGCCGAGATGGTGTTCCTCGACACGCTGTTCCCGGACTTCGACCGGCGTCACATCTGGGAGGCGATCGAGATCTACGCCTCGCCGGTGACCGGCGCTACGGTGGCGCCGTCGACGCGTCCCATCGACCCGGTCGAGGAGAGCTGAGTGAGCCGCGATCAGCCGCCACCACCGCCACGCGTCGCCGCCCGGCCGCGCTGGAGCGGTTCCACGACGTCGAGGTCGGCGACGACGGCGCGATCACGTTCGCGCACGGCGGCGTGCTGTGCGTCGGTGCAGGGCGTCGAGCTGGAGGGGCCTGCCGTGCTGAACCTGACCTGCGTCGTCGCGTGGGACCTCACCGACGACGACGTGCCGCGCCGGTGGCGCTCGGGCCGGTCAGGAGGCTCGGCGAGTTCGGCACGCTCGGCGTCGTGCGGCGAGCACGGGCTGGGACGTCACGCTGCGCTACGCGTTCCCGGCCGAGGACCTCGCCCCCGACCCGATGGGCACGCTGCTGATGCTGGTCGTCTCCACGGCGTCGCAGGTCCGGCCGATCTCGTCGGGGTTCTGACGGCGGGTCACGCCGCGAATTCCCGATTGCGCGGTGTCTGTCCCGGCACTCCCGTAGGCGTTCCGGCCGTCGCATCCGGACCTGGAGGACGCCCACTGGTCTCCGGGGGCGTACCGGTATGACACAGCAACAGGAGAGTCCACCCGGGAAATCACCGGAGGAGCAGGGCGGGACCGCCGCCGACGTGAAGGGCGTGCCGGTCGACAAGGTCGTGTTCGGCGTCGGCGCCTCGCTGGCCGTGGTGTTCGTGCTCTGGGGCATCCTCAGCACGATCGAGACGCTCGAGCTGCGGTGTCCGGCGGCATGATCAGCGGGCTCATCAAGGGCGGCGGGTGGCTGTTCATCCTCGCCGCCACCGGATTCGTGGCCTTCGCGCTCTGGCTCGCGTTCTCGAAGTTCGGGCGGATCCGCCTCGGCGGCGAGGACGAGCAGCCCGAGTTCCGGTGACGGTCTCGTGGATCGCGATGATGTTCAGCGCGGGCATGGGCATCGGCCTGATGTTCTTCGGGGTCTCCGAGCCGCTCTCGTTCTTCACCAGTCCGCCGCCGGGCAGCGGTGGCCGGCGGGGACCAGGTCGAGGCGCTGCGACGGCGATGGCCACGACGCTCTTCCACTGGACCCTGCACCCGTGGGCCATCTACGCCCGTGGTCGGTCTCGCGATCGCCTACTCGACGTTCCGCAAGGGCCGTCGCCAGCTCATCAGCCAGGCGTTCATCCCGCTGATCGGCGAGAAGGCCGCCAACGGTGCGCCCGGACGGGTCATCGACATCATCGCGATCTTCGCGACGGTGTTCGGCTCGGCCGCCTCGCTGGGCCTCGGCGCCCTCCAGATCGGCGCGGTCTCGACGCCACGGGCTTCCTGCCCGACGCCGGCAACGAGGTGCTGGTCCCGATCATCATCGTCCTGACGGCGGCGTTCATCCTGTCCGCGGTCTCGGGCGTCGCCAAGGGCATCCAGTGGCTCTCGAACATCAACATGGTGCTCGCGGGCGTGCTGGCGCTGTTCGTGTTCGTCGTCGGCCCGACGGTGATCATCCTCGACCTGATCCCCACCGCCGTGGGCGCGTACTTCGGCCAGTTCTTCGAGATGGTCGGCCGCACCGAGGCCACGGGCGGCGCCGAGATGCTCGACTGGCTGTCGTCGTGGACGGTCTTCTACTGGGCGTGGTGGATCTCCTGGACCCCGTTCGTCGGCATGTTCCTGGCCCGGATCAGCCGGGGCCGCACGATCCGCGAGTTCGTCGGCGGCGTGATCCTCGCGCCGAGCCTGGTCTCGCTGGTCTGGTTCGCGATCTTCGGCGGCACCGCCATCACCCAGCAGCAGCAGGGCCAACCCGGCGGCGCCACGCGACACCGAGGCGCAGCTGTTCCAGGTGCTGCAGGCCTACCCGCTGGCCACGATCACCGGCCTGCTGGTGATGATCCTGGTCGGCATCTTCTTCGTCTCCGGCGCCGACGCGGCCTCGATCGTCACGGGCACGCTCTCGCAGCGGGGCACCGACGAGCCGAAGAAGTGGGTCGTCATCTTCTGGGGCGCCACGATGGGGCTCGTCGCGATGGTGATGCTGCTCGTCGGCGGTGAGGACGCGCTGTCCGGGCTGCAGAACCTGACGATCCTCGTCGCCGCGCCGTTCGTGCTCATCATGATCGCGCTCTGCGTGGCCCTGACCCGCGACCTCAACCACGACCCCGTGGTGCTCCGCGAGATCAAGGGCACGGAGGTCATCGAGCAGGCGATCGACTACGGCACCGGACAAGCACGGGGACGACTTCTACCTCGAGCGTCGCAGTCGTTCCCGGCCGACGCCGACGGTCCGTGGCGGACGAGGTCAACGAGCGCCGGCGAGCAGCGTCACCTACGCCGACGTGCCGGACGCAACGCCGACCGTTCCGCGAGTCCGACGAGCCGTGCGGGGGCTCGCCGACGCCCGGCAAGCGCCGCCGCGGCGGGGACGACGGGTCGACGACACGCTCAGGTCGGCCGGACCGGTGGCCGAGCGGAGACCGCGCCCAGGGCGCCGAGCGCCGACTGGGAGCGTCGACCGATCCCTCACCGGGCCCGCCACTGACGTCCAACGTCCGGGCACCGCCACGGCTGCGTCCGGGCGGTCCGATCTCGTTATGCGAGACGGCCCGACCTGGCGTCAGCTCGAACGGCGACGCCCGAGCGGCGCAGGTGCCGATGATCTCGACCGTGTGGTCGATCTCGACGAACCCGTGCTCCACGGCCACCTTCTCCGCCCAGTGCTCGACGGCGGGCCCCTCCACCTCCACCGTGCGCCCGCAGACGCGGCACACGAGGTGGTGGTGATGGGTGTCGGAGCAGCGCCGGTAGGAGGCCTCGCCGCTGTCGGTGCGCAGGACGTCGACCTCGCCGGCGTCGGCCAGCGCCTGCAGCGTGCGGTACACCGTCGTCAGGCCGATGCCCTGGCCGTCGCGGCGCAGCTCCTCGAGGATCTCCTGCGCCGACCGGAAGTCGTCGAGTTCGTCGAGCAGGTCGCCGATCGCCGCGCGCTGCCGGGTCGAGCGTTGACCGGGCACCACGGTCGGCCTCGATTCCGTCACTGGTCGAGCTCCGCTGCGCTCCGTCTCCGAGCACTCATGCGTCCTCCTGCACGTGTTCGACGGCGTCGACCACGATGTGGGCCAGGTGATCGTCGACCAACGGTAGACCACCTCGCGCCCGCGACGCTCGCCCTGCACGACCCCCGCGGCCTTCAGTACCCGCAGGTGCTGGCTGATCAGGGGCTGGGTGACGCCGAGCGCGTCCACGAGGTCGTGCACGCAGCGGGCGTTCTCCAACAGCTGCAGCACGATCGCGATCCGCACCGGCGCGGCGAGGGCGCGCAGCAGGTCGCCCGCCGCGGCCTGAGGGTGGCTCGGCGACGGTCTGCTCCGGCTCCGGGCGGGGGAGTCGGGGCGGTCGCCTCGGGGCCAGTCGGCGCGGGGAGACCGTCATCGCCACGCCACCCCGATCGTCACCAGCACGAGCACCACGAGGATCAGCGTGCGCGCGATCCGCTCCGGCGGGGACATCCGCGTCCACGTCGCCGCGAGCAGCGCGGCGACCCGACGCGCAGAGCAGCGCCAGCAGCAGCGCGCCGACGAACCCGCCGACGAGGACCCCGGCGGCGAAGACCACACCACCACCAGGAACACCAGCACCGGCGACACCCCGGCGAGCGGCCCGCCCCGGGCGCAGGGGGCGGCGCAGGTCGCGTCCCGCGAGGGCCTCGTCCGCGTCGTTCGCCGTCACGGCGCTCCTCTCCAGCGACTCGACGACCTCCAGAATCCCATACAACGACACCGACTGGTCGTCGATAAGGTCGCCGCGGTGCTCCTGGTCTGCCGCTTCGACGTCCCGACGACGAGGCGAGGCCGAGGAGGCGTTCCTCGCCCGCGCCCGCGGGCGGTCGGCTGCTCGCCGGGCAGCCGGGCTGCGAGCGGGTCGAGCTCGGCGCGCGCGGTCGAGGCGCCGGACCCTGGGTGCTCGTCGCCGTGTTCGCCTCCCTGACCGCCTACCGCCGCGCCCTGCAGCCCTTCGACGTGCGCGAGCACGTGGTCCCGTTCCTGTCCGAGGCGTCCACCGCGGACGAGGCCACCTTCGAGCGGCGGCTGACCGGTCTTCCCGACGGCGGGTGCGTCGAGCACCCGAGCATCCTCGACGGCCCTGAGGCGGCCCGACGCGCTGCCCAGCTCGATACCTGGGTGGCCGCCAGCTGAGCAGCCCCTACAGGAGAGTCCTCAGTGCCCACCCCCACCGGCAGCGCCCGCATCGAGACCGTGGTCAACCTGTGCAAGCGCCGCGGTTTCGTCTTCGCCTCCGGGGACATCTACGGCGGTACGCGCTCGGCCTGGGACTACGGCCCGCTCGGGGTCGAGCTCAAGGACAACATCAAGCGGCAGTGGTGGAAGACGATGGTCACCGGCCGCGAGGACGTCGTCGGCCTCGACTCGAGCGTCATCCTGCCCCGCCAGGTGTGGGTCGCCTCGGGCCACGTCGACGTGTTCACCGACCCGCTGGTCGAGTGCACGAGCTGCCACCGCCGCTTCCGCGCCGACCAGCTCGCCGAGGACTTCACCGAGCGCACCGGCGGGCCGTCGCTGGAGAGCGTCGACGCCGAGGGCAAGGTCGGCTACGACCTCTCGACGGTGCCCTGCCCGAACTGCGGCGTGCGCGGCCAGTACACCGCGCCGCGCGAGTTCAACATGATGCTGAAGACGCACCTCGGGCCGGTCGAGACCGACGAGGGCCTGCACTACCTGCGGCCCGAGACGGCGCAGGGCATCTTCGTGAACTTCGCGAACGTCATGTCGACCTCGCGCAAGAAGCCGCCGTTCGGCATCGGCCAGATCGGCAAGAGCTTCCGCAACGAGATCACGCCGGGCAACTTCATCTTCCGCACGCGCGAGTTCGAGCAGATGGAGATGGAGTTCTTCGTCGAGCCCGGCTCCGACGAGACCTGGCACCAGTACTGGATCGACGAGCGCACCCGCTGGTACACCGACCTCGGGCATCGCGCGGACAACCTGCGCCACTACGAGCACCCCAAGGAGAAGCTCTCCCACTACTCCAAGCGCACCGTCGACGTCGAGTACCGCTTCGCGTTCAACGCGGGCCAGGAGTGGGGCGAGCTGGAGGGCATCGCCAACCGCACCGACTTCGACCTGACCGCGCACTCCAACCACTCCGGCGTCGACCTGTCCTACTACGACCAGGCGACCGACTCGCGCTACCGGCCCTACGTCATCGAGCCGGCCGTGGGCGTGGGGCGCTCGATGATGGCCTTCCTGCTCGAGGCCTACACCGAGGACGAGGCGCCGAACGCGAAGGGCGGCGTCGACAAGCGCACGGTGCTGCGCCTCGACCCGCGCCTGTCGCCGGTGAAGGCGGCCGTGCTCCCGCTGAGCCGCAACGCGGACCTCTCGCCGGTGGCCCGCGACGTCGCCACCACCCTGCGCAAGCACTGGAACGTGGAGTTCGACGACGCCGGCGCCATCGGCCGCCGCTACCGGCGCCAGGACGAGATCGGGACGCCGTTCTGCGTCACCGTCGACTTCGACTCGATGGAGGACCGCGCCGCGACCGTCCGCCACCGCGACGAGATGACCCAGGAGCGGGTCTCCTTCGACCAGCTCGAGGGCTACCTCGCCGCGCGGCTCATCGGCTGCTGAGGCCCGGCACGACGACGGGTGCGGCGAGGCCGTCGGACCCCTCACCTACGCTGGGTCCCGTGACCGAGCTGAGTGAGGTCCTGGCCTGGGGCGACGACCCGGCCGCGTCGGCGTGGTACGGGTCCTCGCCCGGCACGGCTTCGGCACGGGCGAGCCCGGCCAGATGCTGGCGCCGCGGCACGGAGGGCGAGATCGTGGCGGGCGACCTGCTGCGGGGGCGCTCGACGCGCCGGCCATCGAGCTCGCCCGCACGCCCAGCGCGCCCGAGGTGCGCGAGGCGCACGTCGGCGAGGCCGAGGCCCACGCCGCGGGCCTGGCCTGCGCCGGTGGTGCCACGCTGCTGGGCCACCCGTTGCCCGACGCGACGCCGCGACGCGCTCGGCCGCCGCCTTTCGCCGCGGGTCCCCGCCGCGCTGGTGTCGACCGTCGACGGGCCGCCGCCCTCACCGCCACCGGGGCCGGCCTGAGAGGCGTCGTCGGCTCCCTCGGCTCGCGCGGGGTCGACGAGGCGGCGGTCGACCACGCGCGGGACCTGCTGCGCCGCGGGGCCACCGCGACCGAGCGCGTCGCCCTGGCGGACGCCGACGGCGCCGACGTGCTCATCGACCTGTGGGTGCCGGTGCCGAGATGCTCGTGGTGGGCGCGGGCGCGATCGCCGAGGCGCTGGCCGCGCAGGCCGCCGTGCTGGGCTGGGGCTTCCGCGCGAGGACACCGTCGCCTGGACGGCGCGGCCGGCGGTCGAGGCGTTCACCGACGCCGACGTGCTGATCCTGCTCGACCACGACCCGGCGTTCGACGCCCTGCTGCGCGCCGGCCTGGCCACGGCCGCGGCTTCCTCGGCGCCCTCGGCTCGCGGCGCACCCAGGCCGCGCGCCGCGAGCGGCTGCTCGCCGCCGGGCGTCGACCGAGGCCGAGCTCGCGCGCCTCCACGGCCCGGTCGGCTCGACCTCGGCGCCGCACCCCCGCCGAGTCGGCGGTCTCGATCGTCGCGGAGGTCCTCGCGACCCGCAGCGGCCGCGCCCCGGGCGCGCTGGGCGGTGGCGGCGGGCCCGACCGCCGCTCGCGGGCGGCCCTCACCTGGGCGCCGCGCGTCGTCGTCGGCGCGCTGGTCGTCGCCGCGCTGCTGGTCGGCGGGACGGCGGTCCGGGTGTGGCAGCTCGGCCGGGTCGACGAGCGGCACGGGGTCGACATGATCGTCGTGCTGGGCGCCGCGCAGTACGACGGGCGCCCCTCGCCGGTGCTCGCCGCGCGCCTGCGCCACGCGCTCGCGCTGTACGAGCAGGGCGTGGCGCCGCGGATCGTCACCGTCGGCGGTGCCGCAGACGGTGACCAGTTCACCGAGGCCCAGGCCAGCGGCGACCGTGGCTGACCGAGCGGGTGCCCGGCCGCGCGCGTGCTCGCCGTCGACGAGGGCCGCGACACGTGGGCAGCTTCGAGGCGGTCGGCAGCGCGCCCGAGGCCGCGGCTGGCGCACGGCCGTGCTGGTCAGCGACCCCTGGCACTCGCTGCGCTCGCGCACGATGGCCGACGACGTCGGGCTCACGGCGACGACGTCGCCCACCAAGAGCGGACCGGTCGTGCAGACCCGCCAGACCCAGTTCCGCTACATCGTCCGCGAGACCGGGGCGCTGCTCTACTACCACCTCACCCACGGGTCGTCCGGCTTCTCCGACCCCGGGCTGCAGTGACGCCGTGACCGTCGGCCGGGAAGAACGCGACCGGCTGCCCGAGGAGCCCAAGAGCGGCCGGGACCGCCGGTCGCCGTTCGCGCGCGACCGCGGGCGCGTCCTGCACTCGCCGGGGCTGCGCCGGCTCGCCGGGAAGACGCAGGTCGTGGGCCCGGGGGAGTCCGCGGAGATCACCGGCGTGCCGCGGACCCGGCTCACGCACTCGCTCGAGGTCGCCCAGATCGGGCGGGGGATCGCCGAGGACTGGCCTGGACCCCGACGTCGTCGACACCGCGGGGCTGGCCCACGACATCGGCCACCCGCCGTTCGGGCACAACGGCGAGCGCGCCCTGCACGCGCTGGCCGCCGACTGCGGCGGCTTCGAGGGCAACGCGCAGACGCTGCGGCTGCTCACCCGGCTCGAGGCCAAGACCCTCGACGCCGACGGCGCCTCGGTGGGCCTCAACCTCACCCGCGCCACCCTCGACGCCTGCACCAAGTACCCCTGGGCGCGCGGCGAGGGCCGCAAGTTCGGGGTGTACGCCGACGACGCCGAGTGTTCGCCTGGGTCCGCGACCCGCCGAGGGGCGACGGGCCGGCGCCTGCGTCGAGGCCCAGGTCATGGACTGGGCCGACGACGTCGCCTACTCGGTGCACGACGTCGAGGACGCCATCCTCGCCGGCGCATCGACCTCGCCCGGCTCGCCGTTCCCGACGACGCCGTTGATCGAGCCTGGCGCGGCGCCTGGCTTCGGCGGCGAGCCCGACGAGCTGGCGCCGACCGCCGGAGCGCTCGCGGCGCTCGCCGACGCCGTCGGGCGGCGCGGACCACGACGGGCTCCTCACCGCGCAGGTCGCGCTCACCGGCTGACCAGCGAGCTCGTCGGCGGTTCGTCAGCGGCCGCCGTCGAGGCCACCGCGACGACGCACGGCGACCCGCGTGCCCGGCGGCCACGCGCCGACCTCGTCGTGCCGCCGAGGTGCGCGCGCCGAGGTGACGCTGCTCAAGGCGGCGGCGGTGCGCTGGGTGATGCGCGACCCGCCCGCCAGGGCGCAGCAGGCCGAGCGCGGCTGTCACCGAGCCTGGCGGGCGACTGCTCGCCGGTGCGCCCGGACGCTCGACCCGCGCTGGCCCGGCGTGGGAGACGGCGGACGACGGCGCGGCGCGGCTGCGCGTCGTCGTCGACCAGGTCGCGGTCCTCACCGACGCGCAGGCCCGGCGTGGCACCGGCGCGGGAGGGGCGATGAGCGACACGATGGCCCACGGGTCGGCGTCCGACTGACGCCGCGGTGCGCCGTGCCCTCGCGCCGAGCCGGCGCCCGGCGCTGCGCCGCCGCCCGGCCGCTCACCGCCGTCGCGCTGCTGCTCGGCGACCGTCGCTCGCGTACGCCGTGCTGGTGTGGCAACGCCGCTGGATCAGCGACGACGGCCTGATCTTCCTGCGGACGGTCCGCCAGATCCTCGAGGGCCACGGCCCGGTGTTCAACGTCGGCGAGCGGGTCGAGGCCAACACCTCCACGCTCTGGACCGTCGTCCTGCTCGGCCTCGCCGTCGCGCCCGTGGTCGACCGGCGGCGCTCGTCGGTCGGCGGGCTGGTCGTCGCGTCGCGGCCCTCGGGCTCGCGCTGGACGCCGCCCGCCGCTGACCGGGCTCGGGCGCGTGGTGGCCCCGGCCGGGGCGCTCGTGGTCCTCGCGATGCCGCCGTTCTGGGACTTCGGGACGTCGGGTCTGGAGACCGGCCTGACCTTCTCCTGGCTGGCGTTCTCGTGGTGGCTGCTGGTGCGCCGCTCGCAGCGCGAGCCCCGCCTGTTCGCCGCGGGGTCCGCGGCGGCCCGGGGCGGCCTGGCCGATCGCGCTCGTCCTCGGCCTCGGCCGCTCGTGCGCCCGACCTGGCCGTCGTCGGTCGCCGCGCCTGGGCGGGATCGCGCTGGCCGTCCTCGAGCAGCCCGCGACCGGCGCGGGGCGCGCATGGTCGGCCTCGGCGCGTCTGCGCTGGCGCCCGGCGGCCTACGAGGTGTTCCGGGCGGGCTACTACGGCCTGCTCGTGCCCTCGACGGCGCTCGCGAAGGAGGCGTCGGTCGCCGCTGGGGCCGCGGCTCTCCTACCTGCGCGACCTCGTCGGCCCCTACTGGCTGCTCGTCCCCGCCGTCGGCGCTCGCCGTGGCCGCGCTGGGCGTCGTCGGCGCAGCGGGTCGTGCGCGGCGCGGCGACCGCCGTCGGGACGGCCGTGCGACGGTGGCTCCCCCCGAGCACCGCCGCACCCGGGCCTGGGACCGCGCGGCACCGTCGCGGTCGCCCTGACCCCGCTGCTGGCGGCCTCGGCGATGCTCTCTACGTCACGCGCGGGTCGGCGGCGACTTCATGCACGCCGGATGCTGCCCGCGATCTTCTGCCTGCTCCTGCCGTGATGGCGCTGCCGGTGCGCGGCGCGACGGCGCTGCCGCTGGTCCCTCGCGGTGCTGGGCCGGTCGTCGCGCCTCGGCGATCGCGCGGCCGAACTACCACGGCATCGGCTCCGTCGGCATCGCCGACGAGCGCGGCTTCTACACCCAGCTGCTCGGCAACCCGCACCCCGTCACCGCCGACGACTACCGCGCCCACCCCTACGTGGCGGGCGGGGCGGCCCTCGTCGCGCGAGCCCGCGGCCGGTGGTCGCGATCCTCAGGGCGCGGCACGGTCCGGCCCCCGCAGTGGGACCTCGATGCCGCTCGCCCCCGGGCCGCGACCGGGCTCGTGTTCCTCAACCTCGGGGCGCCGGGGCCCTGAACCCGCTCGACGTGCGCGTCACCGACACGGTCGGGCCGGCCGACCCGCTCGCCGCGCACACCACGAACGCCCGACGGCCGTACCGGGCACGACAAGAACCTGCCCCGGCGTGGTTCGTCGCCGCCGGTGGGGAGCGGCGCCGACAGCCGGGCGGTGAACGGGCGCGACGTCGCCGCGGCGACGCGGGCGCTGCGGTGCCCGGCCATCGTCGAGCTGCGGGAGTCGGTGTCCGCGCCGCTGACGTGGTCGCGGTTCTGGGACAACCTCGTCGGCGCCCCGGCGCGGACCGAGCTGCGCTTCCCGCGCGACCCGGTGCTCGCCGAGGTGGCCTGCACCACTGCCCGCACGGACTCAGCGCCTGGGCGAGACCGCCGCTGGATCCGAACCGGTGGTCTTTCCGCGTGCACCGGAACCCTGACACCGTGTCACGGCGACCGTCCGCCAGCAGACGCCGCTGAACGCGCGGACGGACCTGCCCTGAACGGTCCTAGCTGGTAGGCGAACGCGGCAGCACGACGATCCGGATGCGGGTCGACGGCGTCGGGGGCGGGTCCAGCACCGATGCGCACGAACTGGACGGTGGACGCAGCGTTCGTTCGCGACGGACGACCGCTCGTCCCTGCTCCGATCGGACTCGTTGCCGCTCACGGAACGCGAACCTACGGTGCGTCGGTCCCGTTCATCGGACCAACGAAGGATCGCGTGGTCGCACTCGGTCGGGGACCTCCCCAGTCGACGCGGTCCCGCTCACCGGCACGCCGGGCGGTCACCGCCCTGCCGGAGTCCCTGGTCGCGCTCGGTGACCTCCCGGAGCGCGGTACGTCCTCGTCGTCGACGCGAGCGGCGACGCGTCCGCGGCGAACTCGGCGGCCGCCGACGCCGACCTCGCCGTCCTCGCCTGGGCCCGCCGGATCGCGGACGTCTCGCGCGAGCGCGGGCGCGCGATGGAGGACGTCGTCCTCACCACGGAGACGGCCCACCACCTCGTCCGCACCGTCCCCGGCGTGGGCGAGGACGTCTGGGTGGTGCTGCGCATCGACCGGGAGCGCGGCAACCTCGCGCTCGCCCGACGCGCCCTGGCCGGCGCCGGGACCAACCGCACCGCGGGGGCGCACCGGCGGCGCTGCGGCCCCGACGACGGGTCGGCCGAGCGCCCGCGTCGAGCGCCGGTCGCCCGCGTCGGCGCCGGGGCCGCCCGGTCCGGCGAGCGGGCCCGCCACCGGCTGGCCGGCCGCGATGCCACCGCGGCACGCCCTCCCCGCGCCCCGCCGCCCGCCGCTGTCACGCCCGCGCCCCGCCGACGCCCCCCTGACCTTCCCTGCCCCGCCGCCCGCCCGGCCTGGACGGCGCTGGCCTTCCTGCCCCCGGCCGCTCCGGCCACGCCCGCCGCCCCGCCGCGCTCGCGGCCCGCCCTGCTCGTCCCCGAGGTCTTGCCGCCCACCGCCGGCCCCGGCCGTCGTGGGTGCGCCCGACCCCACGGGTGGGCCACTGACGTCGCCGGAGCCCGGAGCCGGAGCCCGGGGCTCGACGCGTCGGAGCCGCTGGCACACCGCGCCGGACGACGACGATGGCGACCTGGTCGGAGCGCAGCACCCGTCGACCGGGCAGCCCACCACCGAGCCCGGCCTGTGGGACCCCGGCCGTCGGCCCTGCGGTCCGGCAGGCCCGGACGTGGCGGACCCCCGGAGGTGCCCGCCGCCCGCGAGCCCGCGAGCCCGCGCGCCGGCCCCGGACGATCCCCGCGCCGCGGACGGGGTCGCCAGCGCCCGTCGTCGTGGTGCCACCCCCAGCCGTCGCCGGTCGACGACGACACCACCGAGGTCCCCGCCCCGGTGCCCTACCCGATCATCACCGCCCTGCCGCTCGAGCCGGCCCCCGAGCCGGTCGCGGCGGACCCCCCGACCCGCACCGGAGGAGGAGCTGGCCGTCGACGACGGCGGCCTGCCCCGCCGTACCCCGGTGCGCACCTGCGGTCGCCGACGCCCGCACCCGATCCCGCCCCGGCAGCCGCGCTGTCGACCGGGCTCCCGGGTGGAGCACCGAACCGTCCGTGCTGCGCCGCCTGCTCTCGACTGCGCCGCCTCACCTGACGCCGCCCCACCCCGACCCCGCCCGAGACCGCGGCGACCACCCGACCCCGAACACAGCAGGAAGAACCGGAGCCTCCCGATGGCCGACATCGACTACATCCTCAACGCCGCGACGAACATCAAGGGCGCCTTCGCGGTGGCCTCGTCGACTACGAGAGCGGCATGACCCTGGGTCCTCGGCAGCGCGAGTTCGACCTCGACGTCGCGGCGCCGGGCAACCCGAGGTGGTCCGCGCGAAGTTCGACGTGATGGCGAAGCTGGGCCTGCGCGAGACGATCGAGGACATCCTGATCACCCTCGACACGCAGTACCACATCATCCGGCCGATCTACTCGCGCACGGACGAGGACAAGCTGTTCCTCTACCTCGTGCTCAACCGGCAGCAGGCCAACCTCGCGATGGCCCGCCGCGACCTGCGCATGATCTGCTCGCGCTTCTCCATGGACGACCCGACCGCGGCGCCGGCCGACCCCGGCTACTTCCCGCAGCAGGCCGGGCGACGCTGACCCGCCGGCGGTGGGGCGTCATCGTCATCGTGACGTGCGTGCGGTCGGACGGCCTGCGACGGTCCTCGAGTCCCTGCTCGCCGACCGGCGGGTCGTCGCCGCGACGCTCGTCGACGTCGGGAGCGGGTTCCTGCTGACGCCTGCACCCGGGACGACGGCCTCGCCGACCTCGAGCTCCTCGGGCGGCCCACGCCGACCTCGCCGCGCCGGTGCACCTCGCACGCGGCGACGCGCGCTCGTCGTCGAGACCGGGGACGGCGCGTGCACGCCTGCGCGAGGTGCCCGACCGCACGGCGACCGGATCGTCCTGACCGCCGGTGCGCTCCCCCGGCCCGGGTCGTCGCGCGGGTGCGCAACGCCTGGCCGAGGTCCCGGTCGAGGCGCTGACCGCCGGTCCCACCCTCCAACGCCGCCCGGTCGACGGCCGGTGGGACCTGACCCCGGCGCGCCCGACGTCCCGCCGTCCCCCGGAGGGCCTGCCGGCCTCGACCCCGTCCCGACGACGGATGACGGCGCGGCCTGGGCGCCGGGGCCGAACCCGCGCCCTGGGCGGCGGCGATGACACCGCCGCCGCCGGACGACCCGGCGTCGGGAAAGCCACCGTCGGAGGCGCTCGCCGGGACCATGATTCGATGCCGGGCATGGACCACCTGATCGTCACCGTCGACGGCCACCCCCGCAGATCGACCCGACGGCGTGGATCGCGCCCGGCGCCGTCGTGGCGGGCCGCGCGACCCTCGGGCCCGAGGTCGGCATCTGGTACACCGCCGTGGTCCGCGCCGACAACGACACGATCACCATCGGCGCCGGGGCGAACGTGCAGGACGGCTCGGTGCTGCACGCCGACCCCGGCTTCCCGTGCGCGGTCGGGGGAACGTGACCATCGGGCACCGCGCCGTCGGTGCACGGGTGCACGGTGGAGGACGACGTGCTCGTCGGGATGGGCGCCGTGATCATGAACGGTGCGACCGTCGGCCGCGGTTCGGTGATCGCCGCGGGCGCGGTGATCTCCCAGGGCGTGACGGTGCCGCCGGGTCGCTGGTCGCCGGGCGTGCCCGGGCAAGGTGCGCCGCGAGACCACCGGCGACGAGCAGTCCTTCAACGGCCTGAGCGCCGCGGCCTACCGCCACCTGCTCGGGGTGCACCGGTCGGCCACCACCGACTGAGGCCTACTCGGCCAACGGGGCCGAGTCGTCCGGCGCCGGACCGATGACGTCCGGTCGGACCGCGGCGGCCATCCAGCGGCATCGAGTCGAGGATGAGCTTCTCGCCGTGCTCGGCGTGGCGGCGGGCGAGGTCCTCCGCGGCGTCGCCGTCGCGCGCGGATGGCGTCGAGGATCGCCGCGTGGTCCTCCCACACCCAGGCCGGGCCGCCGCCCTGCAGCAGCACCTCGCCCATCACGCGCTGCACGTTGCGCCACATGACGCCGGCGCTCTCGGCGAGCAGCGGGTTGGCACCGGCCTCGACCACCGTGCGGTGGAACTCGACGTCGCGGTGACCATGAGGGCGAACGAGCGGTCGTCGAACGGCCTGCCGCCGGCGACGACGATGCGCGTCGCGGCCGGAGCCAGTCCTCGGTGACAGCGGGGCCGGCGGCCAGCGCGGCGTACCGTCGAGGATGGCGCGCAGTTCGTAGAGGTGGCTGACGAAGTCGCGCTCGAGCGGCGCGACCTCCAGCCCGCGGCGTCCGAACTCCCGCACCAGACCCTGGTTGCGCAGCAGGAGCAGCGCCTGCTGGATCGGCTGGCGGGACACGTTGAACCGCTCGGCGAGCTGTTCCTGGCGCAGCGGGACGCCCGGTACGAGCCGGCCGGTGCAGATGTCGTCGACGATCGCCTCGAAGACCTGCTCGGTCCGCGACGGCGGGCGGCAGCTCCGTCATCGGGCCACTCCGGGGTCGGCGCGGTCCCCGCTGCTGGACAACGGATCCGATCCACGGTATCGGATGATCGCCCCAGCGTTCCGGGCCGTGATCGGAACCACGGCTTCCGGTTGCGACTGAATTCAGTATGCGGCACGGTCGTGAGCCGCATCACGTGTCGTGGATCACTGTACCCATCCTCGACGAGGAGGAGCTCCGGATGGCCCAGGAGCGCGCCCGACCTCCGGTCGCCGACTGGTGGCGAGCCTTTCCTGCGACACGGGTCGACCGCGTGTTCGGCCTGCAGGGAGGCCACATCCAGCCGATCTGGGACCACCTGGCCCGTCTCGGCGTGTCCATCGTAGACGTCCGGGACGAGCGCTCGTCGGTGCATATGGCCCACGCGCACGCGGAACTCACCGGCGAGATCGGCGTTGCGATGGTGACCGCCGGTCCCGGCGTCACGAACACCGTCACCGCGATCGCGAACGCGTCGGTCTCGCGCATCCCGCTGATCCTGATCGGCGGCTGCCCGCCGCGGCCGCAGTCGAACAAGCACCCGTTGCAGGACATCCCGCACACGGAGATCCTCGAGCCGGTCACCCGCCTGTCCCGCACGCTGCGCAGCGCCGACCAGGTGCTGCGCGAGTTCGACGAGGCCTGGGCCCGCGCGTCCGGCGACCGCGGCGAGCCCGGCCCGGTGTACCTGGAGATCCCGACCGACGTGCTGCGCGCGAGGTCCCGGCCCGCTGGTGATCCTGACGAGCACCTCGCGCCGCAAGCCCGAAGCGCCGCCCCAGCCGCACCCGACGACGTCGCCGCCGTCGCCGACCTGATCCGGCGGCGTCGAAGCCGCGATCATCTCCGGGCGCGGGCGCGCACCACCGACGGACGCGACTGATCCGCTGCTCGACGCCTCGGGCGCCGCCTACCTGGACACGCAGGAGGGCCGCGGACTCGTCCCGGCGGACCACCCGTCCGTCGTCGGGAGCGCGCGCTCGGCGGTCATGCGCGACACCGACCTGCTGATCACGGTGGGGCGCCAGCTCGACTTCCAGCTCGGCGTCGGTTCGCCCGCGGTGTTCCCGCACGCGACGGTCGTGCGGATCGCGGACACCGCGAGCGAGCTGATCGACAACCGACGCGGCGAGGCCGAGATCCTCGCCGAACCGGCGGCCGCCCTCGGCGCGGTCGCCGACGCGCTGAAGGACCACACGCCCGACACGACGTGGCGCGACGAGCTGCGGCCCACCGGAAGCGGGCCGAGGACTACCGCAAGAGGCCCTGGCGACCACCGAGAACGGCGCCGACGGGCACATCCACCCGAACCGCATCTTCGGCGCCCTCGACGCGCTGACAGGACATCGGTCGACCTCGGCGAGACGATCATGATCGCCGACGGCGGTGACCTGCTGTCGTTCGCCCGCCTCGGCATCACCCGCTGCGCCCGCTACCTCGACGCCGGGCGCGTTCGGCTGCCTCGGCGTCGCGACGCCGTTCGCGATCGCGGCCTCGCTCGGCACCCCGACGCCCGGTGATCGCGGTCACCGGCGACGGCGCCTTCGGCATCACCGCGACCGAGATCGACACCGCGGTGCGGCACGACGCGAAGATCGTCGTGATCGTCTCGAACAACCGGGCGTGGAACATCGAGCGCTACGACCAGGCCGAGAACTACGGCCTCGTCGTCGGCACCGACCTGGCCGACTCCGACTACGCCGCGATGGCCCGCGCGTTCGGCGCGCACGGCGAACGGGTGACCGACGCGGCCGAGCTGGCCGACGCGATCCGGCGCGCGGGACAACGCGCCGGCCGTGATCGACGTCGTCACCAGCCGCGACGCGCCCTCGCCGGACGCCGGCAAGGGACTGGGCTGGGTCCCGGACTACCAGGCACTCACACCGTGGAACGACGCCGAGGTCGAGCGGAGGAAGGGCTCTGACGTGGCGACAAGATGGAGGAGTGGGCGTTCCCCACCCGGAGTACGACCAGGAGTACCTCCCGGACCCGGACAGTCCCTACTGGTTCCCGCACCGGGAGACGATGGACCCCGAGGAGCGCGACGCCGCGGTCCTGGAGCGCCTGCCGCAGGTGATCCAGTACGCCTACGCGAACTCGCCGTTCTACAAGAACAAGTGGGACGAGGCGGGCTGCAAGCCGGCCGACATCACGTCCTGGGAGGCGTTCGAGCAGGTCCCCGTCGTCACCAAGGCCGAGATGCGCCAGGCCCAGGTCGACGCGCCGCCGTTCGGTGACTACACGTGCATCCCCGAGGACGAGGTGCACCACATCCACGGCACGTCCGGCACCACCGGCACCCCGACCGGGTTCGCGATCGGACGCCGGGACTGGAACGTGATCGCGGACAACCACGCCCGGATCCTGTGGGGGATGGGCGTGCGGCCCGGCGACACGCTGTTCGTCGCGGCGCTGTTCTCGCCTCTACCTCGGCTCCTGGGGTGCGATGACGGGGGCGGAGCGGCTGCGCTGCAAGGTCTTCCCGTACGGAGCGGGTGCGTCCGGGATGACCAGTCGGGCGCTCGGCTGGCTGGCGCGCACGCAGCCCAAGGCGTTCTACGCGACGCCGTCGTACGCGCTGCGCCTGGCCGAGGTCGCGGAGGAGGAGAAGTACGACCCGCGCGAGTTCGGCATCAAGATCATGTTCTTCTCGGGTGAGCCGGGCGCGTCCGTGCCGCGGTCCGCAAGGCGATCGAGGACAGCTTCGGCGCCACGGTGATCGACTGCGGGACGATGGCGGAGATGACGCCGTTCATGTCGGCGTCGGCCACGGCCGGGACGCCGGACGGGATGCTGCTCTGGCAGGACATCGTCTGGCACGAGGTCTGCGACCCCGACACGTTCCGCACCGTGCCGTACGGCTCCGAGGGCACTCCGGTCTACACCCACCTCGAGCGGACCTCGCAGCCGATGATCCGGCTCGCCTCCAACGACCTCACGCGCTGGGTCCTGGAGGACAACCCCTGCGGCCGGACCTACCCGAAGCTGCCCGACGGCGTGTACGGCCGGATCGACGACATGATCCACATCCGCGGCGAGAACGTGTACCCGACGGAGGTCGACAACTACCTGCGCACGGTGGAGAACTACGGCGGCGAGCACCAGATCATCGTCCGCCGCACCGGCGTCGATGGACGAGATGATCGTCCGCGCCGAGACCACCCTGCCGAGGGGCAGCGCGACGAGTTCGAGCGCTCCACCGGCTCCGGCCTGCAGTCCTTCCTCGGCGTGCGCGTGACCTTCGAGTCCGTCGACGCCAACACCCTCGAGCGCGCCGAGCACAAGTCGCGTCGCGTCGTCGACGAGCGAGAGCACACCAAGCAGTAGAGATCGAGTCCCTTCACAGGAGAGGCGGACGAACGCATGACCCTGACCCTCGACAGCACGGCACGCACGGCCCAGCACGCGCAGATGTTCATCGGCGGGCGAGTGGACCGCCGCCGCCGGCCAGACGTTCCCGACCGTCGACCCCAACACCGGCGCGACGATCGGCGAGGTCCCGCGCGGCAGCGCCGCCGACGTCGACCGCGCGGTGGCCGCGGCCAAGCGGGTCGCCGTCGAGTGGCAGTTCACCGACGCGATCGCGCGCGCCGGCCTGCTGCGCGCGCTGGCCGAGAAGGTGACCGAGAACGCCGACGAGCTCGCCCGCCTCGAGGCGCTCGACTCCGGGCACTACCTCGCGAAGGCCCAGGAGCTGGTCGGGGCCATCCCGATCTGGCTCGACTACTTCGCGAGCATCGCCGACAAGGTCGGCGGCCGCACCATCGAGGTGCCGGGCAACAAGCTGTCGTTCACGCTGCTCGAGCCGCTCGGCGTCACCGCGCACATCGTGCCGTGGAACTACCCGCTGCTGATCATGGTGCGGTCGTGCGCGCCGGCCCTCGCGCTCGGCAACACCTGCGTGGTCAAGCCCGCCGAGGACACCTCGCTCTCCGCGCTGAAGTTCGCCGAGCTGGTCGCCGAGGCGGGCTTCCCGGACGGGGTGTTCAACGTCGTCACCGGCTACGGCGCCGAGGCCGGCGCCGCGCTCGCCGCGCACCCCGACGTCGCCGGCATCACCTTCACCGGCTCCACCGAGACCGGCAAGCAGATCGCCAAGCTCGCCGCCGACCACATCGCGCAGGTCAACCTCGAGCTCGGCGGGAAGTCGCCGACGGTGGTGTTCGCCGACGCCGACCTCGACGAGGCGGTCGAGGTGGCCGTGCAGGGCTTCCTCTCGCACGCCGGCCAGGTCTGCGTCGCCGGGACGCGGCTGTTCGTGCACGCCGACGTCGAGCAGGAGTTCCTGCGCAAGCTCACGGCGCGGCTCGACCAGACGCAGGTCGGCGACGGGTTCGCCGAGGGCACCCAGATGGGCCCGCTGGTCTCGAAGAAGCAGTACGACCGGGTCACCGAGTACATCGAGATCGGCAAGTCCGAGGGGACGCTGTACTACGGCGGCGGCCGGCCGGAGGGCACCGACGAGAACGGCTACTTCGTCGAGCCGACGGTGTTCACCGACGTCGCCCACTCGGCCCGCATCGCCACCGAGGAGATCTTCGGGCCGGTCGCGTCGGTGTTCACGTTCTCGACCGAGGACGAGCTCGTCGAGGCCGTGAACGACTCGATCTACGGCCTCTTCGCCGTGCTGCTCGGCAAGGACATCACCGCCCTGCTCTCCACCGCCCGCCGGATCCAGGTGGGCGGCGTCATGATCAACGACTGGTTCGGCGAGCTGCCGATGACCCCGCACGGCGGTCACAAGCAGAGCGGCACCGGCCGCGACGAGGGCCTCGAGGCCGTGCACGGCTACACGCAGGTCAAGCACGTCACCGTCAACCTCGACCCGCTGCGCACGGCCACCGACTGGGCCGGCGCGCCCGCTCTAGAACCCACCTTCAGGAGGAGATGCCATGAGACACACATGAGTGACGCACCACTGGGAGAGCCCCCACCGTTCGGCGCCCCGAGGCCACCGCGACCCGGGGAGGCGGGCGGGTACTTCGAGAGTGGCCGGCCACGCCTCGGCGGGCTGCTCAACCCGGTCCGGTTCAGCGACGCCCACGCGGCGATCATCAACGCGGCCGCCGACACGTTCATCCCGCCGCACCCCGACTGGCCGACGGCCAGCGAGCTCGACCTCGTGACGTTCGTGGGCCGGTACGTGACGCCCAGCGGCTACAAGAACAAGCACTTCCCGTTCGCGACCGAGGACGAGTTCTGCACCGGGCTCGACGGGCTCGGGCAGGCGTTCGTCGACGGCAGCGCTGACGACCGCTCCGCGGCGATCGCGGCGCTCGAGAAGGCCGAGGACCCGCTGTTCGAGCAGCTGCGGGCACTCTTCTACTACGGGTACTACTCGCGCCCGGTGGTCGTCCAGGCGATCCAGCGCAACCTGCCGGCCGGCCGCGACTACCACGGCCCGCCGCTGCCCTACGGCTACCTGGCGACCACCGAGCCCTGGGACGAGGAGCTGCTCACGCAGGCCCAGGAGAACGGTTCCTACATCGAGACCGACGACGTGGTCCGCGTCGACCTGTCCCAGCTGTCCTGGAGCAAGTGAGGCGAATCATGGCCGCTACGAAGAGACCGATGTCCTGATCATCGGGGCGGGACCGGGCGGGGCCGGGATCGCGCTCAAGCTGGCCAAGGCCGGCGTGAAGGTGGTGTGCCTGGAGCAGGGCCCGTGGGTCAAGCCCACCGACCACCCGCATTACCACGACGAGTGGGAGCTCGAGAAGCAGCGCGGGTGGGCCTACGACCCCAACGTGCGCCAGCTGCCCGAGGACTATCCGGTCACCGGCACCACGACACCGTTCATGATGAACAACGTCGGCGGCTCGACGATCCACTACGCGGGCCACTGGCCGCGCTACAAGCCGGTCGACTTCCGCAAGGGCACCGAGCACGGCCTCGAGGGCACGATCGACTGGCCGATCTCCTACGAGGACCTGGCGCCGTGGTACGACGAGAACGACGAGATCTACGGCATCTCGGGCCGGATCGGCGACCCGTCCTACCCCGACCGCAAGCAGGCCGTCCGCGACCCGGAGGTGCTGCCCGGCAAGCTCGGGATCAAGTACGCCAAGGCCTCGAAGGACCTGGGCTGGCACTGGTGGCCGAGCGACAACGCGATCATCACGGTCCCCCGCGAGAACCGCGAGGCCGACCAGGCCACGGGCAACGAGCTCTCGGGCAGCCCGACCGGCTCGCTGTCGACCCCGGCGAACGCGCACTGGCCCTACGCGATCCGCAACGGCGCCGACCTGCGCACGAACTCCCGCGTCGAGACCATCAACGCCGAGAACGGCAAGGCCACCGGGGCGACCTACATCGACCGCAAGACCGGTGAGCGGCACGAGGTCCGGGCGAAGGTCGTCGTGCTGGCGGCGAACGGGATCGGGTCGCCGCGCCTGCTGCTGCAGAGCGCGCAGAAGGGGCACCCCGACGGACTGGCGAACTCGAACGGCATCGTCGGCAAGTACCTGATGCACCACGTGTTCGCGTTCTGCGACTCGTGGTTCGACGAGCCGATCGAGGGCTTCAAGGGTGCCTTCGGCGCGCCGCTGTACTCGCACGAGTTCTACCACACCGACATGAGCCGGGGATTCGTCAACGGCTTCGGCATGCAGGTGGCGCGCAGTTTCGGTCCGGCCACCGCCGCGATGGGGATGAACAGTGCCTACATCGCGCCGTGGGGCGCCGGCCACCGCGAGTTCTTCGACGGCCACTTCGCCAACCACCTCATGGTCTTCATGTTCGGCGAGGACCTGCCGGTGGAGACGAACCGGGTCACGCTCGACCACTCGGTGACCGACTCGTCGGGCCTGCCCGCCGCGCACGTGAACTACGAGCTGCACGCCAACGACATCGCCCTCGCGAACTACGGCATCGAGAAGATCTTCGAGGCCACCCGCGCGGTGGGGGCCACGGAGACCAACGACACCGGCGTGCTCCACCCGCCGCCCGCGTGGCACCTCATGGGCACCTGCCGCATGGGCAACACGCCCGACGACTCGGTGCTCAACAAGTGGTGCCAGACCTGGGACCTGCCGAACCTGTTCGTCGTGCGACGGCAGCACGCTCACCACCGGCGGCGCGGTCAACCCGACGAGACGATCGGCGCCCTGTCCCAGCGCACGGGCGAGTACATCAAGCGCAACTGGACGACATCACGTCGCAGAAGACGACGCCGAGCAACGCGGACGCGCCCGACATGTGAGCGAAGCTCATGTGAGCGCTGATCCCCGCTATCACGGGGGTCAGCGCTCACGTGGCGCGACGAAGGAGCGGCCATGGACACCACCGAGCCCGCGATCCGGGCCGACCGGGTCTACGCCCGCGTCACCCGACGGCTCGTGCCGTTCCTGTTCCTCTGCTACGCAGCGGCCTACCTCGACCGCGTCAACCTGAGCTTCGCCCAGCTCCAGCTCCAGGACGACCTCGCGTTCTCCGACACCGTCTACGGCATCGGCGCCGCGATGTTCTTCATCGGCTACATCGTGTTCGAGGTGCCGAGCAACCTGCTGCTCCAGCGGGTCGGCGCGAAGTGGTGGATCGCCCGCATCATGGTGAGCTGGGCGATCATCTCGGCGGCGATGGCGCTCACGAACTCGCCGACCACCTTCTACATCCTGCGGTTCCTGCTCGGCGTCGCCGAGGCCGGCTTCATCCCCGGCGTGCTGCTCTACCTGACCTTCTGGTTCCCGGCGGCGCGGCGAGGACGCGTGACAGCGATCTTCCTCGCCGCGATCCCGGTCGCCACGATCGTCGGCGGGCCGGCGTCGGGGCTCATCCTGGGCTCGCTCGACGAGGTCGGCGGGCTGCACGGCTGGCAGTGGATGTTCGTCATCGAGGCGGTGCCGTCGCTGCTGCTCGGCCTGCTCGTGCTGCGCTACCTCGACAACGGCGTCGACGACGCCCGCTGGCTCTCCGAGGAGGAGAAGGACGTCGTCCGCCGCGACCTCGCTGCCGAGGAGGGCGCCAAGGAGGGCGGCCACGGCGACCTGCGCGCCGCCCTCGCGAGCGGGCGGGTGTGGTTGCTGTGCGCGATCTACTTCACGATCGCGCTCGGCATCTACGTCGTCAGCTTCTGGCTACCGAAGATCATCAAGGGGTCGGGGGTGGACGACCCGCTGACGATCGGCCTGCTCACCGCCGTGCCCTACGTCGTGACGATCGTCGTGATGGTCGCCTGGTCGATGCACGGCGACCGCACCGGCGAGCGTCGCTGGCACACCCTGATCCCGCTCGTCGTCACCGGCGTCGGCCTGTTCGCCGCCGCGCTGTCGCTGCAGAGCACGGTGCTCGCGGTCGTGTCGATGAGCGTCGTGGCCGCCGGCGTCTCGACCGCGCAGGCCGCGTTCTGGAGCATCCCCTCGGCCTTCCTGACCGGGACCGGCGCCGCGGCCGGGATCGCGCTCATCAACTCCGTCGGCAACGTCGGGGGAGCGGTGGCGACGGCGCTGCCGGGGTGGCTCTCCGACCTCACGGGCTCGACGGCGGTCAGCCTCGTCCCGCTCGGGGTCGTGCTGGTCCTCGGCGGGCTGCTCGTCGTGCTGGTGCCGCGGTCGGTGAACGACGCCGGCCGCGCGGCACCGCCGGGCGCGCGGAGGCGAGGATGGACCCATGACCCACCACGTGACCGACGACGACACCGCGATCGCGCTGGGCAGCGGCGACGTCCCCGTGCTCGGCACCCCGCGGCTGATCGCCTGGCTCGAGGCGGCGACGGTGGCGCGGCCCGCCCGCACCTCGCCGACGGGCAGACCTCCGTCGGCACCGGCGGTCCGCGTGCGCCACCGGCGTCCCACGCTCCGTCGGCGGCACCGTGACCACGAGCGCCGAGCTCAGCAGCGGACCGGTCGTGATGGGTCGCCTCGGCTTCGCCGTCTCGGCGGTCGACGGCGACGGCACGGCCGTGGCCGACGGCGAGATCGACCGCGTCCGAGCGGATGGGCCTCCTAGTCCTTCCCGACGGCGGGTGCCGGCTCGCCATGATCATCGAGCACCTGCGGCGGTCGCCGAGCCGCTGGGCCACCGCAGGTGCTCGTTGACCATGACGAGCCGACCGACCGGCCGGATGCGCACCCGGCGCCCGCACCCGTCGTCGTAAAGTGGCCCTCGTGGCGGACGCATCCGGGACTCCGACATCGCGGAGGTGCGCGACCGGAACCGCATCGACGAGCTGGTCGGCGACTACGTGGCCCTGCGGCCCGCGGGGCCGGGGTCGCTCAAGGGGCTCTGCCCGTTCCACGACGAGAAGTCGCCGTCGTTCAACGTCCGCCCGAGCCACGGCACGTTCCACTGCTTCGGGTGCGGCGAGGGCGGCAGCGTCATCGACTTCGTCATGCAAGATGGAGCAGCTCGGGTTCGTCGAGGCGGTGGAGAAGCTCGCCGACCGCGTCGGGTTCCGCCTGACCTACGAGGGCGGCGGCAGCTCCGTCCAGCGGGACCGCGGCACCCGCAGCCCGCCTGCTCGCCGCCAACAAGGCCGCGGCGGAGTTCTACGCCGAGCAGCTCGCGCGCCGGGGGAGGCCCAGCGGGCGCGGGAGTTCCTCGCCGAGCGCGGCTTCGACCAGGCCGCGGCCGAGCAGTTCGGCTGCGGGTTCGCCCCGGGCGGCTGGGAGAAGCTGACCAAGCACCTGCTCGGGCTCGGCTACACGCTCGACGAGCTCGAGAAGGCCGGTCTGTCGGTGCCCGGCCAGCGCGGGCCACCGCGACCGGTTCCACCGCCGCCTGCTCTGGCCGATCCGCGAGGCCTCCGGCGACGTCGTCGGGTTCGGCGCGCGGCGGCTGTTCGACGACGACCGCATCGAGGCCAAGTACCTCAACACCCCCGAGACGCCCGTCTACCACAAGTCGAAGGTGCTCTTCGGGCTCGACAAGGCCAAGCGCGACATCGCGAAGTCCCGCCAGGCCGTGATCGTCGAGGGCTACACCGACGTCATGGCCATGCACCTGGCGGGCGTCGAGACCGCCGTCGCGAGCTGCGGCACCGCGTTCGGCGAGGACCACGTCGCCGTGCTGCGCCGCCTGCTCACCGACGACTCGTTCGACCGCGGCGAGGTCATCTACGTCTTCGACGGCGACGCCGCCGGCCAGGCCGCCGCCCTCAAGGCGTTCGAGGGCGACCAGCAGTTCGCCGCCCAGACCTTCCTCGCGACGGCCGCCGACGGGATGGACCCGTGCGAGCTGCGCCAGGCCCGCGGCGACACGGCGGTCCGCGACCTCGTCGCCCGCCGCGCGCCGCTGTTCACCTTCGCGATCCGCTCGATCCTCGACGAGTACGACCTCGGCACCGTCGAGGGCCAGACCGCCGCCCTCAAACGCTGCGTCCCGCTCGTCGCCCAGATCCGGCAGATCGAGCTCCGCGACGGGTACGCCCGCCGCCTCGCGGGCTGGACCGGCTGGGCCGACGAGGCGCAGGTGGTCCGCCGGGTGCGCGAGACCGCGGGTCAGCCCGCGGACCAGCGACAGGGCTCTTCCCGACGACGGGTGCGGCCGGTCGAGCAGGCGGCTCCCGAGGGGCCCCCGCTGCCGCCGCGTGACGACCCGCGGCTGCGGGTGCAGCGCGAGGTGCTGAAGTCGGCGCTGCAGGTCCCGGCGCTCGCCGGCCCGGTCTACGACACGCTGCCGAGGACGCCTTCTCCACGAGGGCTACCTCGCCGTGCACCGCGCGATCGATGACGGCGGGTGGGACGTCCAGCGGGTACTCGGGGTCGCCTCGTGGGTCGAGGCCGTGACCGGGCGATCACCCACCGACGTACGGCGGCTGGTCCACGAGCTGGCCGTCGAGCCGATGCAGTCGCGCGAGGCCGACGACCACCGCTACGTCACGTCGATGCTCACCGCCCTGCAGGGCGCTGGTGGAGCGGCAGGTCGCGGAGATCAAGTCGCGGCTGCAGCGCATCTCGCCGGTCACCGACGCCGACGAGTACCACGAGCTGTTCGGCGACCTGGTCGCCCTCGAGCAGTACAAGAAGGCGCTGCGCGACCAGGCGATCGGCGGGCAGTGGTCCGCATGGAGGTTCACCGAACGTCTGGCGTCGGTCCTGCTGGGCCGCGAGATCACCCCGGACGGCTTCGGCGGGACCCTCGACGACGACGAGCGGGTGCTGCCGACTCCCGGACGCGCGCGGGCGAGGTCGTGTCGCCACCGACCGGGGCCTGTGGATCAACGACCGCCGCGTCCCCTGGCACCTGGTCTCGAAGGCGACGTGGGGCAACGGCGCCCTGGTCGTCGTCGAGGCGTCGCGAGTCGGCGCGACACGGATCCGTGGTCGTGCCTCGCCGACGCCGCGCCGCCGGCTGCCGTTGCCCGACCCGGGCCGCGTCCCCGAGACCGTGCACCGGCGCGTCACGGCGGTGATCACCACCCGCCAGCACCACGATCTGCCCAGCGGCGGCGCCTGGTTCGTGCAGCGCCGCACGCCGGAGGGGATCGAGGTGCACGTGCGT